>OY101447.1:153709693-154198112 GCA_956483635.1 Panzeria rudis | reverse complement strand
CTTGCCAACATATTTTAAAGTCGGTAAATACTATTTTGACTAACTTCTTTATATTGATAGAATATAAATTTTAGGTTTCGGTAATCGGGCAATAATTTGGCCTAAGTTGAATATCAGCCGAAACCACAATTTTGGCGTAATCCGAAACCAAAACTGAACATTAAGTTGGACTCTAGTTATTTGCATTTTTGTCGAATTTCTCTTAAACCAACTCATATAGGTCAGATTGTTGCTGTTTTGTGCTGTATATCCTATGATGCATACAACTTATCCAATAATGCCATTAGCAATATTAAAGTTCGTAAAATTTTTAATCTATAGAGGTTTTATGGGGTATTAGAATACTGATGGCATGGTTGGATAAGTTTTACAAGCCAATGGTTCTGTCTTCAAAAGACTTTCCAAATGATAGACAACTATTTTTAATGTGTATTCCTGGGAGAAACTGCGAAAATATGCAAAATGTACATAAATAGACACTTTTTAGACATTGATCAACTTGCAAACGGTCATCGCTTGACTCTCAACATGTTCAGAGAATCCTAATAAATAAATCCTTTTGTCCTGTGAGTCACACTTATGTGTACTTACAAACCATTGTCTGTAATACCAAACTAAAGTTTAACGAATAAAGCAAATTAATACATGTCATGTAAAACATTTTGTTTTCTTATAATTCAAAACAATCTTACAGTTTTTGTACTATTCTTTTCTTTCTTTTATTTAATATCTTCACAATAACTTTAACAATACCATATGTAGAGAGCAAAATAAAATCGAGTTCTTTCCTTTCGTCATGGTCACTTTGGTAATAAAAACCTTTTAAACTATATTATAGATATTAACTTTATTTTAAATTGCCAGCCATTCAAGCAGTCAACCGTTCATTCATTTGTATGAGTTTGTATGGCAACAGCAAATTAAACAACAAAAGAAAATATTTTACGCCAGTTATAGAAATCACATAAACATGAATGACCGTTATATATTATTTTGGTTCGTATAAATATCTGTAGGTTTTCCTTTTGTATCTGATTAAGAATGATTTTTATCATTTTTGCATGATTTCTTTCAGTTTCTTAATAAAAAATATAAATGGTAAAAAAAAACGAAATGAATTTACAATAAATAAAGATGTTTTCCATGAAGACAGGAAGATATAAAGAATCAAACAATAAAGAGAATTAAACCATTCATAATTTATTGGTTGTAAAATAAAAAAAACATGTTTTTTATATTAAGTACCCAGTGGTAAAAATTCCCCTTTACGTAATCGGTAGTGATGATGCTTTGGCTTATTTTCCCACTTAGATTTGTCATAAGCATGTGATAGACTGTTTAATCGGTGCGCTCTCGTTTAGAAAGTAAGCTACAATGTCATTAGGTGTCGCTAATGTGCGTTTACATAATAAGTGAAACTATAAGCGAGCTTGTTGTTGAAATATAGCCCAAAACTAGGCCATGTTTTTCTACTTTGTTCATATAAGGGATAAATTTTATGATATACAATGAAACTCTCACATACACAATGCAAAACAAGCGACATATTAGATTACACGTACATTACAATCTAAGTCAGAGGTCATCACAAAGAGAAGCAATTAATATAACAATGTATTGTTTTTTTTTTGCAAATGATGAAAAATGAAGAGACATGACACTATTTAGTTGAAATTTATTTTTTTTTTCAATCTCAACTAACGGGTGTTTTTTTAGAGGTATAGAACTTCGAATTGAAATAAAACGCAAGAAAATCGTTTTAATGTCCATCAATTTGGCTTTATTGGAAGGATAATTTTATGCCATTAATGTTTAAATATGATTTCGGGCATGTGGCCGCCGCGGCTGGCTCGAATAAAGCCAATTCTACAGGTCCAATTTTCAACCACTTTTTCGAGCATATGGGGCCGTATGTTGGCAATAACGCCACGAATGTTGGCTTCCAAGTCCCCTAACGTTTCTGGTTTGTTGGCGTAGACGAGCGACTTCACATATCCCCAAAGAAAATAATCCAATGGTGTCAAATCACACGATCTTGGTGGCCAATTGACAGGTCCATTCCGCGAAATTATGCGCTCATCGAATGTTTCCTTCAATAAATCGATTGTGACGTGCGCTGTGTGGCATGTAGCGCCGTCTTGTTGGAACCACAACTCATCCACATTCATGCCATCCAATTCGGGAACAAAATAGTCGGTTATCATGGCTCTATACCGGTCTCCATTAACGGTAACTGACTCTCCAGCATTATTTCGGAAGAAGTATGGCCCAATGACTCCACCAGCCCATAGAGCACACCAAACAGTCAGTTTTTGTGGATGTAATGGCGTCTCAAGGGTCTCATGTGGATTCTCTTCACTTTAAATGCGGCAATTTTGCTGGTTGACGTAGCCATTCAACCAAAAATGAGCCTCATCACTGACCATAAAATGGACGGAGCTTGCGGTAAACTTCGCGAACTGAACCATTATTTTCGAAATAAATTTGCACGATTTGCAAGCGTTGTTCTTTTGTCAACCTGTTCATGATGAAATGGCAAACTAAACTAAATATTAATCACTTGACAGCTGACAAAATGGCCGCCAGTTAAAAAAGTGATGCCAACTTAAAGTTCTATACCTCAATAAAAAACACCCATTATATGCTTTGATTTATCATAAAAAAGCGACGACGACCTGCCGCCTTATTCAGTAATTCATTAAACCTAATTCTCGATTGCTAAAATGCTGAATAAAAAGAAAATTAATAATTTTTGGCGATGACATACAACACTAAAATTTTGACGGACTCATATTTTAAGACATTGCCTAATTTAGCAATACACGTTACAAAATTTTATTCGTAGCCTAAAATTGATAAATCGTATTTATAGATTTTTAGCGATAGAGATATAGCTTTAGCGAGTTACAGAATAAGGGGGCTACTTGTTTGAAAGTTAGCATACAACTGAGTGAAATTATAGTTTCTCACACTCTTTTTAGAGAGTTTCGTTAAAAGTCGTGTTGTATATGTGAAAATGACGAAAAGTACGCGGGCACCGGTAGCTAAGCATGGTGATGTCTGATCAAAGTACTTAGACTACTCGCTTCGAGAGTAGCAGCTCGCTTCGAGAGTAGCTGCTCGCTTCGAGAGTAGCTGCTGACGACTAAGTTGTCTTATAGTGTGTCTTAGCGATACCAAGATATTCTGCAATGCAATATGGAATTATCCTTTTAGGAGCTATTAATAGAAATATTTTATAAAAATTACAGATAGGAATATCGAAGAATTTTCTACATAAGGATTATGATAAGGAAAAATCCGTATAAACAAGGAAATATTTTATGTAGCATTCATAATCGTTTTTGCTTCGCACTTTGAGAAACGATAAACGCATGTATGTATGTACTATCTTAGGTATTGATTGCATGGTCGAATGTAGTAAAATTTAAAAATTTGAAATTTGTGTACGCCATAACAACGAAGAAAGTGTAATCATTTGGTTATATTTTCACATAAAATAAACAATTATAATAAAACAATCATGTGGAAATTCAAAAATATGTTTCTTTGTATTGCGAAAGTTGTGATTCTAGTTAGTGAGCGTGGAAGCAAAATTGTTTTTCCATTTTGCTTATAAAAAAGTGATAAATAATTAAGTAGCTGTGAACAAACGCATTGCAGATTCAAAAAAAAATTTTTTAACACTATATTAACTAAAAAACAGTCGTTTGTGATTATTTTTACTCTTTTTATAAAAGTCTCAAAAATGTTAACACTATTTATTTTTGTTTTGTCAATGTTTCATATGAATTAAAATAAGATTGTTTTGTTACGCAAATTAAAAATTTATAGTCGGATCATAGAGTAATTTTTTCGATTCGACGAAGATACAACAGGCTGAAATATATAACAAAAATATGTGGCATAAAATTCTACCATAAGTCTTCAAAGACCCCCAGCTTCGAACTCTACTTAATTGCGAGAAATCATTCAAAACTTAAAATGTGTTTATGGATTTTTTCTTACTTATTCACAATTAGTACTCGGCATGGGAAATTTTGTAAGTCTTGTTAGACTAACAATATTAGTAGTACCTTTTATATAATTGTGTGTGTACATATATTGAAATGTTGTCTTCGAAAGAATTCTTTGTATATGCATTACTACTTCATTGGTTTTTTATTTTGCTAGAAACAAATATATCTCATTTATTCAAGCGTTGAATAATATGTATGCAATTAAAATAAGAAAAAAACAAAACCACATTAATTGTTAAAAGGAAAAGGGAAATAATAAATTAAAGCGAAAACAAAGGGTGTCACAAAACTCATGTTTTACTTGTATTTTCCGCCATTTTAGGTTAAATAATGCTGATCCAAGAAAAACAAGAGTTTGAAAACTAGCCGCATGTCCCACAATGTCGATAACAAAGTTTTTTAATTATATTTATATTGAAAATAATAATAAAAAATAAAACAAGTTTTTGTTTTCAATATAAATATAAGAAAGAAAATTTTTTACCGACATTGTGTGAAAATTGGTAAATTTTTGAGTTGAGTTTAAATTTTATATTGCTCTTTTTGCGCTTTATATTTATATTATATACCTAAAATAGAAGTTTCGACAAATTAATGTGGTTTTTTCTTTAAGTTATGTGTACTCAATACCGTAGGTTTCGAAAAGGACACATCTCATTAATTTAAAATATATAAATAAACATATATAATAACGTTAACATAAAAATACTTCTACAACTTTCGCACCATGAAATGGACGCTTTTTGTGTTGTTTAAATAAAAATGGCTGATCCTTATGTATTTTAATCTCCGGATTACGATGGCGTGTGTTTTTCAAAAATACACGATTTTTAACATGTCTGCAATAACAGTAAGATATCCTGTAATACTCATGAATGTGACTCTACTCAAATGTAAGAGACTTTTATGTAGATTAACAATCTAAAAATTATTTTAAGGTTTGGAGGACCATTCTTGATATTAAGCAAATAATACAAAAAGTGGTGTAAATTATGCAAATGCTAAATGTCACTATATCTTTAAAACTAGATGTGCTAGGGAAAACCTATTAATGCCATCATAATCAGCAGATGAAAATTCATAAAGAAAGGCAATTTGTATTTCTACAATAAAAATACTGCTCTGCTGTGTAATTGACCCCAAATGTAATCCATATATAAATTTTTAAATATTCTACTTCTTAAAAAATAATTAAAAATACGGCAGTAAAACACTTTAACCTCGCTTGGATTTCATGTTTTTTTTAATTGCAAATTTTATTGAAATGAATGGTTCGAGAGATATTGTTAACGCAAAAAGTTCGTGTCAAATCGACTTTAAGAATTCATATACTTTCGAGAGATATCCTGGTTGAAATTAAAAAAAAGTTTTTTAATTAATCCGAATATCTATTGATTTTCAAGCACTTTGAGCTTGAAAATAGCAGGAAGTTCAAGAGATAGCCTGCAATGTCAAGCGCATCCCCTATTTTTTTACCTAGCTTGACAAAAACCCGTGCTTTTTCAAATTTGAAGATCAGTACTTAACTCAATCAGCCATTGTTGACTTGTAAATTAAAGCGCCAAAAATTTGTTTTGTTATAATACAAGCACATGTTTAGTTAAAAAGTGTTTGCCTACTTATTTGATTAATACATTACGTCAAGTTATAACTACTTTCAGATACTGAAATAAATACGTAATTTAAATTTATAATGTCAGTATTTCGCAAAATTATTCCTAGCAAAAAATTAGTATACAAATCATTAGTTACATCACTGACGAACTCGCTCAAAGTAGTTCTATTTCTGGTGAAACATCAATGAAATTAACACGTGCTTGTCATAGAACGGAAGTGATCCCAAGAGCTGGATGATATGTGCTTAAAAGGTTATCTAGAATGATTGTTGAGATAAACAACATCCTTAGAATATTAAATTTAGAATATTAAATTTGGTATTCAATGAAAATGGAAAACCTCTGGAACTAGTTCAGATTTTTTTCGCTGGGTTATTATACTTCTTCTCTTAAATATTAATTGTTTGTAAAATCGCATTGATATTGATTTCTGAGGGGTATAAGCTAGTTCCTATGCACATTTTACTGGGGCTAAAGGCAGTTCGTCAGGGAACCTTTATAGTATCATGTTATTTCGTTGCTTAATGTATAATGACATCACAAAGAGAGATTGTGAAGAAGGCAAGCAGAACATGAAATTATATTTACACATAGCAGTCCATGTATTTTTATTGTTGTCGGTTAAATGTAAAAGCAAAGAATTAAAGAATGGGTAGAAAATGTGTATATATTCATTCTGATATCTTCTTCATGTCTTTCTTCTAAATAGAATACTTCAATACTCCATGAATAAGCTACATTTTACATTTATTTATTTGGACACCCTTTATACAAATAAAGACGGAGTAAGAGTATCATATAATAACAACAGCAACAAGAAAAATAAACATCTTCAAACAATTGCTTATATCCCTTACATAAGACTGTTCACGCGAATAAAATCTCAAAATTTCTTTAAGTTTTAAAGTTTATATAGAATACAACAATACCATACAACAATATAAAAGATATTTTCTTCCTAAGTCCCTTTAGTGGTAACCACCTGTAAGACATCTGTTTGTCTATGATACATATTTTTTAAATAGGATCTCTATTTAAAAGCTACACGTCGTATGCATTTTGAAAGTTTTTTTGCAGCAATTCCAACTTTGTAGGCGAGAGAACTACAGATATCAGTGAAAGTCTTTAATTTTATTGTAAGATAAGTGGAAGCCAATGTGCGTAATCAGACGAAAGTTAGCGCCCAATCAAAGTAATATTCAAAACTAAAAAAGTCTTATGAAAGGTACATTTCCCCGCCAATTTTTGTTTGACTACTCACACTGGCCTCCAACTACCTCGTTAAATAATTAAAGACTTTAACTGGTACGGTTCTCCAGATATGAGGTAATTGATACACTTTCGTTAGTGCCAATGCCAACTTATCAGTAGAATTTTAACCATCGTGTTTAGATAATTAGTTCCTGAAGCTTTAATTTTGAAAAAAAAAATTATTTAAATAGGACAATTCGCTCTCAAGTTAGGGTGAAATATATTAATGTATCAAGTGGAAATACTTGACATGCCGATTAACAAAATTTGTACATGGTAGAAAATAACTAAAAACGGATTTGAATTTAATGGATGAAATTTTGTATATATCACATATTTTTATTTAAAGGCGATTTCTTATGCAGACCAATGTAAATAGTTTGCACGATTTATGGATTGGCTGGAAATGCCTTAATCTGCCGGTCAAGGGCCCGTAGATAAAAAAAAATCTATAGATAAAACATCTCTACTTAATATATATTTGTTTTATTTTGCTTATTACTGTCAATGTTCGAAATTTTCACACCGACCTCGTATTCCATTGTATACCTTATTTTTATTTTATTCATTTATTTCTACTATTTAGAATTTGTTTTGTAAGTCATGCAACAGAGAAACAAAAACATCTTAAAACAATTGCGTGTTTTATTGTTTCCTCACATTTTCAACAATTGCTTTGCTTTCTTTGTTTCATTCGTAGTCCATCTTTCATTCATTCAATCAGCCATTTTAGCATTACTTTTCCCTGTAGGCTAAATCAACAAACAATGAACTTTTGTGTTTTCTTTGTTTTTTTATTATTGTATTTTTTTTTTGCATTGAATATTTAAAATAAAATAAAACAACAATAACAAAGAAAGGAATTGAAAGTTAATGAAAATAATAATAAATAAATTAGGCGGCTAAATCAAATATTGTTTATAAACTCACTCAGCCGCGGTCGTAATTCCTTTTACGATGAGAGCTGTACGAGAAAGAAACCTTAATTGTTTATTAAGTTAACTGGAGGGCGAGGTGGTTCTAAAAAAAGAAAATCAGAAACTCTTACGTGTGTACTTAGAATTCATGAAACATTACGCAATTTTACTGCCGGCTTAGCGTTTTACAGTGGAATATAAACGAAAAAAGGTAAATTAAATAATCTGCAGTCTCGAAACGGGCTATTAGATGTTATTAAATTTTTGCAGAGGAACATTTTTCGCTTTTTAACTCGTAAGATTTCAATCAGTGCAATTTACTTTTGAAAATTTTCTTAAATCGAATAAAAAAAATTTTTATATGAGTAAAAGCACGTGGCCTCCTTATTTTCCACTTGATCATGGAATAACTGCAAAAATATATTAATCGAAAGTAGTAATCACTAATAATCATCCCTTAAAAAATATATATGGGTCATTCCATGTCAAATCAACTAAAAGTTAGACTCGACCCCTTTCAATTTTGATGAAATTTGGTCAGGTGCTGTCATTCATTCTATAACGAATTTATGTTAAAGAAATAAATTAAAAATGTTTATTTTAAAAGTTTACAGAATTTACAGAATGTGTTGAGCTGAGTTTTTAAATCTATACATATTTTTATACATAAATTTAACAGGACCAGAAATTGGACTCTCTGTAAATTGGACTGTCTGCAAAGCAGTTCATGTGAGCTTAGATAGAAAACTTCAAATTGTTTATTAAATTCTATTCAATCGAAAAAATATTTTATCCTTATATTAAGTATTACTATCCACATTCTAAAATGCAGGAGTTTAGATTTTTAACGATGGCACATGTCTATTCACTTAGGCAGATTGATTTTTATTAAAGATCCATATTAAACTGAACAATTTATATAAAAAAAATATATATTTTGTTTAATACTTTACCTATGACCCCCATATTTATAAAAATTTATGAAAGTTAATGATGGTTTACTGTACGAATTTTGTATGGTGAAACCGGTTTTAATGAACACACTCACTTTAGTAATAATTTATGAATATGGGGGTAATACTTTTGCATCCTATGTATGGTCAGAAGAAATTTAAATTCGCTACCAAAGTTTTGCGAAATATGCAAATTGTAGTGTTATTTATTTTAATTGAGTTTATTCTACTTTCAATATCATCAAAAAATAGAAGCAATTAATTTGACATATCATTCCCTTCAAAAGTAATTAGAGCATTTGCATTATTTTTTAGAAGAACTTCTGTTAAGTTTCTACACCAATTAATGCATATATTAATTATTTTCTTATTTTTCTCAAATTTACATTTTAATTAACAAGAAGCTAAACAAATCAAGCATTGTTTTAACTTTAAGACTCAATTGCCTCCTTATGTCAAATATAGAAATATATTAAATTAAAATTACATTGTCGCTTGAAAATTGCAATAAGTTAACAAGTTAACCCCACTTAATGGCGATTACAAACTCGTAAGTGTCCAATAAACAAAAAAAAAACAACTTTTTACCACAAAATAGAAAAGAAGATAAAATAGTGAATAAAATACAAGAGCACATGCAAAGCATTGAAATAATCTAATTGAAGTTTAAATCAGAAGAAAGAATTGCAAAAAATAATATAAAAAAATATAAAAATAAGGCTTCAAGCACGTAGCTTAATTAACTTAATTAATTAAAATACAATATAATGGAAAACAACAACATTAAATAAAATCGTAGAAATAATCCTTAAAGAGAATTTACAAGAACTGCTATACTAGAGATTTAAGCAAAGAAAATAAAAATTGTATTGTACATTCTATTTTATACAGCAGTAAGCACTAGTAAATTAACCATCAAGAGCTATTATTAAGGTTTTAATAGAATTGTATTCTTTTCTCATTAACAGCTTTTATTGGCAATTTGTATTATATGTGTTGTAGATAGAACTTTATTTATAGTGGCCAAATTAGCAATGAAATATATATCAGCGGAACGAGTGTTCTTATAGTATATATTAACAAATTTTTGTTTTAATTAAGATAATTTCGAAATCATCCGTATTCTATTCTTAAATAATGTGAAATATGTATTAAACTTATTTGAGATATACTCTCAACTTATTTTTCGAAAAGTTGTGAAAGCCAAACTTTCCCTGATTGGAACTTATAATGATTGGGTTGAAAAATCCATTATTGCGTTATATTTTAATTCGGATCAAATTGGGAACCCAGTGATATCCCAGTTGCGTGCTCATGAAAATTTCTAGTCGTGATGTAAACCTTAAATGGTTTTATTTAGCTTCAAAGAAGCATAATTGAAACACCACTGATTACAATGCTCAAGAAAACTATAATATTAATCTAGCAGTGTTAATAGAAAAGGCTAACAACCCAGGCAAATGAGCCATAATTAGGCCAGTCGAAGGAAATAATACCCGAAGTTTTGAAAATTGGTACAGTTGGTCCTTTGTACATACATATATTTAAAGAAACTAAGGAGTGATGGATCTTGAACTGTAACTTTTAGCAAAAATGTTTTCATAAAAGAGTTAAAGCTGACAAAATTTCATGCAAAATATTTGTAATTATTTTTTATTTGACAACAACAAGTTTGGAGTTATAAAGCAAAGAAAAACAAGAAAATTAAAAAAAAATTATCAATCAGCCATAACATCGCTTTACAAATTTTATTTACAAATTCTACTTTTTAAAGCGATATCCGGAGCCACAGGGTGCTTCGACTAAAGAAGTTATATCTTATTTAAAAGGCTACTAAACTACATGTCGAATAACGGATAGTTGGCATTGATTGGATAAAAAATAACTGAGTTATAGTGCATCAAACAAAGTTGCCTATTGGCAACTATGAAGGTAGGCTCTAAACCTCTATTTGCTACTACTATATTATAGTTTAATAGAAAGTCGGCTATACAATCACCTCTTCTATTTGTGTCCGAGCTGCCCCAGAACTGGTAGTGAATATTTGCATCGGCTCCTACGATGACTGGAGTTCGAGCATGATTTGTTGCTGTGACCATGTTGGGCGGATGATCCATATGAACATGCGCCATGTAGCATAAGAGGAGCCACATTGTCGTGTTATTGTTCTCCCAGACAACGGCTACTGTATCTTCAATGATATAATTAGATTTTAGATTTTACCTGAACAGTTGGCATACAATAGATTGTAGCCGATGGCATTGTGTCCAAGAACTTCGGTCCAGGGCTCCTGGATCAATGCAAAATCTATGTCCCGTTCTGCAAGACGATGAAGTAGAGCTGCGCATGCTGCCTTAGAATGATGAAGGTTTATTTGCATTACCTTCGTTAGTAATCTACGGCGACATTTTCGACGACCATGACGTTGACATCTTCTGAGTCCAGAAATTTTTCGTCGTCTTCCCCAGTCGTTTCAGAAGATCCCCAACTATTCCAGTGGTGTCTTTAGGTAGATCCAGCGATGCTTCCTTACCTTTGCTGGTGGTGGCTATAGCGTTATTATTGTAGTCACCACCACGCTTATTCCGTAGTGGCGCCAAGGAGTCCTTGTTGAGGACGATGACTACTTTCCTGCTCGAACCTACAGGGTTATCAACTTTGATCACCTTCCAGTTGTGGGCTGAGAGGTCAGCTTTTCCGCTCCGTATGAACGCCGGAATAGTCGCTACTGATATCGGTCTGCGAGGAATATCGCAGGCCAGTATCATGTTCAACTGCGCGCCTGGACACAACTCCAAAAAAATTTTGGCACTGCATAAATTTGTCTCGATGTACGGTTTGGTTAGACTATCCCTCAGGGTAGCCTGTTTGCAACCAGTGAGCGTGGGTTTCCCAGGCTGGCTATTTGTGGAGTTTGTTTTTATTTTTGTTATTGTTTATTTGGTGAATCAGTTTTGTTCCCACGAGTAGGCCACTAAAGATGCCCGTCCATGCAATGACGGACTGTACGTATAAATCGACTAATATTATAACCGACCTTTTCCATAACATCGGAGGGAGGTGTTAGCGATTAGTGGTCATTTACTACTTACTAGCCATCCAGGTTCTCGGCACTGCTAGCAACCACCTTAACCTTACAAGTGGTGATAGGATGTGTGGGTAAGGGAGTGTGTGTATGGGAGTTGGGATGAGTTAACTGTTTTGGTCCGCGGGTTTGAAATTAGGCAGTACTTATGAAGCCCGGAACCCCAGAGTCCGGTAGCGTTCTATCAGAAGCCACCCGACCTTTCGTTTTGAATGTATTGTTGATACCTGGCTAATCTGAGGGTTATATTTTACGCCCCGCGTGACCACTTGTGCAGTGTGTCACTCGTAGAGAAAACGAAACTGGAAACTTCCCAGACAACTACTTTTTTGAAGAAAACTTTTCATGATGTTATCATATTTTTCGACTTGTCGGTCAACATGTCGTATGAGTGTAATTGCATAAAATTTCAACAGTAAATCGGCACAGGAAAGTGTGGTCCACAGGCGTAATAATTTTGGATAGTAATTTTTGATGCAAACCACAGCTTTTTGGGGTGTGAGACTTGAACATTTTTATAAGAACTGATTATCCCTACTAATAATGGACACGCGCCTGATCATGGTAGAGTTGCGGAAATATGCTAGATATTATTTTATAGCGATGTAAAATTGTCAAGAGGTAGAAGAAAAATTTAATAAATAAATACTCAAATTTGCTTTCATCGTTGTATCAATAAATATTTTATATCGTTACTTAATACAGAAAGTTAATAACTATATTTGTTTAAATCGAGTATTCCCGACTAGAAATTTTCATGCAAACACATTTGGGATCTAACTAGGATACCAATTCCGATGTAACGCAGAAACGTATTTGGGACCCGATTGGTTTCCTGTGAGGAAATATCAAAATCTTGCAAAAATTTGCTGAAATCGGGAACATATCAAACTCTAATTTTGAATTGAAATTGCTGAAGCTATCCAAGGGACAAAAGTATGTAATAATCACCTCTGTTGAAGATGTGTGTATGGGAGTTGGGATCAGTTGACTGTTTTGGTCCGCGTGTTTAAAATTAGGCAGTACTTATGAAGCCCGGAGCCCCAGAGTCCGGGTAGCATTCTATCAGAAGCCACCCGACCTTAAAAATTTGTGTTAGATTTTCCCAGCAAGCTCCCAATAGTTTCCCACTTTGGAAGAACTTATGTTAAGTCACTAATATGTAGATGGGCTATCCCAACAAGTTTCCGATCAAATCACAAATGGGATAACCCTTTTGGATGTGCCACATGCATTCCCAATCCTGCCCAATATGAGTATTGGGAAAATTTCTGTTGAAGGGGATTTTTCTACTTACTTTTCAAGAAAGGGACAAAAAGACATATACAGCAAAGGCTTAGAGGACTAGAATGTTTCACAAAAATGCTTCTCATAATGTTCTACATAAAAGTGGTAAGCAGACGTTATACATAAAACATAATGATTACAAAAGTTCCTATGCCATTTCAAATGAGCCCCTAACATAAACTTTAAAAATACCGATGCAAGTATATTTTTGTTACTCTCTACCATGTTAAGTCGTTAGAACCTAGTTGTTTAAAAAATATATATATATATTTGTACAGTGTTATTTATACTAGTAATATCTACAAATATTGTTTTTTTATTTCTTATTTCGAACAATAAACAAGAAATATTATTGCAATTAACAGATTGTTTTTAAACCAATATATTGCTTAAATGAGAAATAAAGCAATCCTAAACGTAATAAATTATCCTTAAAGTTGATAAAAAACTTGACAAGGGCGATACTTTTGACAAAGGAAAGGAAATTAATATATATGTGTTTTTATAACAAAGTTGCAAATAAGGAAATATATTGTATGGAAAAATGCTTTTAAAATAATCTGTAAATAAAAAATACTCAATAATTATATGTCTGAGGATAAAGTATATGCTTTGACTTTTTGAATTTAGATTATAAATGTTCTGAAAAAAGCAAAACCAAGGCCAATAAAGATGTGTAAAATAAGTTAACTAAAGTCATTTTTGTGTTCCATTTTGTTGTGTTTTTAATTAAAAAAGATTTTTCTCTTGTTTAATATATTAGCATAATTCATATTTTTACTCCAAGACAAATGGTTGTAAAGAAAATATTAAAGAAATAAAATAATAAGTTGAAAAAATTTATATATGAACTTGTTAGTATGTAATGGCAAATATTCTTTAGATTTAATTCATCAAAATAAGTTTATTAAAAATATTATTACACCAAAAGTCCATATATCAAATAAAAAGTAAGTTTGCTTAAAGGCAAAAACATACAAAAAACTATTGGACAAGATAACAATGTTTTACAGGATTATTACCTGGCTCTTGATCTTTTATTTTTTTAAAAGTCCACTTTTTAAAATTTAAATTTTAATATAATAAATAAAAGAGCGAACATTTCCAATAAGTAATAACTTCCGTTATCTGGTTTCTTTTTTAAGGCCAAAATTTTTTATATACAATTTTTTATATGCAATACTAATAATACAACGACGCTCTAATTAGACTTAAAAAATTTGCTTGTTGCGACATTTTCAGATCAATCGGTTGGCGATAAGACACCGGCTGAAATTTAAGAATTCATAATCGGTAGTTTGCATTCAAGAAGTTGAATATCATTACGTTTAATCATTTCATGCTGGGTCAATTTTTAGAGTTGTTTTTCAACTTTCATTTGATATTTATTGATATCCTCTGTTTTTCTTTTATATCTTGTGTTAAACTTTTCTTTACTGCAAATGACCGGTCTTCGTGTGTTCTCAAAACATGTAAGTTCAACCTTCAGTGAAGTAAAATTTTTCTTTGTCTACATGCTTCATAATTTTCTCTAAATAAAAATACTATTTAATTAAAACATTAAAGTAAAACCAGAACTCAAGCCAAAATAATGAAATTATTTTAATTAACCCCAAACATTTCATCTAAAATTCGTAAAATAATTGTTATAAGGTCTAAAGGCACACAGCTAAGGATGCATACTTTTCAAATAAATAAATGAACAAAACACCCATTCATACACTAGTATTCGTATTAACACAAGATATAAAAAAGTAAATACCAATAACTATCAAAAGAAAAGCTGAAAACCAACTCTAAAAGGTAACGCAGTATGAATTGATTAAAAGTAAATGATATTGATCTATTTGACTGTAAACTACCGATATTCGTCGTGTGGTCTAAACGGTAAAGAGCTCTGATGAGTAGATCAGTTGGTCTCGAAATATGTAAATTCAACCTTCCGTGCAGTAAAAAGTTTCTTTGACTACATACTTTACAATTTTCTCTAAATAAAAATATAGTTTAATTGGAAATTTAGATTGGAATAAATCCCAACCAGCTCGACTTAAATTCATAACTTAATGTAAAATTATTATTATTTTTATATGGTATTACTATTTCGATTTTATTTCCTAGTGAATCCATATTTGCTAAGATTCGAACGTTGTATTCAAAAAGAATCAGGCATGTTTAATATTAATTTTTCAACATACAGAGCAGAACATAGCTGCACTACTTGCAGAAACTGTAACACTTCCATCATCAGTACTCATGTGTATTTTGCTTATCAACACTTGTAGGGTGACTTTGTTGAATATGAATTTAATTCTTATATATACAAACATTTTCGTGAAAATTTAATACGAGAAAATTATTGTTGCTGCAATTGTGAATCTCTTTTTTTTTACTTTAAAAAATGTTAATTTTTAGTTTTGCGATATGTTTATTTTTACATAAAAATCTCTAAAGAGCAGTTAAAAACTAACTAAACATAGTTTAAATTTATACATTTCCTACGAGGAACAGCATTTTAATTTGTTCTCTACACAAAATGTGAAAACTGTCATTGTCCTGTTCTTCTTTTATTGTTTGCATTCTTCTGTTGCTTGCTGCTTTCTACTTAACTGTCTTCATGATAACTAAAAATATTTACAAACGTTTATAATATTTAACCTCCTTAATTTTTTCCCACTTATTCTAAAGAAAACCCTGTGCGGGCTTGTACGTTCTTTTTTATCTTCATGCTGCGCGTGATTTTATTTCTTTGCTGCTGACACAATTTATATCCTGTGTGCATATACAATATATCTTCTGCTTATCACTATGTAAAGATGTCGTCATTTGTGGTTTGTGGCGTTTGCATTAGAAAACTGACTACAAAGAAAACGAAAAAGAAAAGTAAAATTTCTTATAGTCGCAGTAACAACACGAATAAACGTTCAAATGTTAGAGTGAAGAAAATTTTTTCTATTTTGTGACGTCTGTATTGTGGTTGTATGTTTGACAGCGGTACTGCTGGCTTTCCGCCACTGTTATGTCTCACAGTGTGTGGTTGTGGTCTTTTCTGAAATTTTTCTATTCTAGAAAGTAGCATCACCTCTATGTGGCATTAATTTGAAGAAATTCTTTGTTAGTTTTAAAGATTGTTTGCCTGTTATTTTTATAACGTTTTGCGTTTCCTTTACCAAAGATAAATGTCGGCAATTAAGTTTTTTTTTTTTAGTAGCATATACACACACATTTTTATTTTTAGAACACAAACGTTGGGGAGGTGGCATTTGTACTTGTATTTTTTATTTTACATAATAAATTTATTTCTTGCTTTTATGCAAAAGAAAGCAAGAAATGTATATTATAGCATACTTTAATATCAGCAAACGTTACTGTTGTGGTTTATTGTTAATTAGCAGGATACTTTTTTTCATACAGTGTAGTTTAGAGAAAATGATATCTTCATCTTTGCCATCATCATCATTATCAACACTTTGGAGTGTTGAAAAATTAGTATTTAAATGTGTCGGTCTTTTATATTACCGGAAACTCTAACCATATTCTATATCTAAATGTTGAGTACTCTTGAGTTTTTTATTTTTTATTTTTATTTTTTCCAAAGAGATGCATAAATTAGAGCTAAATGTATATTTAATGCATGAAATTTTAAAATAATTTAAATTAAAAAATTCAAGTTAATTTTTCAAGGAAAACTTTTGCACAAAGAAAATTCACAAATCAAGTTTATGTTGCGTCTTTAACAAAATTTAAATTTATACAATGACTTTTTTTTATAAATTTTTCATTGGAAACCTTTTGTGTTTGTTTATAGGATGCGTAGAGAGGCAGCCATGGAATAAAAAAATAGCGTGATATGAAATATCAGGGGATTTTTGGCAATTTTATTTACCCCACATATTTCTCTATACCTCCTATCACTACAAGCATATATATTTAAAAGAATACATACCACAAACTTTATGAAAAAAGTTGCCACAAATTAAAATTTGAGAAAAAATAATCTTTAAGAACATTATTCATTTTCTAGTGTTTAGTTTAACATAATAGAGTGTTTCACATTATAAGAAGTTAATATATATTGTACTTAAAAACAAACTTGCAAGAAATTATAATTAAAAAAACAATTTAAATAAATTTTAACGCTGCAAATCATACCAACTTATAGGAAATATATTCCCGCACACTTGGTCCTGGTTAAATGCACATAGTTAATATAAACAACTGTTTGTATAGTGTAAAAAAGTTCAACTTCTTTATTATTTATGTTATTGACAAAAATTGAGCAACAATAAAATATATAAATAATTAATTTATCTAGTAATAAGCAAACTGACAAAAAAAACTACCTTTCAAATGCTGGGAAGCGGCTCAAGGTCTAATAATTTCTCTGAAAGTGGTTGGATTCATAAATGAATAAAGTTTACAACTATCAAAAACACAGTCTTCGTGTAACACACATCTACTGAAAATAGTCCAAAATTATCCTCCACGCAGGTATTGGAAAAATACTCAACTTGAGTCCCTTTGCCTGGTCAACAAGTCGCATGGTACCTTCAAAACAGTACATTTTCAATCTTACTAGATAGTTGGACAGTGTTTAAGCCACATATTACATCTAAATTACAACTTCGATTTCTGTAGTTTTATCCGCTCATTTCTCAATTCTGTCCCAATGTGCAATGTTTGAAATAAAAGCACACATTTGAAGCATGTACACTAGAATGGAGCGTTGATGTATGAAGGAAGAAAAAGTCATCCAATTAATTTCGAATACCTCCGGAATGATGCATCAAGCTAAATTATATATAAAAACAATTTTTTTAATTTTTTGTGACATATGTTTGTGTAGAGGGCTAACCACGCCTAGAAGCTAGAGAAATTATGTGAATTTTATATTAATTTGGTTCATTAATATAGAAAAAAAATTTTAATAATTTTTTTAAAGTTTAAGATCGAGCACATCTGACAAAATATAAGAAAGTTATAAGCCAAAAAGTTGATTTTATTTTCCATACAAAATTATTTTCAATAAAACTTCAAAAAAAAAAAATTTAATACAAACTGCTTTAAATTAACTTTGTAAGAGGAATAACTAAAAAATAATATGGCTGTTTTCACTTCAGGGCTAATAACTTTCTTATTTTTTGTCAGAATTTAGCGATTGCATCCATATTGTAATCGTCACAAAAATATCTTTGAAATACAGCCCGAAAAAAATATACTTAGTGTATTTTTTCATCTTAATGGAGCAATTTAAAATGATAGTTGTGTGGGAAAGGTTTAAAGTATAATTTTTTAAATTCTCAAGACCTATAACTCTATACTTTTCTTATACTATCGGCACAATCAGTATATTGAATGAAAGAATGGAGAGATATCTATACAACAGTGTGCAATTTATTTTATTTTGATAAGCCGTGCTCGGAATTTTCGCCAATAAGCGAAAAAACTAAAAAAGCCAATAAAAAACTTGTTTTTTGCAAATATCGGGAAAACTCGCATAAAGAAAAATAAATGAATATCATTTTCGTGCTCAGCGACTTCAAATTATTTTAGAAAATGTTTTTTTTGCAAGATATGACAAAGACTTAGAAGTTCGAAAATTTGCTTCATTATGTCATCTTAAGTTTGTCTCAAATCCGACCTTGTATATATAAAATAGTGGATTTTTTGAGTGTATACAGTTATAACAGCTATAAAGAATCTATAATGTTCCATCATATGATGTTTCAAAAATTGATCAATTTGATCTCATATTCAAAATCTTTATGCTGCGGTAGAGGGCTACTCAATATTTTCCCAATATTTTGTTCATTATTATTCCCATGTATCTAAAAATAAAATGCAACTTTTTTTTGCTATTTGAAATTTAAATTTGCAAAAAAAATCTGACGCTCCACCCGAATGTACACTTCCTACATTTCTCACGTATGCAAAAAACAGTTTATGTCCTTAAGATACCTTTAACATTTTCAAAGACATTTGAATTTGAATATTAAAATTTTGGTTTTTGGTTTTGAATATCTGTGGTAATAGCATAGCCATAATAAAAAAAAAATTACTATTTCTAAGACAATTCTTGATAATATGCAGAAACATTTTTTTTCATCCCAATTCATGTAGTCGTGAAAAAGAATCAAAGTCAAGCTTTGATATGAGAGTGAATATTGGCTAAATTGTGACAAAAGGAGAGCTTAATTTTACGACGTTTTTTAAAAAAGTTTTCAAAACAAAAATATTTTCTTACAATATTTCAAAAGAATAGACTTCAAAAATTACTGCATTTGAAATTCTAAATTGATTTAAGCATTGGCCGAAAATAGTGATTTTTTTCTACGAAATTAGTAGAAATTTGTGATCGATTATGGCCATGTTGGCTAGATTGCTGAAGCTCAATAAATTAAATTAAATTAAACCTATATCGAGAAACTCTAAAATAAACGCGCCAGAAAAAATGCCCATCGAGTTTTTCAAATTTCTTTGGAAATTCTATTAGATAAGTTTAATATGATTGACCTGACTTGTAACTGTTATGCGCCCGCTTAAAAATTTGGCAAGGAGAGCAGATTTTCTAAGAAACAGTAACAATTTTAGAAGCATTTTATTTGCCACCATGAAAGTTGCACTAAGCTACATTTGTTCATATTTATTTCTTTGCTATATATTCCAAAACATAACAGGTTTCTTAATTTTTAAAAATTGTAATGATATATTGAATTTACATTTTAATGAATTTTTAGTTCCAAAAAAAATATGTAACGAAAATACGAGTAACCACTTTTTTAGATTTTTCAATAAAATCCCTTGTTTACTTTGTGGAGAGTCATTTTTGCATTAAGCCTCAACTTTTTGGGGGTGATAGAGACTTGAATATTTTCATTAAAAAGTTTTTCCCAATCAAATAACGGACCCCCTAATATATTGGATTTTCAATAATAAATAAAATGCCCACAAAACATATATCAAGAGTGAAATCGGGCAAAAATATATTATTTTTAAATGAATTTACAAAAAAAATAAATACTTGGACGTATGAGCAATATGCTAGTGTACTATCATATGACGTATATTACGCGATACACTTTTGCCCTAAAATAGTGGCTATTCATATTTTGCTTGTTGTTTTGTAATAAATAGCAAAGAACATTTTTAAGCGGGCTGGTAACAATTCAAAGCCAGATTGATTACCTTAAATATATCTAATATAGTTTTTAAAGAAATATTAGCAACTCGAATCGAAGGGCATCTTTTCTTTAGCGAATTATTTCTCAATTTCGTATAAAGATTCACTATATTCGTCCAAGGCTGGATGTAACGGGCATGCCTTGATCCATTTAAAATTTAATCTGCGGTCATTCTTTTAATCTGCGGTCATTCTTTTGTAATATTGAAAAGAAAGATTTTTTTTAGTTTTTTGAAAAAACGACGAAAAAATTTAGGCTTTTCCGCTGTCAGTTAAAGGTCTTGACTTTGATTCCTTGTCATGACTACATGAATAGAAATTACTAAACAAATTTTTCTGCATATTATCAAGGATTAGTTGGTTGTGCTAATAATCATTAAATATTTTTCTGAAAAATTTTTTCTATGCTATAACCGCAAATATTTACGAAATAGAGAACAATATCGAGGCCAGACACCTAAAATTTAAAATTCAAAACTAAATAGCTCTGAAAATATTACAGATATGGTAATGAAATAAACTATTTTTTCTTTATCTATATAAAAACTTTGCAACAAGTTTGAATTCATTAGAATCGGAAGAAGTTATGAGTCTAACGAGGTTTTTCATGCCCGAGGTAGTCAACTTTGATGCCGTGTGTTCCCACAGTGTGGTCCTTGCAACTTCCTTAAAGCTTAGATCATCCTATATGATTTTTCCGTTCATTGTTTTGTAATTGGATTGCAATTTCCAAAGATACAGATTTACTGAGCCTTTTTCCAATTAGAAAAACTGTGCGCTGTTCTATGTAAACAGCAAAAGATCCCAAGTGGGTCATCGTAATTCTGGGTAAGGCTAGCTTTAAGCTATCTTTATTTCATAAAATTTCAAAAAGCTCCATTTTATTACTCCGTGTTAACAGCCTACCTCAATTTCTTGTGTTGTTTTTGTTGCCGCAGAAAATTAAGAAAATGTTTTAAACCTCAGTAGACGGTCAATAAAATTCCTTTGATTTTCTATTAAGCTAAAATTGTTAAATAACAAGTCTAATAAGATAATAAGCCGCAAAACTTTTGAGCGATTTTCATGTAACAATCCTCCATGTTTTATGAATAATACATCTTACTTTTTCACGCATCATTTATTACAAAAATTTCAATTTTTGCTTTCATTTTTACTTTATCACATGTAAATGACATTTTATTATTACTGACCAATAAAGAAATATATAGGTCAGTAATTTTTATATATATATATATATATATGTATATTTTTTATTTATATTTATATATTTCTTTTGACGAATTGTTCAATATGCTGCATATGACATGACAGTATTACTATTTAATAGTAACCCCACAAATTTAAGCTGGAGCATGTGAAATTATGTTCTATAGTTTATGTTTTTTCATGTCAAACGTAAAAATAAATCTACTTAATGTTACGCATGAGATAATTTTACAGAATTTTCAACTGAATATAAATTATATGTAATTCAATGGATACCAAAAAAGTTATGAAATAACTACATAAAAACTAAAATATTATAAAAAACTTTTAAAAATAACGAACTTTTATTACCACTGCATAATTTCATTTAAAAAATTTATATAAACTGAACTACATACAATAAATTCTTACCATAATTGATCTGTTGTTCAGTCCGGGGTGGAATATTGATTCTGCTACAAAGCTCCGACAACTATTTCTGTCTATTGTATTCAGTTCTCTTAGATAACTTATTACATCTGAGTAGTCCACTTGCAAACACCGCTTAGTTGAAAAAATATAAAAAGTTGCTAAAAGCCGCCATTTTATTTGTTGTTTGAAGTTTTAATCGATTTTCTACAAATTTCGATATATTAACATAGCGGTGTTTGCAAGTGGACTACTCATCTGTCTTCCATATTTTCCAAGGTCTTCCTTTTTTCTTCTGGCGCTAACATATATATACTCTTAACTATTTTATCATCAGATATTTTGATAAAGTGAATTACGTACCAAATGCTTTCGTCTTCTGCAATGCTTTGGCTTTTGTTGAGCGCGTCCAATTATTACTAATATGACTTTGGTAATTTTTAGACTTTATTGTATCAAAATCGACCATGCCTTGTTTTTTCTCTCTTGTTTGTAGTGAAATCAACTTAGCTCTTTTATAGCTAAATTTAAAGATTTTCAATTTTGTTAACCCATTGTCTACTTTTTTTGTTTTTTCTTAAAATGAAGTTTTGCCAACATACAAAAAAATTCATAATAAAATACAAAAAAAGGAGAAGAAAACAAAAGTAAGTTATGCTAGTATGATCACATAATGTAATGACACCTTTATATAAGTAAAAATTCATAATATACATCTTGGGAATCGAACTTCTCAAATTTACGAAGCTCATTTACCAGCAGTTATAGGGTACAAATAATTGCATAATATTTCAGCTCTTTCCTATAAAAAAAAATTAAATAATTTAATTCACTTTTCACTTGTCAGTCAAGTGAACTGTAACAGTTTAATGTACAAACACATACACGCTCACATGAACACAATAGTCATATACAGGATGTAAATGATGTTTGTAAAATGACAATAAAAAAGTATTTATTTTTCACACAAACAAGTTAAAACAAGATAATAAAAAAGCTTAAACAAGTTGTCTGACAGCAGATTTAAATTGTGGTCAATACAAAAAAGTAATATATAGAGGGGAAAATATTTACATAATTAAGAATTTTAATTAAATTCTGCAAGCGTATTAAAAATTTTAATAATAATTTTTATTTTTCAATTTTACTTTTTACAGTTTCGATGTACGGGGGAGACCTTTCGAGAAGGCATTATATTGGTCGGATACAAACTCTTTTGGACCTCGAGCATATTTTGTGACAACGAAACAACCTGCCAAACTAAAAGTTGATAATATACAATTGGACGATGAAGGAGTGTATAGATGCCGCGTTGACTTCCAAAATTCTCCTACTCGAAATCATAGAATAAATTTAACGGTTATTGGTAAGTTTTTGTTTATGTGACAATTTATATTTATATTTTTGGTGTTTGTATGGTAATGTTTGATGAACTGTTCTATGTTTTAGTTCCTCCTCATCAAATCTTGGTATATGATGCATCGGGTCGTGATGTTGCAGGTGCAGTGGGTCCTCTGTTTGAAGGTGACAATATTGTGCTGACATGTGAAGTGCGTGGTGGTAAGTACTGTGTTTTTTTATATTTTTGCTATGTTGTTAATTGCAGTGATTGTTTATATTTTCTCTTCGAAAAAGAACAAAATATACTTCATTATTGATGTGTTGTTAAAAGAATTTAAACAATGTTTAAAAAATTTATGATTTAAAATTTAATAGTATGGTAGTATGGCCACAATCAGCGCTCTTAATTCATAGTTGATAAAATCAAAGTATGTACTGTGTATGCTTGGATCATGTAATAAAAAGATAATTTGGGTTCCGGGGTATGACATCATTCAGGGGAACGTAATGGCTTATATATAAGCAAGAGCAGGCTCTGCTTTGGACTTAGTAGACTAACAAAGGCATATTGATATCCACTTACTTGAGCTGTCTAATGAGATTAAGGAGTGGATGCTAAGCAAAATGCCACTCAGGTGGTCCGCAGTTACAACTTGTAGAGTATACAAAACTATTTCGCTCTCACTCAGTGAAATTAGAACCCACTAGCTCCTAACATTTCGGAAAGCGTCGCTTGAACTTCTAGTTGGAGTCATTGTAGTGTACTGTAGTACGATCAGATGTATGTCGGAATGTTTATGCTTTTCCCATGATGGTCAATGCAGGAGCTGCTTTGCCGAAGAAGAAGAAGGAGAGTCAGTCCAACATCTTCGCTGTGACTGAAAATAGGGGGTAGTGTAGTTACAAATACGGCAAATTTTAATGATGTGGGTGAAAATAACACTAATTTTTTAAGACATTTCAAATTTATTTTTTGCAGAAACTGCTTACCAAAAAGACTTGAAAAATACTGCAAGAGCGAAAATATTAAACCTTCTACACTTTTGGACCAAAATAACCCAAACAATATCTTATAGAAAATTTTAATTTGCGAAGTTTTTGGTTGCATCATTTTAGACCGAAAGCGTGTAAGGCTTAATATTTTGGTTTATTAATAATTTCTATAAGGGTTTTGGTAAATGTTTTTAAAGTTTTTCAAAACAATAGTTCCTAAATGTTATTCTTTTTTTAATGTGTAATTTTAACCCACATGACAGAAAAATTATAATATTTCAGACAAAAAAAAAATTGGAGTACCTACAACTGAACTTATTTAAGAGTGCACCTTCGCCGATTTTCAGAAAAATCAGTGCGAAACTAGCGAGCTCTTTAATCAACTGCGGATAAATAGGCGAATTTAGCAATATTTGAACTTTGACGCCAACGTGACACGCCTTAAAGTTGTCCGACTCAGCCAATATGTTAACCATATCAGTTTCAGATTAAGTGTCACAATAACCCACTGGGATTTTATGATATTCTAAAGCTTATTTTTCTCCATATATCCTAATGACACCCTAATGCACATATATATTTTTCTAAAATACTTTAACCAAACTGAACCAATATTTATATTGACAAAATATTCTCCTGATTTTACTATTATCGCTCGCTGTTTGTATGCACTTAAACAAAATTTTTTGTTGTATAAATATATTAAATTTTACGTGTTCTTAAAATGAAAATCATGAAGATAGAATATAGCAGGATATAAAATACATCCTCAAACCGCAAGAACAGTTTAACGTTTTATATTTTTTCTCATGTTGTTTTCTTTTTACTGATTTTGACCTGCAGACATATGCGGTGTCGTAAATCTTTTAAAAAGTCTCTAAAGATATTCTTACGTTTACAGACGTAAATTTACTTAAACGCACACAAACACACACACACACAATTCCTTCTACACACATTCATATATACTTAAAAGTTTGTTTGGTGGTGTTAAAATAGCTGGAAAAACGGAAAACATTGTTACAATATAAAATATTGAAAGAAATTACTGCAATACTTGGCAAACATCAGCCACTATAATTTTATATTGGTAAGATTTTTCTGGCTATAAACTTATGCTTCACGAAGAGCTGTTACAACAGTACTATATATACTACTACTATCATCTTAAAGCTAGCAACAACATTTAGTTGTATAATTGTTGTTGTGCTGCGTACTGGGTACAATAAATCATAATTTTTCTGACAACATTTCAGGGACTTTGTTGTGTCGTACTTATATAATATATAAAGCAGCGGTGTCTGTGCATAATAAGCTTTAAAATTTTATTGCAACACATGGAATTAATATGAATGTTATACTCTTGTATAATTTTATTATTATTTTTTGAATATTTTATACGTGTGTACAAAAATATGAATCTAAGCATTTGTTGGTTATTTAATTTTTCCATATTTTTCTAAAAAAATTTAAGAATGTTTTGAAATATGTATTTATTTTACGTACATGCATGCCTGCCCTGCAACCCTGACCTGTTCGATTAGTGTGAAAAGCTTTATTGAATTTCATATCAATTAGTTTTATTTTCCAGCTAACAAATATTTTCATTTATATTTAAATCTTTTAGAAATCGTTGCATTCTACTGCACTTGTAACCACATACAAAATTTGGCTTTAATAAAACACAAAATCTTTTGTGTAATACTAAAAACAAATTCCAGGAAATTTAATGTACACAAATTAAGCAGTACAGTGGAAGTATGAAAATAAAAAGTTAGCAAATAAATAAATTATTTAGTTTTAAGAATTTGTTTATAAAAATTTTATGCGTTTCGAACTTAACAACTTTTTAATGGATTTATGCACAGAAAAACTCAATTTCATTTTCTGTAAAGAAATTTAATGAATTAGTAAAAATTATGCCTGCGATTATTTTACTTTTTCTTTTTCAGACAGTAGATGTATGAATCCTATACTCATTGTTCGTGGTGTATTTTTCACAAAATCATTCCCGGATTAACCGCGAAAGCAAACAAAATTTTAAAAAATCTAAATATATAATTATATTTCAAGATCCATTGAATGAGGTGAAAACTAAAAGATAAATCCTATCTTCCCATATTTCATTTAGTTACATTGGTAAACAACAAAAAAAAAGCAAAATGCATGTTTAGAATGAGAATCAGCCATGGTAGGTGAGCAAGATGTAAAGGTGATTGCAATTTTAATTCAACTTTTTAATATCAATTTAAATTAAATTTACCTTCTACGAGTGTACAAATATATAGCACATATATGTATATATGTATATATGTATAAACTTTTTCACGTAGATATTCGTATACACAGTGCATGTTTGTGTAGGTGGTGATACTAATTCATTGTACATTGGTAACTAACTGTAACTGACGTTAAAGTCCTAGCATCAAAATACGCGATGGATTAAAGCATTCACGTGCTTTATTTATTTTTTTATTTTTTACTTTCAGCTCTTTATGTTCTTTTATGTAATATATTTAATATTACTTTTTTTGTATTCTATATAGTACATACACACAAATATGTGTATTTATTACATATTCAGACATGAGTCAATGTAAAATCGTCAAAACCAGGCTAATTTAACATTTTCGGGTAGTCATTTTACTTCAGAGGTGTCTCATGTTAATTCAACATGATTTACAATATTCTTGAACGAATATTTATCCTTTTGAATTAACTATATTTCATGTTGATTGAATATTGCAGAACAGTTAAATGAAAATGAAGTTGATACTAAAGTAATACAAAAATCATATTGAATCAAAGTTATTTCGAGTTGAAACAAAGTCAATTTGATATTGGAACAACACGAAAAATCGTGTTGAATCAAAGTTATTTAAAGTTGAAACAACGTTAATTTGATATTGAAACAACTCTAAGAATCATGTTAAGCTATAGTTATATGAAGCTGAAACAACATGATTTTAATGTAGCTATTTTATTAATTATTTTACTTACGTGATGATTATTAGCATAGGCATCAGAAAACTTTGTGCTGTAGTTGGCTGGCCCAGCAAAGATTTGAGCTCGTGCCACTTGCATGACAGTCCACGTGCTAACCACTGCAGCCATAACAGCTTCAAACTTTACTTTAGCTATACACGAAATAAATACCCAACGCATGTAGAATTAATTTAATTTTAATTCAACATGATTTAAATGATTATTTAACATAATAATTATTTGAAATTAAAGTTATAATCATGTTGATTTAAAATGAAATGTAGCGTTTATATCAAAGTTGTTTTAACAGTAAAAAATTTTATATTAAAGAGATTTAATGTCAGATTAATAGTTTTTCATTTAAAATCAATATGAACAAATGGAAATTTTGAACCAGCAGCAAATTTTTGCTGGTAATTGGTTTTTTGTCGTATAAATAGCCGACACCTGTAAGATAAACAACAACGAATCACACAACTAAGCATAACAGTGAACTGTAGCAATGAACAAATCAAATAAACACTTAAACGAAAATTATTTCTTGTAAATTTAATATGATTTGAAATAACGTTTGCGTCATGTTGAATTTACATTCTGTTTTTTCTGTGTGTAGTCAATATATTTGCTAAACAATTAAGGGTATATATAAGCTTGTCATTCCGTTTGCAGTTTCTGCACAATTCATTGCGACCCAACCAAAATATACATGCAACCAAAATATACATGGACTCTAGTCAGTAGGGTAGGATATTGGACTATTTTCGTCCAAGCTTGTATTCAGGATTGGAATAGTGTTCACTAGAAATCAGAGCTTTAGATACTGAAAATCCTGAAAGTTGTTACATAACTGTTTAAGAAAGGGATATAAATTATGAACCGATAAAAAACAGTGAATAGTAATACTTAATGCATAAATATTTTGTTACTGCAAGAAAGTTAAATATGGGCAAAAAAAAGTCAAATACTTAAGTCCATATAAAAAATAAAAGCATTGTTTATAAAATAGTGAAGGACATAAATAAGTCGAGACTACTTATTATAACCATATAACTATTTTATTACTATTTAATATCTTTAGTACATACTTGCTACTTCATTTCTTTTTTATTATATACATCGCTGAGAAATATTGAACAGAATCTTTCTATGGAATTTACTTATAGCTTACCATTCAATATATTTTTTTGCAATTTATATTGCTTAATTGTAATTTAATTTAGTGATTTTTAAATGGAACTGCTTTAAAATCGAAACTAATTTCAACCTTATGGACTTTTTTGTTAAATGCTTTTTGTATTGGTTTTTGTTCTCGTTCTGGAAGTTAGTTGTTGAAAACTTTGTATTGTATTCTAACATCATAGAAATGTGAAAATTAAGATTTATTGCAAACTAATTCACCAAAGAAAAATCACAATATAATGTAATTGATATTTTCTTGGTTTTTTTCATATACAAGAGGAAAAAAATCTTTATTTATATGATATTTGTTGCAAGTTTATGTTACATTAAGATGAAATATTCTAACCATAGATTTGTAAATAAGTTGTTGTTTTAAGAGATTAGGCAATTTTGATTCTAATATTATTGTGAATACGAAATATAAAATTGTTTGAATGATCCCATATTGATGAGCATCCCATTGTGACGCAGGAGCGTAGCAGTGAGGTCCCAAAATAGTTCACTTCGGTCATGTAAAATATTTTAAGGCTTGTCATTTTTGCTTGTCCGATTACAAAAATTTGTTTTGTACGTATAGCTCTTAGAGGGTGCTAAAAAATCATGTTTGGTAAAGCATTTATCTTTTATAGTTAGCGAGGTATGCTAGTTTGAAAAGTAAAATTTCTTCATTTTTTAAATTATGTGCTTAGTCGAGCTATATCGGTTTCAATCCAAATACATTTTATTATTCAGGCTTGAGTTAGTTCAATTTAATTTTACAATTAAATTAATTTTAATAAGTAAGGATTTTTCATAGCATGTAATAATTCAAAAGACAAACACAAATTCTTGACTTTTGTAATGGTCGATCTTAACATCATGATAATTTCGGGAACAACTACGTAGTGGCCCACAGTGAAAAAAGAACCTAATGATGGGACCGTGGCTATTCTCGAAAATATTATAATGTTAAATTTGACCCTTATAAAAGTCCAGCATTTATCTTTTCTTTTCAATTATTACATGCTTTGAAAAATACTTTCTCAATAAAAATAATTTGAGTAATAAAATTTCTTTAGATTTCTTAATTTTTAAAACCTTAGTCCATTATATTCAAGATATCGGATCCATATAGCAATCCGTTGTCACAAGTATTTTCTTTGTTAAATAAAACAAATAATCGATCAAATTATTTATTTTTTATTTAAGAAAGAAAATCTAACGCATGTAAATATTGAACAATCAAAGAAAAATTTGGATGTAAGGACTCATTATTACTCATCAGAGTCCTTTACCCACACTACCAGCGACGGCAGCAACAATATCATAGTGAAAAACCTACTAGTTTTAGTAAGCTCAATTAACAGACTGTCTCCACCTCGCGGCGAGTCTCACCTATTAATGAACTCTTTCTAAATGTTCGGAACTTCACTAACTGACTGTTCTTAGCATGTTCAACCATTTTAAGCTTTTTACATTTCGGTCTTAGTTTGGCTTAAATTAATCATTCGATCAAATTATTATATTTTATTTAAAAAAGAAATTCTAAAGCATGTAAGTATTCAAACATTCAAAGAAAATTTTGGATGTACGGATGGTACGGAACTATATTTACGTGCTTTAGAATAGAATATTTACATGCTTTAGAATTTCTTACTTATATAAAAAAAATTATTTGATCGAAAGGTTAAATTGAAAATGAACTTAAGCCAAACTAATTAAATAAAAACTATAGAGTTCGACTAAAAATTCATAACTCAATTAAAAAAATATATAAAAAAATTTTAAATAAAAAAAATTTATGGAAATATTCCTTCTGAGTTGAAATATATACAATAATTTGAAAATTGAAAACAATTTGCATTTTTGATAAGGTTGGCCTTGCAAGCCATCCATGGAAACTCCTGCTAATTTTAAGCTCAAAGCGCTGGAAAATCCATAGATTTCTGGTATTATGAACAAAAATCAAAATTGTGGACAACGATATGTCTCGAGGCTGTTAACGGATTAACATCAAATTTGCGGTATTCGAGGCAGTTTTTCAAGTCCAGAAAAGTTAATTGATCCTTAAAATCAATTTGACATGAGGTTTTCTAGTTATAAAATTAAAGCGCTTGTTTCGAAATTTTTCATAAAATTTTGAGAGCTGATAAGATTTTGAATCCGATCACTTAGTAGTTTCAAATTTTTTTGAAAATATATGTTTTGTCGAAAACTTTATCTTTAAAGATTCTCAAGATCTACTATGGATCTACTATTAGATCACCAAATCTAAGTGAAGTCAATGTCTTTAGAGTGTAGCAAATCTAATTGCGATCGGTTATGAAAGGTTTACACCCATGGACACACATGCATCCACACGGACATCATCGTAGAAATAGACAGAATATATTCTTATCAACTCAAAATGTTGATATCTGCTGAAAATCGATTTTTGAATATCGGTCAATAACTTCCCATTATTCTTATTGAGAGAAATTAAAATTTCTTCTGGAACATATATGTATCTAAGAGACATCTTCATAGATATGACTTTCCTTGGATTCTTCTGAATTCGACTTATTTCACAGCAAAGCTTTGAATTTAGCCCATATTTTCTAAAATCCCAAAGCTTAGATTTAAAAACCATTACCACTTACGTGTATCCATTTGATTTGACTCTTATTTGTATCCATTTGATTGTCAAAGCATATTATGAGCTTGAGACAAAATGTGGTCTTTATGTGCTAAGCCATAAAGAATTTAATTTTTGGAATTTCTTGGAACTTCTTTAGGAGTTCTGAGATATTTTAAATCAAATCTTTATATATAGCTGCAAAACTTCATACGAAAATATCCATAATCAACGATTTTACAGCATTAAGAAAAAAATTAAATAAATATGCACAAAAGATACCATTTATGTAATTATCGACGCTGCAATGTAGTGTTTCATGTCATTAATGAAATTTTCCGTTGCACAGTAGCTCCGATTGGAAAAAAGGGTAATAAACCTCTATCTTTGAAACTTGGAATCCGATTACAGAGCAGTGCATGTAAAAATCACAAAACATGGCATTAGCGAAGAATGAGCTTTTATTTACCTACATGAAAATAGTACCAAATTTCTATATTTAAAAATGTTATCGAACGAGCATTTTTTATGAATTTTTAATTCCAGAAAAACAGGAAGAAAATGCGAAATTCCCATTTTTAAGACGAAATTGTAGACGCGTGAGTAATATGATAGTACCTACCATCTTATTATTTACACGTCTACAACTTTTCGCTAAAAGATTGGAAAATCGCATTTTCTCCACATGTTTTTTTAAATTAAAAATTCGTAAAAAAAATGCCCGTTCAATATATCCTTAAAAATTTTTTAACATTATATTGCTGTTTTTTTGTAAATAAAAATATAAAAATGAAGCTTGGTATTTTTTTGCAGGTAAATGTTATGCTTTCGAAAATTACGGATACATAAATTGAGATAACTTGAAAATGTCTTCCTCATATTATCAAGGGTTTTGTATACAATCATATAATATTTTTTAATATGTGTACCCAATTATTGTTCGAATTGAATAAGTTTAAGTCGGAAGTTATTATTTCGGCTTAAGTTTATTATTTGAATTAATATAAACTCAATTTGTTATTAAGATTTGGATATTAAAATGTCTAATCAGATTAGCAGAACGTATTAGTTGTACTAGTTTCGACAGTTGCTACATTGTCATCATCAGCGCTTTTTGTTCACTTTTAGCACGTTTGATCGTGGATACTAGTATTAAGGAAACATCAACTATTTAAATAATTTGTTTTACGAAATATAATATGAGAATTCTAAGTTCGTTTTTTTACAAATTTTGTGAGTACAAAATTTCATCTCTTATATTCTCTTCCAATTTTCCACCTCTTATGTTATTTTTGCTTTGCTTGTCGGTAAGCTCCTCCTACCATATATTCAAGTTATTATTGTTGTTATACCTGTTTAAACAGGTCAAAGTCTACTGATGATTTGGTAATGCACCACTGGAATGCATATAGAGATTGCTTCACCATCAACAAATAAATCTTTATTTTAAATAAAATTGGAAGAAGATCTTAAATAATAAATTTCATAAATTCTTCTAGCTTATTAAAAAAAACGGAATTGTGTTAGCTCGAAAAAAAACTAAATCTTATTTGATTTAAGCAAGTTATAGGAAAAAAATCCGTGGTTAAGGATAAAACAGCAGGAGTGCAATTTTTAATTCAAAAAAGTAAACTATCAATCATTTTTATACTGTGCTCTCATCAATATTGTTCCTTCTCAGTAAAACAAAATTTAAACTTAATATTAAATTGATTAATTCTACTGAAACATACAGGTATTCAAAGAATTAATAACGTCAATGGAAACTTTTTGCTTTGTAAAACAAAAATTGTTTACGTGTTTTTAATTTAAATGTCAAAGTTATAGCCAACGAAAGCAATAAAAAGGATTGATTTTTCTGATATTGTTGAATGGATTTTATTAGCAAATTAATATAAAAATGCTCTTAACAATTCAATTAAAATATGCTTACATTTGAAAAGTTTGCTTGATATGAAAACTTAATCCTTTAACCTTAGTGTTTACGAGCTTTGGCCGTACACTAATTAGTTTTTGTGTTCTTTGTTTTATTAACAGGTCGGCCTGAACCTGTCGTGACATGGATGAATGGCACACAACAATTAGAGTCCGGTAGCGGTGTTTCAATGGGACGTCATGTGACTGTCAACCGCTTAGAAGTTCCACACATAACGCGTTCTGCCTTGAACAATACTTACCGTTGCCAGGCATCGAATACAAAATTGGTACCACCAGTAGAGCGCAGTATACGCATTGATATGTTGCGTAAGTATATTTTAATTGGAAATAAAATAATAGATATATGTATGTATATTCAACAAACTAATAAAAAACAAAACGATATTTAAAGAGCGCAAGGCTAGAACTTTTAGTTGTATAAAGGAGTTATTAAAGCAAAAAAAAAATTATAAGCAAATTCAAACTTTAGCTTTTAAATAGTAAACAAATAAATGCTATGCACTTACAAATGACCTTATTCTGTTATAGTTTTTTAAGTATTTTATGAAGTTAAATACCAATTACTGTACATATCGCCTTTATGGTTATTGCGTGTCCATGCAATGGTTTGCTGTTGCGTGTTACCTCGGTCATAACATTTAGCCAACAAGTTTGTTAATATTCTGCACATTTTAACATTTTTAGCCCGTCGTTCTTGTATCCCACTATGAGATTTCTTCAGATCTTTTGTTTTCTGTTAGTAATGAATTTTAAATGCACATTGTAGTTAAGATCAATGATAAGCTTATTTGTTTATTAGTTTTTAAATAAAAAATTGTGGCTTTAAAAAGTATTTAATAATCTTTTCATTTTTATGTAGTTAAACCGACATCTGTTAATTTGACAAATAAGCAAAAAGTATTTTCAACGGGCACCCATTATAATCTGACTTGCACAGTTGAAGGCTCCGTACCGGATACAGAAATAAAATGGACACAAAATAATCGACCCTTTAAAAGAGGAACGGTAAGTGAAACAAATTCAACAAGTATTAAAATTTTCAAGATAATCTTTTTAGCACACATTTGGAAACTAAAGATAAAATGATTTCATAATAAAAAAATCATTCGTCATATTGAAAAGGATACAAAGTCAGCTTATAGCTAGACTTCGAAATACATATCGTTAAATAAAACGCAAAAAGCCTTATCTGACAAAGATTTCTAATCAGGTTTTTAGTAAATTATCATTTAATTAATTAACATACATAGATACTATAAAAATCAGACTTACCCGAAAAAAGCGATAATATTAAAAAAATCTAAAAGGAAGAAAGTGGTCAACTAAATAATTTTGCATATTTATTACTTTTACTGAAAATGGTAATGACATACATATATTTTCCACTAACATACAAAATTCTGCTATTCACATATTGTAGTTGGAATATCAGACGGCGGAAGGGACGAAAAAGTCTGTTGCTTTTGCAAATTTCTGCACTCATCTGTTTTTTACAGAAATAAATTTTTATTGATATTTTGAACAGGTGGAATATAGTGGTGTAGGGTGCCGCTTTAAATATGACTGCAAGTATTTTTTAATTGAATTAGCAATAACTAGTTTTTGGAGGGTACTTTCACTCCTCTGTTTTTTTTATAAATTGTAGTTCGCATCACAGAGGCATGTGTAAGGAAGCTAAAAATGGTTACATTTCCTAAGTTGGCCGTAACTTGGGGCTGCCAGCTGTTTAATATATACAAGAACGAATGAGGCTTATCACCTACCCCATTAAAATGAGGTATCATTAGAAGCGTGTTGGCTATGGGATATATGACGTCGCATTAAATTCAATAAGGCGTGCTCCAGAGGACAAAAATACCTGTGGCCACATTTAAAAAAGCAACCCTGCACCACTATGTTCTATTACTTAAAAATTTCAATAAAAAATTTATTTCGATAAAAACAGATGAAAACAGCTCCAGTTTTAAAAAAATTGGCACGTTGACTGCCAACTACGAGATATCTCGTAGATTGCGTTCTTTTCTAGGACGTCGTCTTATGTATACATGCATTTTTGTGATGCTACGTTTAAACTCGGAATATATCAGTGCCAATATCGATAAATGGCTTCTGGGAAAAGGATAAAAAAATCTATGCTGGCTTACATGAACAGAAAATTTATTAAGAAACGAACAAAAATTTCTGTTACAGAAGCTAACTCTCTTTTAAAAGAAACACATTTTTATGCTTTTTGATGATAATTATGCACTCGAGTTAAGATTTTTAAAGTGTAATTTGATTAAATCAAATTGTCATTATAGGACAATTTCTGTAAATTGTCGTGGCAGTCAACGTGTTAAATAAATTTTCACTGTCATTTCAAAAGCTTGATTATGATTTTTACTCGCGACTACATGATTTGGGATAACTAAAAATTCTTTTTGCATATACCTGAATAAGCACGGATGTCCATTTTTGTCAACTTTGAGTTATTGATGCCAAATTACATTATTTTATATGCTCGTTTTTATGGACCAAATATTTCGCCAATAACATGGACCCATTCCCAATTTTTTTTCTAAAAACAACGAAGCTTCTTAATTCATATAAATATTTTTCAGCTCTAATGAACTAAATCGACTTACTATTGCGTGCTGGCAACTTATTGACGTTGAAAAAACACATAACCACATGTGTTGTTACTTTTGAACACATTTCCGATATATTTTTTGGTTATTGTTCAGTTAATAAAGACTCATAGCAACTTGCGCGCAAGCAGTTTCATGTAAAATTATCTTGTGTGCTGCAATTAGTTCAATATAAACAACTATTATCGACTTAAGCAATTTTTCTGAACACACTTTTAGTGTCGTTGGCAAATTGTTTTTTCAATTATTCTTTAGGCTTTTACCCTTAGGGAGTTTCTGGCTTAAATTTTTACAAAAACTTCTTACTAAATATGTTTACATGACTGTCCAAAAAAAAATTTGATAAAAATCACACAGAGTCCGTAGCATTTAAAATAAAGTACTGCGGCTCACCTGCAAAATTTGGTTTTTAGACATACGCGCTTATTCATGAAAACCACAGATATATCACCCACCACTGATACAAGTCATAAAATATTTTTTTTAAATTTTCGCATTGCTATTACTAGAGATATTTACAAACTACAAAATAAAGTCGAAGCCAAAAACAGGAATTTCAAAGTTAAAATAATATGTTTGAAGTTATCAAATATAATTTTCAAAATTTTCAAAATGTTCATTAAATATGGATATTTTTTGTAAAATTCATGATGCCAGAGGAAGTCAACTTTGACACCCTTTATCCCACCGTGTCCTTCTTAAAGATTGTCTTTTTTAAAGGTTATGTCCTCTTCTATGATTTTTTCATACATCGTTTTTTAATCGGATCGCAAGTTTCATTAAAAAAATTTTGCAATAGGAACCACATACCAGTGGAAGGATGTAAAAATCTGTTGCTTTTATGAGAGAGGCTGGCGTTATTTTTTAGAAAGCTATTATGAAAGTAGACCATTTATGGCAGCTGTACTAAAAGAATTTTGCTTCATAAGACCAATGATACAATTTCATTAAATTTTTTCCATTAATCCAATGACAATTTCACAAATCATATGATAATTGCATTAACATTGTTAATGATTTTTATTGGTTGAATAAATTTTATTAGATTTTTTTCATTAATCCAATGACAATTTTAAAAATCCCGTAAAAATTTCATTAATATTGTTTAAGTATTTTTTGTGAAGAATTTTTATGAAAAGTTTCATTAAAATTCAACCAACGAAATTCTTGCACATAATAATAAAATGTTCACTGTATTGGTGAAATTGTTATTGAATTAATGAAAAAACGAACAAAATTCTTTCACAATATTAATAAAACGTTTATTGGCTTTGTGATATTGTCATTGGACTAATGAAAAAAATCTAATAAAATGGTTTCATTGCTTTTACTGTTACAAATAGATTTACCGTAAATCTCAATAAATTTGTTTGTCGTATTCGGCAACTGAACTAAGGATCTTAGTCAATTATTAGCACACAGTTATATTTAAAAAATAGTAAAGATTGATCCTTTAGTTAGCGTGAAATAATGTTTCCTGCTGGCATTATGTGTGGTTGTTTTACGCTAGAGCTTCATCGAAGCTTTAGCTGAGAGAGAAGCAATACAAATGCAATAGAGACATTTTCTGTTTTAAAATTAAAAATATTTTTAAACTAATTTCTATAATGCAGCTTATTTTTAGACAACTTTAAAAATCAGTAATAAATTTAAGAAAATCACGTCATTAATCCACTGAACTACTGACTATATTTTTTGTTCAGTATCGTAAAGGTTATATACATCTTTAACAGATATGTAAATATATCTAAATCTATTAACGAACACATACTACATACAGACATAAATGACTTTTCAAAAATGCTATTAACTTTTTTCAATTTGTTTTAGCTTTCTACATCCCAAGCCAATGGAAAAGTTTTGTCGACGCTCACATTTAATCCGCAACCGGAAGATGACGGTACCCTACTCAAATGTGAGGGATCCAATCCCCGCCTACAAAATTCAGCTTTAGATGACTCTTTAACGCTCAACGTTATGTGTAAGTGAATTTCTATGTTACACAAAATACATATTAAAATCTTTTTTTAAATGTTGCAAAATATTTAACGAAATAAAACTTTTGCCATAAATCTTTCACTAAATACGCCCCTTATACATATTAACATTGTTGTTACCTATTTTTGTGTGCAACATACGAAAAATTTTTAACAAACAAATTATGCTGTTTATTTACAAATGATGATAAAGTTGTCAACACTAGATACATAATCATAAATTTATTGTTAAAGAGACTTTGAACATAAATAAAAATAAGAGAAGTATCAACACCAACCCATGAACAAACATAAATAATAAGCAGCCAGTACGAGAGTGTAAAAATTTCAACAGAAGTTTGTTACTGCCAGATAAACAAAAATCTAGATAAATATGTGAAATATTTCAATTGTATTGTCTTCCTTTTTTGTTTTTTTTTTTTTGTTTACTATTTCATATGATTTAATAAAATAAATTTTATTTCAAACACGATAAAAATCGCTGGCTATGTCCATCTGTACATAAAATTGTATTAAAAAGAAGTGTGCGTCCATAAGTTCGAAAATTTTATGATAAAAAAACATTTATTAAGATATGAAAATTATAAAGCTTCAAAGGGAATTTAAAGTTTTAATCGCTGCAAAATATATACCGTTTTCTTTGCTTTTAAATTTTTTTAGTTTTTTACTTGCTCTTAAAAATTCTAAATTTATCGTTCTTTTAGAATAATAAGATATCTTCATATAGGATAATACATTCTTATCTAATAAGTGCACTATTTCATTTAGGTACTTAATCAATATTTGGTTGACAGTGAATATATGTACTAGAGGTTTGCTGCACAAAAATTTTTGTATATATGAAGTGCACCTGAAATAAAGCATAACCACCCGTTAAAACACAAACACTTGTCGGTTAAATAAAAGCTATTGTTTGAAAATTACATGGTCCATCACTTCATTACATAGGTCCATGTTGTAACTACTTCACATTAGCTAAAATGGACCAGCTAGTCCAATATTATCTGCAGGGTCATCTTCAGCTTCACTTTACTATTTTCAGTTTAGCGATGTACGTGCATAAGCATATTTTAATACATATGTATAACTTATTATCGTGCTTTAACCGCTAAAATGAAGTAAATAGAAAAAATCAAATTTTAAGCGAGAAGGTTTTTGCTACTTTTTTTGCAATGTGCGCAGAATTTTTAAATGGAAATTTAAATGTACCCTACTAGTGACCTTATGCGAGTTATAGATAAGTTTGACGTTAATTCTCCGTTCAGAAAATTTCTTTTGTCAGTTACGTTATTTTTGTCGGTCATATTTCGGACAGGTTACTCTAAAATTTGGTAGCAAAAATAACGTAATTCACAGAAATTTATGAACTAAATGTCAGTTAAATTTAACTTGAATTTTACATAAATAATGAAAAAAGATTTATTCGATTTTTCTCGCCAGATTGCAACATAGCTTTGTGGAGAACCTTTTACTTATTAACAGGGAAACCGCAAATATAAGATATAATAATCCTTTCTAACGAGCATGCATACATGGCTGCTACTATATACTTATAGGTAGTTGACAAATATTCAAAAAAATCCCCTTCACTGCTTGTGCTTTGAGAGTGGGAGCAAGTTTGTACTGTATGTATTCGAAATATAGAAAAGCTTTCAAATGCATACACATAAAAAAGTAAATTTCGTATTCAGTAAAGGTATTCAATGAAATAGTAAATATTTTGTCTAGAAACGGACCTACAAACAAGCTTGTAAGCATAGACAAAAATGTCTCACCAATTTCATAGAAAATAATGTGTAGTTTTTTTTCAGTGAACAAATTGTTTAAATCTATAAAACAATTAGTTGAAAAATATTTACAAACTGTAAACAAAACAATTTACCAAATTAAACAAAAATATTTACTAGATTTTCCAAAAAATATCAAACAATATGTTAGTCTGAATTTATAAAATAATTAGTCAAAAAATACAAACAAATATTAAACAAAATAGTTTACTTAATCAAACAAAACTATTTACTGGATTTCTTGCAATATATCAAATGAAATTTTCGTCTGGACCATCGTCATCATCCATTAAACAGTTATGAAATTGCACTTTGATAAATGTATTCAAGTTAAAATTTTTATCTAAAAAAACTGTATAAAAGTTAATGCAAAGACATTAACAAATTGATTCACTCAAAAATCTTCAGTAAAAATATGGGTACTATCGCATTCCTTTTACTATCATTGTTGTTGTTGTTATCTGTGCATATGTTGTCATCGGAGCTTTTTTTACGGCGCAGAATAGGGGTTTCTTGTTGTTTTTGTTGCTTGCGTCCTGAATAAAAGTCAAACAAAATATTTATTGATTCAGTAAAGACCATTTACGGAAAATGAAATTTATTTTTAGACAAACTTTTGTTTGAAAATATTTTGGTGATAATTTTTTTCCGTGTAGAAAACTTAATCGATACATACCTCTAGTATGTATGTAGATATAAGGCAAATCAAATAACATTATTATTATTAAAAAAAATGTATGAAATTAATTTGTACCCATTTAACCATTAAGTGCATGCATATTGATCAGTTTATAATCCAGAACAAATAACAATTTTTCAAATAATTTATTTCAGAGAATATCTGAAATGAATTTAATAAATTTATATAAAAAATATATTAGAACATCATATACTTATTGTTTGAAATATCATATTATATTGTTGCAAATATATTGGGTAGATATATGATTCCTACTAACATATTTTGGCTCTGTGTAAAATACTTATAATTTAATTAAAAAAAGGGTTACTTTTTAAGAAGTAGTTTTAGAGACTTGTCTTTATATCTATTTGTTTCATTTAAAAATTTTGGGTCTTAAATATATTATTAAAACACTTAATGCTTTATTTAGAAATCATTTATTTCCATTTATATGTATTTGTGTACTATGTATATTAAAAATCCTGCTAAAAATTAATAAAATTTAAAAACTCAATTGTGAATATTTCTACTTGAAAGCATGAGTATCCTAAAACAAATTTTTCTGCAAGTTTTAGAAAATATTTGTTTTCTGCCAATGTTGTTTGCTATTTTGATTATTGTTTCTTTTTTAAAATACAGTATTTTCACATTCGTTTGTTTAAGTTTTATGTTGAAATATAACAACATAAAACTTTTTCTTAATTTGCATTTTATTGTTTTTATTTTTTCATTTTTTATTTTTTGTTTATTTCTCCAGCGGCTAACTATGAGTTATACGCTAGTTGTATTTTTTTTTTTATTTTAAAAAATATGTATGTATATGAATATCCACAATATCTAAATTAGCCATATAACTTATTTTTAGGAAAACTTTCGGTATACCACTACGTGCAGAGAAAATATTATTTTACATAATTTCAATGAATATCGTAATATTTTAAATAACTACATAATGTAGATGATCAAACTCTAACCTAATTAATATACAAATATTGCTTCTAAATGCTACTTGATTGTTCGAGTAATTTAAAATCCTCAATTTAGATAAATTGAACAATTAAAAAGTCGATTAAAATGAGTCCCCTAATAAAACTTTAAAACCTGGGATTATTAATGGTGCAACACTCAAAGGTAGAAATGTGCCTACTTAACAAATGTACATAAACACTTTGAAATTTCTATAAAATATAAAATAAATTTCTATAATTTATAAAAAAAAATTCAATTGGAATTGTATAAATAAGTTATTTTAGTAATACTAGAGATCTGCCAATCTGATATACAACATAAAATGTTATGAATAATATAGATATCAAAAATTGTTATTACAAACATGAATTTCTATATTAATAAAAATATTTCTATCTTTTTATAAATAATAAATAATACTTAACAAATGATATCCTATTGCCAAAATATTGTAAAACATAGTACATTAGTGTGGTCGTAAAAAATTAAAATTGGGTTTCTTATAGATCATCCCCCAAATCGATAGGTATTTATATAAAGCTACCCTAAAAAATTCAGGTCTTTCTGTTGAGATTATTTACTGCTTTTATGTCCTATAACTTAATAAATATAAAATTAACAAAAAAAATTTTATAAAAATTTTTTGTCTGTGAAGTTTCCAACAGCTCTTGCCTTATAAAGTTTTATCTAAATCGCATAACTAAAAAATTAACAGCAAAATATCGGTTCTTTTCCTCAAATCATGAGGCACTTATAATATTTTAATTTCGTATGAATTTTCAGTTCAATTGAGTTGTGATTAATTATCTCAATATTTACTAATAACAGTTAGGCTTGATATTGGAAATCTAAATTTTTCACAAGTATCTCATAGTTAGAACTTCTTTTCGCAATTTATGTATATTAAAGAACACTTTTATAAAAGAATTATATTAAACGGAAACCCCAAAAAACATTATTTTGTCTTATATTTCTTTATTGTCTTAAGTCGTTTATTGCTGTCTTTTTTTTAATTTTAGCAATGTTTATTTTCACAAAAGCACAAATAGCTTGTTATTTTTGCATGACATATTTTCAAATGCAAATGTTTTTTTATCTTCTAGAGAGACAGAAATTGCAACAAAAAAAAAACATTAAACATACAAATATAAAAATATAAATAAACAATCAAAATAATATTCCATTGAATGGTGTTGACAGCATTTTTTGGGTTTTACGGTGCTAAAATGTGGCATTCACAAAACAATTTAGATTTTTACGAAAAATAAATGTGATGCCTTTAAATAGAAAACTGTCTACATACCAAAGCATGTATGTATATTAAAAAGGACAACTCGTTTAAGGCTTTTGCTTTTTTACAACAAGCTTATAACATGTTTTAATTGTTAAGAAATTTATGAAATTAAAATGACTTGAAAAATTTATAGAAACTGCATATCTTTATAATAAATTTTTTATGTTGAAAGCAATTAAAAAAACACTTTATCAAGAATACATAGTGGGACAAAACTAAAATATTTTTGAAATAAGTCAGCCATTTATAAACGGATTATTTTATGATTTATAAATTTCACTTGGACTTAGCAAAAGGATATTTCTATTTACCCTAAAAATATGAGTTTTCTACATTGCTCATAAGAGGTCCGCAAAATTAAATTCTTGTCATGACTTTTGACTTTCGAAATTTAAAATACTATATGTTTTTTTTAATTTTTTCCAAAACTTTGGATTTTCTAAGAGGCTGCTCTAATAATTTTCTCATAACTTGGAAAGGGACAGTTTAATTTAATACAAAAAACACTAAACCACTTGACTTAAAATTTGCTTTTAGCTGTTCTGACGTGATTTGTTGTATACTCATTGGTTTCTGAATTACTCGGGCCGCAATAATGAAAAAAAGTATATATATATATATATATATATATATATATATATATATATATATATATATATATATATATATATATATATATATATATATATATATATATATATATATATATATATATATATATATATATATATATATATATATATATATTTTTTTTTTTTTTAAATTTTTTTTTTGTAAAATTGCACCATTTTTACTAATCGAAGATGGCTAAACTTACTATCTTTATTAACTGATTAATAATTAGTGACTATAAAGCCATATATACTGCAGATCAAGTAAACTTTATATCATGAAAATCGACAATAAATATTGATTTTATTCATAACAACGTAGTCACTTAATTTTTGTAAAAAGGCGAATATTTACATCATATGATGAAATAAATATTTTTATTAAATAACAATGTTCTAACGATTGATTCTGGCAGAGGCCACCAAAAAATACATAGGTATATCAGCGTTTTGTATGTTTACATCTGGGATCCATTTTAGTGGGAGTGACATTTCACCACATTTATATGGCATAGTACATCATGTAAGATTTACATTTAAGGTGTAAGATGTGTTCAACACTTTTATGTAAAACTACACGATAAATATTTTGTAGATCAATTAGCCCGTTACATTGCGTCTGAAGTGAAAAACCCATAGCGCAAAAAGTAAAAAGTTAAAGTTTCTATACAAATATTTATCGTTGTAAGTGACAAAAAAATCTGAAGACATCTTTTAACTTACATTTAAGGCCTATAAGATATCCTATCCAGAGTGAGTGTAACAATGTGAAAAATAGTGGGAAGTAGAGATAAAAAACATCGTGAACAGTGAACGTGATATAAAAACCACTGTTACTTAAAATTGTGACTGTGATCACTGTTTTCAGTTCTCTACTGCAATATATTTATCAAGTGCACACATGCATCTCTGCAACAAAAACGCTGGTTCTGTTTTTTTTCTGAAAAAATATACTAAGCCAAATGTAAATAAGCCTTAAAATATACTTTGAATTTAAAAAGAAATACTAGTAAGGAAGAAGAGAGCACAAGAAATAGTAACATTATTCGTTTATTGTTATTGTAAGAAAAGTTAATACCCACACAAACAGTGAAATATCATTATTTTGGGTATGTAACAAATAGGAAAGAACAATTTTGCAAGTAGCAGTTACTTGATAAATTTTGTTACAACTATGATTAGTGATTTTTCAGTAACGGTGATTAAATCACAGCACAGAAATTTCGCTCATCTCTAGTGGGAAGTTTAGTTTCCTTTAAAATTAATCCAGATCTAAACTTTCAAAATGCCGATACACGTGCATATATATTTAGTGCCCTCTACGAGAACCTGTCGTTAGAATTTTTGTAAAAGAATTTGAATTTGTTGTGCCGTGTTATTCAAATTTTTTATTGTAAGAAGTTCAACAATTTTCAATTTATCGTTAAGAAAAATATATCTTTCTTCATTCTGTGCTAAATAACTCCAAAATAGGGTGGCAAATTTATAAATAATATTAAAACAGCTTCAAGGTAATTTTGTTTTAAGTTTACTTGTGGTTTTTGGAATTAAATTCCACAACCCCATTCCAGTCTATGAAAAAATCAGTGGAGCTCTTCAAAAATCCCAAATTTACAAAAAAAATTATAAAAAAGTTATCAATATCAATTTCGACTGCGGACCATACATAGCACATCAAAAAAATATAATGATACTCCTTAACATTTTTCTTGATGCATAGTGTAACTATTTGTTCCTAAAGAAAAATTTTTATATTGAGAAAATAATAACGGTGCTTTCTAGAGAAAAATTGCTAAAAATTATAAATTTGTTTGCAATTTTCAAATGAAAAATTTATATTTTCCAACCATTACCATTCTATCTTTTTTTAAGCATCTTTAAACTTTGTTGCTCTAGTGATATAGTCACAGTCAATAGTTGCATTAAACTAACTACAACAAATCATTTTAGAGCTTCTCAATACATTTTACATTTGTTTTATTCCAAATGCAAAAGCATCAAATGCTTGTTTTTAAATCTACAAACACTGTGACAAATTATTATACATACATTTATAGTAAGCCTCATGGTGAAAAGTATAAAACCGAATATATAAAAATAGTTATACATCAAGAGAAAAAACTTTAAATTAAATTTTATGTCATTTAGCTAATTAATTTTAATTTACCCTTTCCTTGCATTTCATATACGCACACACATATAATGTTTATCCCTACAGACAATATTGGACTACGCGGTCCATTTTAGCTGAAATGGAGCAGTTATACCATGGAACTATGTAATGCAGTCATGGACCATGTCATTTGCCAACAAAATCTTCTAGTTAACCGACAAGTGTTTGTGTATTAACGAATGGAATCGTTAAAATACGAATGCTTCACTGCTCTATCGAATAGTGACAGTGAGTAGTTTTAAGACTAGTCCGATGTAATGAAGACTTGGATCATGTTATTTGCAAACAAGAGTTTGTAGCTAAGCGACAAGTGATCGTGTTTTAACAATTTCAACACGAACACTTGAGGGCCCCATCAAGTGCTAGCATGCCGTAGTTTTGAGACTACTCCGATGTAGTGCAAAGTTAGGTCTAGCCCTAGGTCATCGTAATGCTAAATCGTCTATGTTTTCTCCAAACATTTAGGTTGTCTTTGGACTAGTCCTAGTCCTCTATGGAGTATAGTTTACATGCGTGTTTGGACTAGTCACGTTATCTGCAGGAATATAAAACACTTACACAACTTTACTAAAGGCTATAGAACTAGTTGCAGCCTTTGCTGCGTTTAATGTCAAATAATATATGAAACTACCAGCGAGGTTTTCAAAAATTAAAAGAAAAAGTTTTGAAATTTTTTTTTATACATTTTTTTTGGTTAAAGGCATCTAGCTTTTACACTTGTCTGCAGTTTTGCCATCATAATGATACTAAATGTTGAACACTGCAAAAAAAGTGTGGCATGAGAATTTTTGTTATAAATAAAAAGCAAATAGTTAAGCAAAAGTTTTCTATGATTTTTTGTTGTTTGTTTCAGAAAAGTTAATTACGTAAAACAAACAATTTATACTTCAGTATATTCCTTTCTAAAAGAATTATTTATAAGCTTAAAAATTAAATTGCGAAAACTTTTATTTTGTCACAACAACAAAAACAATGAAAGGAAGCTGCAATGAATATATTTTGAAAGGCATTTATATGTATATAGAAAAAATTTAAGTTTAAAACAAAAACTCTTTCGCAGCTAATTTGAAAATATATGTATGTAATGAAAATTTACTGTTTATGTTAGTTGTTGTGAATTTTTATAGTTTTCTCTATTTACACAATTAGTGGTATCGTAACCTAAATTTTGAAAAGATTTAAAAAATAGGGAATTTAAATTTAAAATTGTTGGGTATATTTAGTAAGTAAGGAAATATTAAAACATTATTTAAATCGTTATATAAATATATTGCTGAAACTTCGTCTTTGTTGTAAATACGCAACGTGAACTCCGTCGCGACCATGGCTTCAGTGAGCAGGCACTGCGATGCACCATGGCAGAGTTTGAGTTCCAGTACGTAAATTTTTGGTTTTATATATCTTGTCACATGTTTTGAAAACACATTCTGAGCCATCCAAACATCAATATCTTTAGGAATGTGCTGGTTAGTTTCTGACATACCTGGGGGCTGCTGTAATCGTACGGAGAATTTTATTTGGCTTCTTTAAATTTTCTCCACATTTCATGTCGAGGCAATACCCAATTACTGGATGCCGTAGGACCGAACATATTGGTTTTAGAATAGAGTTGTATAACAGAATCTTACAATGCACGCTTAATGTGAAAATATTTTCAATAAGTTAGTTCATTTGAGCTGCTTTTAATTTCATTTGGGTCACCTTTGCATTTATGTAAGATTTTCATATTGAACGGCGATCAAGATGAGCACAGAGAACTTTAGTGTCGTAGGGTATAGCTTGGTCATAGATTTTTATAAAAGGCATGTTTCTCTGCGCAATGGCAATGTAATATGTAGACATTTTTATTCGTTATTTTTTATCCACCATTGTTTTAGCCATTTTTCTAACTGAGGTAGATGCTCTTGCAGTTTGCGGAAGCTTCTTGTTGGCTTTCAAGAAGACTTAGGAAAGCTGTATCATCAGGGAATGTTAATGCTTATCGGCTAGTCAGAGACATATATCAGATATAATATAGAACCGAAGCATATAATATATAATTTTATAGAAGGAGTATAAATCGATTTTTATATAAATTTAAAATTAAGGTTGATAGCACTACTCAGTAGCGGAACTCTGGAACTTTTAACGATCCGATAATCGTAACATTTGTTGACATATTGAATCGCTTGCAGTAACGATAGTGCGATTGTGTAATTTTATTCGTTATCATGTAGCATCTCTGTTAAAAAATTCGAAAAGCGCAAAGAGGAATGGAAAAAACAAATGAATTTGTCCATGCCAAAGTGTACAGACAATTTTTTCATTCGGGTTGTTAATTTTGAGAAATATTTATATGTTAAATAAATGATTAAATAATAGAAATATTGCTATTTATACTAGGATGTAACGATACGCCGTTTTGCCGATCCGATACCGATACCGATATTTAAAAATAAATATCGCCGATACCGATTCCGATACCGATACGAATATGAAATTGAGTTCAATATTCGATCAACATATTTAGATCAACAAAACTCAAGTGCAATTTTTTTATTATACAAAATTACATTGCAAGAGAGAATATTTAAAATTGATTTTAACCCAGTATAAAAAATTGGAAGTAATTTTTAAGGAGCTACATTTTCTTTGCTTCCAAAAAATCTATATTAAAAATATGCAGATAATTAGTAGAAAAGCAAGAAAAAATTTTTAATTACTTTATAATTTTAAAAATACTCGCCATGCTTTTTAAAAAATCGATTTTTTAAAGGACATTTATCAACTAATATTCTTCTAAATAACTTAATAGCTTAATTATTAAAAGTCTTCTAAGTTTATATTTATTCACCTAAATTTACATGAAAATAAAGTTTTGAGTTTAAATTCGCATAAAAAAAATTGTGAAAATGGGTAATTTTTATCCCTTTTCCTTGAGGAAAATCATTATAGAACACCGAAAAAGAAATTTGTCCAGCATCGCTTCCGATTCGGTGATTGGTAATCGAAAAACAGAACTTCTTGCAATAGCAAGGATTTGTAAAACTAATTAGAAATTATCCAAATACTTCCGGATCGCGAATTCTACATTTTCATGACTTCTTTGGAGTGTCTTTTTTTTTGCTGGAATTTGATTTAAAAAACAACGACTTGAATTTGAATTCATGGTAAAATTAACAAAAAATAAATATTTTTTTTTTACAAAATAACAGCATAAAATATTATTAGTTTTTAAAATTGATATTAATAAGATTTAAAAAATAACGAAGTGAATTTAATTCATGGTAAAATTGAACAAAAATAAATTATTTGTTAAAAAAAACTCTTAAAAAAATTTTTAAAGTATCGTCGTATCGACAGTAAAATATCGCCGATACCGATGTATCGGAAAATCTGAAGTATCGCCGATATATCGGTATCGGTATCGGTATTCGTTACATCCCTAATTTATACATAAAAGTGTTTATATGTTTCTATATGGTTGTATAACAATAACTTTGGTTGTTGGCATAAAGTAGGTGCTACGGCTGCACAGCTGATTCTTGTCTACCCATTAACAAAAGAAAAATTATTGTCGTTAGTTAACCGACAGCGGATATCGTTATAAATGATACTGAATAACAAATTCGATAAATTTTCGTTATATTTATTTTAACAATACGAATATCGTAATAAAAGTTACAGAATCGAGCTACAGATATATACAGAGCAGAAGCCTATTAGTAAAATATCTTTTATTTTTCTTTATTTTATTTATTTATTTAGATTAAGACCTAGCACAACAAGACAGAAAATCTTATATATGATGGTGCTAGTGATTAAGCAAACAGACAATTCATATATGAATAAATATAAAAGATATATATAATTTAAATAATATAATATAAATAATAAATAATGTAAATAATACAATTTAAATCAAGAAAAAAGCATATGCATATAAATAGCACATAAATGCATCATAAGTAATAATTAAACAAATTTTGACAAAACAAAAAAAATAATATATAATATAATAGTAATGTGAATTAAATAAAATGAAAACAGAAAGAAATTTGTTACCTGTATCAGAGCCTATTGAACCAATTTATCTAAATTTCAATTCATATTTAGAAGTCATTTTTCCATAAAAAAATTAATGAAAATCGACATTTAAATATGATAATTATATTGATAATTAAATAGCGTTGGTGAAATAGTCTCTATGTGTAAAAGAAAATAAGTATACATAGAAATGCATATTAGTCGAACCACTACATTCCATACATATGTATAGGATTAACTGGACGTATTTTAAAATAGAAACATTTCAATAAAACTCAACATAATAGATTGAAACGTAAACAGAATATAATATTTTTTTCTTAATATATTCTTGTGCCTAAGGTTCTGACAGTATACTTAGTGTCTTGACAAATAGCTTTCGCTACTTCTTGCTATAAATTTTTTTGCTCTTGAAAATGTCACTTACTATTAATCATCTAATTTAAACAGTAGCAATTCTTTATTTGAGGCACTTGTAGTATCCCTTTTTCAATTTACCCAGAAAAAGTGAAAGATCCCATAATATTGTATTACATTATCTTCTTTAATCCCCATTTTATGTTCGTTACTTTATACATTCCTTTCTGGGTTAAAGTACATGCACTTCTATATACGTAACATTTTCATGATAACACACTTACAGAAAAGATATATCGTTAACTTAAACGTTTATGCATTAAGGACCATGACATAATATCACACATTCTCTGTTAATGTTCCGTTTTGCGTAGAAGAAAAATACGTGTCTTTAGCTCTGAACTTCTGAACTCATTTTAAGTTGGGTTAATAGGATTTTCAGATTTTGTAATGACTTTTATAGGGACCCAATAAAAAAATTGCTTAAAAAAAGCAGGGTTTTACTATGAGAGAATAAAATTAGTGCCTGAAAACCTGACGATATCGCTGCTGATTTTGTATGGCGATTTCCCGGTTTGGAGTACTACACTTTTTATACAAAAAGCGCTTTTTGAAGCGCTGAAAATCATCACCATTTTCAGCATTAAAACTGTAAGTATAAGGAGCTTTCTCGCTTAAAAACCTGCATTTTGGCATCAGTGAAAAATCAGCTTTTTTTGTATAGTTTCTTTTATATACGTTCACTGCTCCGAAAAAAGCTCTTATTTTAAAGCGGATTATTATGCGCTTTATTGCCTTAGTGCTGCAAAAAATATGAAAATTTTTTACTGGTGAGTGTCATACAGGGCATGCAGTAATTAGAGGTCTGTGCCACAATAGGAACAAAATTTCTTATAAAAAAAGTAGACAATATAATACACCACAATTTTCGTAAAGCATTTTCCCATTTTGTGTTGCGACATACAAAATGTTTATATATGGTATTATGTGTATGTAGTGTTTGTTTTAATGTAACTGAGAGTTTACATTGTTGCATTTTCATGTTCATGGGTTTGGCACAATGCGTGTATGGCAACTTAAACAACTTTATAAAATTTACGATTATTACAATGTTAACTGTATAAAAAGGGGCGTTAATACGTTTGTATGGTTGGCTTAAGATTTTAATGAAACTTAAAGCAGAAACAAATAAACAAAAATTATATTTATGAAACAAAAAACCAGTGTATTTTTTAACTTTTTTACTAGGCCCATTACAGAAGGCCACATGAAAGCGAGTACATGTATTTTCAACAAATTGAAATTAAAAAGTTTCATACAAAAACAAAAATTATAAAAAATATGCATACAGTTTTATTAAGTAATTTTAAATGAATATTTTATTTATAATGTTTAAACAATCTTTTCTTTTTTTTTTTTTGGCAAACATACACCTTTAAATTATCTTTTGTGCTATGGATAAAATCTAATAAAATGCAAACAAACATCCGCTTGATATTTCTGTAAACATACACATGTGTATGAATATATTGTGTATAACATGACCTAACACTAAAAAAATGACAATTATGATAATCAGATCCACCACAAGTAACATTGTCACTAGGCTCAACATTGAAACCGGATGATATTAAAGAAGGCGATGATGTTTATTTCGAATGTCATATAAAAGCGAATCCTAAAGAACATCGTATCACTTGGTCACATAATGTAAGTATAATTTGGTAGTATACTCGCCTTTGCGTACACATCTATTAACTTTTATATATATACATATATAAGAGCATTTGTATTGATTTGTATTTTTTATAAGTACTATATAAGATTATCTATGATTTGAGCTAGGTTTTAAGTTAATAAAAACTAATACTAACACATAAGCACATGCAGGAGAGTTTATGTGTCAGAATACTGAATTTAAATATTATACAACTTTACCATATTTACACTATGCAACTTTGTTGCATGCAATTCTCATTTTAAGTGAGAGTGTTGAAATAGAAATGTATACATTTTGTATTTCTTCTCTGTCTTTCTCACTGAAAAAATAGAGTTGCATGCAACAAAGTTGCGTGGTGTAAATATCGTACTTATGTAAAAAAATTTCGGCCCTTACTAATACTGACATCAAAATGAGGACCAACTTGTTGCTTGTTACAACTATAAGTATAAGTTCCTATAAACATATATACACCTTTTTCTTAATTAATTAATAAATGAGTTTTTTACACCGTCATTGTGCTATCTAATACTATGTTCAGACCTGAGTTTTTAATCGCGCTAAAGCAAAAAGCTTAAAAATTTTATCAAACCCGTTCACAGTATACTTGAAATCATTTAATTGATATTTTCACAGCTAACTTCTTAAAAATAACAACAAAATTGGCAAATTTATAATTCTAAATATTATTAAAAATGGAAAATAATATTTTAATTTTCATTTTGTTAATGTTTTAATTAAAATGCTTTTAGTTCTTATTGTTTTTTCATAATATTATTCACAATGTCAATATTTTTCATTTTGTCGTTGCCACACTATTATCAGGCAGTCTTATGTGTTTAACGAAATGATTAAATTTTAATCATATCAATTCGAACTGATTATGTGTATGGAAAAACCTCTCGTTTTTGTGGTGATTAGTACTTAATCACGATTCAGATGATTAACACTGTACGTCTGAACGTGGTATAACTTCTGTGGAACCTGTTACTTCGGCAACATTTTTTATACTTTTACTATGAGAAAGAATTATGTGGAAAAATATATTGCCAAATTTGCTGTTTTTCTGGAAATGAGATAAAAATCTGCTGGTGACAAAAGAAATTTAGCACCTTACGATGTATGTATGGTCAGCCCTAGATATCATTATGATCAAAACGGACCATTGCAAAAAATTTTTAAATACAGACAAAACTAATTTACTGAACAAAAAAATATATAAAATTCAAACAAAAACATTAACTAAATCAAATAAAATAATGGTCTAAAAACGTCTTTGTCAAAATCAGTTAGGTAATACATAATATCAAATATGTTTTTACTAAAAAAGGGACTATTGAAAAATGTCTGTAAGATCAAACAACATATTTAATGAAACTAATTCTTGTTGTTGTTTTTAATGTTAATAATAGCTGAAAATCACATATTTACTGAATCAAACAAATCATTTATTAAACATAAAAGTGAACTTCAGACAAATATTTTGTCGAGCCTTCTCAGAGATCGCGCAGAGATCGCAAGGGTTGTTATAGATGGGATCTCAACAAACGAGTTCAGGATTAATTCAGGGGTACCACTAGGCTCCGTTCTTTCTCCTACCCTACTTATTGTTTTTCTTAATGACCTTCTCTGTCAAACTTCCAATCCTATCTACTCTTTTGCAGACGACAGCAGCATCTGCCATTCATATTCATTCAGCAATAGGCCAAGTCTGTTGGAGATTATGGCCATGCGGCAAGACATGAATGATACGATTACAACAATCTCTGAATGCTGTTAGTGAGGAATACTAAAATTTCTCCTCTAGGCGGTTTCATTGAGTAAATATGTTCTGTCCATCCGACTTTTTTACGAATAGCGTCTTCATTAGTTAAAGATCTTCTACCTAGCCGGCATCCAGACCTTATTACATTCCACTAGTGGACATTGTAACATCTTCAAAAGTGTTATGTCTCTGGCCCTTAAGAATTATGCCTCATTTGTGTGTGTTGTAACGTCCGAGGGCATTCTGAAATGTAACCTTCTTTACTTCATATATTGTGATCATCTAGTGAGCGGAAGAAGTGTATCATTCTTCAATTTGCCGCAAAGTTTCGTGAAACTATCATTAGGTAATAAAACTATTCTTTGAAAGTAAATTGAAAGCACTCTTCAAAATACCGCAGGTGTATTAAGAGTACATTGAGTAAGTAAATGTAGTTTTTCTTAAAAATTATTTGTTAATTAAGTTCTTATTTAAGTCAAGGTAATTTTTTTAGCTAGTCTGAAAAGAATTTGTTAAGCTGATGAATTGTTAAAACTGTGCATAAATTTCATATAAAAATATATTAAGTACACCATGCTGCAACAATACTAAAAATCATACTTGATGTCCTTCATTGTATTTCTATGTCTGACATGTATAGAATTAATTTATAATATTTTTCACACAGCATTTTATACATATGTATATATAAACGTAAAATATACTATTTACTTTAAATAGTAAGTCTAAATAAAGGTAGTAATGTTTACAAAAATCTTCATGCCTTAAATTGTTGCCTTTTGTCATCTTGTCTTACATTACATGCAGTACAAGAAATAAATGAAAAAATGCAAATATCTTTTTGTTTTATATATATAACATTTTTACAACACATTCTATTTACTTTCATACAAATTCATCTCCGCGTTTTAATATGCATATGTATAAGCATATAATACAAACGTGTACATTTTTACCTTATGAGCATTTCCACCGAATAATCCACTTCTTGTCGTATTATATTACCAAGCAATTAAGTTTGTTTTTAAAGAAAAGCTTAATATTTCTTTACTGTTTTTATTTTTGTGTAGAACGTAACTAGCTCTACATTTAGTAAAAAGAAAAAATCGAACTATATAGTTTCAAACTACATGTTCATTTGCCTGGTAATGTAATTCGAAAAAAAATTTATTTTTCTGTGGAAATACCCATATAAATATTTATATGCAGTTATTTACGCTATAGTGTTGTAGTTTTTGTTTTTGTGTTGCTTTATTATATAACTATTACCTTGCTGTTTTCACTTTTTTGCAGAGCGTTCCAGTTACACAGAACGTTTCTTGGGGCATTATTATTTCAACACGCTCTTTGGTATTGCAACGTGTGGCAAGAGTACATGCTGGTTTGTATGCTTGTGCAGCAGCAAACGACCGAGGGGAAACAACAAGTGCCATGGTGAATCTTAGAATACGGTGTAAGTGAACAAAATCTTTTATTTTTTATACACTTATTTAACAAAGATAGTTTTTTAGTTAAGTTAAAATGACATTATCCGGATACTAAAGCAATTAAACACACATATTTGAATGTATTTGAAAATATTGTAAAGTTTGTTTTTTTACTACAAATTACTTACATATAAATTTCCGATTATATGTAAGTAACTGTATAAACAAATCATTCAGTTTTTATAAACGATTATATCAAAACAATACCAAAATAAAACACACTAGCAAATTAGTAAAACCTACTTTCGTAAAGATTTTTGCAATCAGGCTTTTACAATATTGGGAGCTTATGTCCCAAAAAATGTAATTGCCCAAAGCTCTAATAAAAATTTTACTATTTGAACATAAGACCTCGATACACAACTCAAAAATAAAAACTTAAATAAAAAATTTCGCTAGAGGCAAAAAACTATTTTTAACCGACTTCAAAAAAAGGAGAAAGGTTAACAATTCGTCATGTATTTTTTTTATTTTTTTATGTATGTTCCCTTAAAACTCCGCCATTTATGAACAGATTTCGGATTTTTTTTCTATTCAAAAGGATGTACTTCTAGATTGGTCCCGTTGAAAAGTGGGCGGGGTCACGTTATACAAAGTAAATACACATTCGTATTCAAATACGTCTACTTAACTGATTCTTATGAAACTGTACACTTAAATTAAGCATCTGTTTAAATATTACATCAGGATAAAAAAGTGGGATTTGCCACGCCCATGCAAAGTAAATATTCTTTTTCAACAACTTCTACTTAGCCGATTCTTGTGAAACGTGGCATACACACTTAGTTATTGCATTTAGCCTAAATATACTAACAAATTCTCTATTATAATAAAAAATCAATAGGAAAACGTTTGCAAACGTATTTTCTTAAAACTTCCGATTCTCTTTTTCTAGCTGCGTACATTTAAGTTAATGTACACTTAGTGCTCACAAGCAAAAACGATACAAAACGAAATGGAGCAATAGTTCTCATTTTTTGTTTTAATTATTGAAAAACAAAACTAAAATGAAATCAAAAGTCTCATTTTGTTTATTGTCCTGCTTTGACCTGTACTACAGTACAAAAATTGTTCTATTCGAAATTTCTTGTACTATTTTTTGTTATGAAGTTTTTGTACCATTTTTGTCGTATATCACTAATAAGTTACCTTTCTTGGGAATTTCAATGCTGATGCCTTCTTTAAGGTCTTGATCCAGGCATTCAGTTTGCCAAAACTTCTCTATAAGAGGCAGGAGTAATTGCGAACTTACTTGATTTTGATTGCATACACGACTACAGCTAGTGATGGACTCTGCGTCGGGATGTCTGTTCTTACGGTGTGTTCTTGGCAATTGCATATATTGCCACTGATGGCGGTGATGTTGAGATCATTTTTGAATAGAATTTGCTTCAGATCGCCATTTGGTTTTTTTTTTTTTTGACATCACTATTTCGCCAATGCTGTTTTCTAGGGGTTCCGAGATCTCTAATACGGTGAGCCAGCCCATCTGTATACATTCTTTTGTCTTTGCGGGCACTGCGTTTAATTATTCTATCCAGATCTCTGTGTTTCCTCGCAAGTTAGATTTTTGATCCACGCGTCTGTGCAGCTTTTAAAATGTTGTTTGCTGTTTTACGTTTGGCAATCAGTATTCAAGTATTATCAGACATCCATATCTTATGCCTGTACTGTATGTATCCCAAGTGGTTGGCAGCTGCATCTGCAAAGTTTCGTCGAATGCATTTCCAGTCAGTGCAATTATTATTGCCACGCATAGAAAGTTCTGACTTCAGTGTTTCTATATAGAGAGACGGAAGGTTCTTTGAGTTTGCTAACGTCATACTTTCGACCGGAGAATTGAACATTTTTATGAACAGCTGCTAGTTTAAGGCGGACAGTGCCAATTAGTAGATTGTGAACGCTGCTTATGTCTGCGCCCCTTCTGTTGCGTAGGATCCTCTCTACGTTCTACTTATGGCGATGTGATCTACTTTGTTTTCGGTCATTTGGTCTGGTGATACCCCAGTGCTCTTGTGTTTCTGCTTGTGGTGAAACAGTGTGCCGCCCATGGCCAATTTCTTTTTGGCTTAGATTTCAGAAAATATTTCTCTGTTTTCGTTCATAGTTCCGATTACGTGTTTTTCCATCACATCTTCCAAGCTACTATTTGACGACCCTACTTCTACATTAAAATATCCTAGTAAAATTATTATATCACCTCGGTGAACTGTTGACAATGTTCGATCTAATAAGCTGTAAAAGTTTTCTTTGACATTCTGTTCGGCCACTTCCGTAGGTGCATAACATTGTACACATGTGAGTTTCCGCGCTCTTGTTCGGAACCTCACCGTGATTATTCTGTCGGAGTGAGGCTTCCAATGAATAAGTGTTTTGTGCCCTTCTTTTGAGAGTAGCATGCCAACACCACTATATCTTACTTCTGATACTCCTTTGCCCGAGTAGAGCAATGTTAGTTCGTCTGTTGTTCTATATTCACCAGAGTTTGGCCGTCTTTGGCTGCCGCATCCGAGTCTGGTATCGGGAGTGCCAATTATAGCCTCCAGACAGGCGTGTGGCAACAGTTTTCCACTGTGCAGTTGTTTAGAATATACCATCTATTATCGGTCGACAGAGCCTCGTTAGCGAAATAGGGAGTAACAAGTGCGATGAGAAAAGTGTGTGAGGTTGCCAGTTGAGCAAGAAAGGCTATATATTCGCATCACTCCTCCTATAGTCTCCCCATAGCCATATACTTACGTAAATATACAAAAAAAACAAGCCATATTGCATTAGACCCAATCCATAACTTTTTATTTTATTCACAATTAAGTGAGGGAATTCGGTGTTGAAGAAGTAAAAAACAAGATTTATACGGATAAAACTGAAAAGTGACAATTTTTAACTTCCAGTGGATTATCCTAAATTGCACACACATATGAATACATGTAAAAGAAAATAAATTTTGTAAATATAAAAATATGAAGAACTTTTCAAATTTTTCACTATTATTCTTATAAATGCGATATACTGAAATTATGCGTTTGTAACAAAAAAAATTACCAATTGGTTTTCAGTGTTATTATACTTCAAAAAATATTATTTTTATAGTTTTAATTTCCATTTTTAGTATTTTCTTTGTATTATTTTTTTGCAATACTTCTGGCTCAGCAAAAGTAAAGTAATATATTAAAGTGGTTTGAAAATATGTAGTTAGTATGTATTAAGCTGTCAAGAAATATTACTTCCCAAACTGTTTGATTTGTAAAATGATATACTACTTTTATTCACTTGCAATATTAGTATATTTCATTTCCTAACATCGCATTTATTTTAATTAAAACACATACATATTGTATTATCTGTATTTTTATATCAACATCAAGATGTTTATTCTTCAGGTAGCTAGAGAGCACTGCCACAATTATTATAACAGTTAAAACTTCATATCAGATGAACTGAAATCATAATAAATATTACAATTAGTTTTTTTTTCTCCCTTCATAATTGAAATTATAAATTCGATACACAGTCACACAAGCGAACTTACATATGGGGCATTGGTTTTGAAGCAGACAACACAAAAGTATATAAATTTTTTTTTCGAAATTTCTTGATATTTAGTATAACTGTAGTTCTAGTAGATATAAATGTGTATGCATAAAAGGTTTTTTTTTTGTATGTTGTCTATTTGTCGAGTTATGGGGTGCGAAAGTGTTGAAGGTTTTGGAAAAAAAAATTTTTAATTATTGCTTATTATAGGTTCGCTTTTAATTTTATCTTTCGATTAAACTATTTCTATTTAAGAAAGAAATTTCAAAGCATGTAAATATTGAACAGTAAAGAAAAATTTTTGGCTGTACGGAAGGTTGGAAGGACATCAGATGTTTCGAGACCACCCAACATGATAAGGAAAAAACACTTAGTGGAGTTCCGAACATTTACGAAATTTCAACAAATTGAGCTATTGGAATAAAAAGGTTCCATATGAAATAAAGTAAAACAAATTTCTAATTGCAAAACAAACCTTTTTAAATCAATATATTAACCAAATCTCTGAGTTAGCTATTACTTTCATTTTAAGATATTATATGGAACTGCTTTTTCTCGAAAGTTGTGATACCACTTAGTTGGAACCATTTTTAAATGGCTACGGCAATTTGGCAAAAATGTTAGTTGGAACTCTTTTATTCTAAGGGCTCGAACTGGTGAGAAGACTGTGGTTGTCTCGAAAAATTTGATGTTAGTTCAACTTTCCGCACAGCCAACAATTTTTCTTTGAATGTTCAATATTTACATTCGAAAGAATAAAATAAAAACGAACTTAGGCCAGTTAAATAATTAAATAATTAGGCTAATTAAATAACTTTGTATACAAAACCATACATATCGACTAAAATTTAAAACTCAAAAATATTTAATTTAAAAAAAAAATCATGATAAAAACGGGAAATGTTCAATTAAAAGCAAAATCTTTCTAACTTCGACCCTTTTTATTTTAGTTTTTTTTTCAAAAATCAGCTTAGGGTGTCCTCATTATACTGTAAAATTTGATAATGAGATCTCCATAAGCTGAAAAGTTATGCAAATTTCTTTTTTGCTCATTGTAATAGAGAATGAGTATAAGATATAGTGAAAACGTTGCGTTCCATGTATTAGCTCCGTTCAGCACTTTTATGTAAAATTCAATGAAAAATAATTTCGTGGAACATTTTAACAATCTAGCGGTTCGCTGTATGGGTATTTTTTACCGTCTCTTAAAATGGGGACAAAAACTACCCTTCGCTCAACTGGAACGCCAGAAATCAGTAAAAACTTAAAATGTGCCTGAGAGTTAATTTCGTATTTATTCACAATTAGTTTCTAGTGAATTTTAGCTTTCCACTTGAGGTTAGAAATTTGTTGTCTTTACTCCTTCTGTAACATCCTTGATACAATTGTACTAATTTTGATTTTAAAAACGAAGTTTTTATATTATTTTTGTATCTACAGAGCTTAAATTTTGTGAATGCCTTAATTATATATATGAAAATAAAATTATGGTATTTGTTTTGTATTTACATGTCCGTAGATCGATGGCGAGTGGCAAATTTACGTCTATCCTTCATTGCCATCCTTGGTACAATTGTAGCAAAAACATTGTTGTTGTAAGCTGTGTGTAATTTACGATAAAAAATATCTTAAAACACGGCAGAATTGCTTTAAATGCATTGATCCTATATGTGATCAGCATAGCATCGTCCAATATACAAATGGCGAATAAAGTTTGTGATGCAAAGCATATAAAAACTTAACATATCTTTTGCTTTCAATGTAATAGACCATATTTTTGACATAAAATACATAGTGGTACAGCTGTACCAAGGATTATAGTGGAAAGATTGTAAGGAAGGTCGTCGCAGAAGGGCTAAGGACTTATAATAAAATATTATGAAAAACTTTTTGTAGGATATTTTAGCCCGCTATCTCACCGTTGAAGGAAAGTTGTTTATCCCTTTTTAAGAAAGGGTAAAAAAGGCCCATACAGCGAAGCCCTAAAGAATTTATATGTTCCACAAAATTATTTCTCGTGCAGTATTACATAAAACTGCTGAACCCATCTAATAGATGAAACGTAAGGCTTACACGATATCTTATACCGACTCTAAAGGTAAAGTTCATGTAAAGAAATTTAATAACTTTTAAACTGTAAACAGAGATCCCATTATCAAACTTTTACAGTATAAAGAGAACACCCCAGACTAACTTTTGTAAAAAAAAATGGTTGAAGGTAGAAAATTTTACTTTCAATTTGTCATTTCCGATTTTGATCATGAATTTTCTTTTTTTTTAATATATATATTTTTTATTAAGAGTAGACGATTTCCAATAAGAATCATTATTATAATTTCTTGGTTTTATTTTTTTTAGTTCGAAACAATAATTTAAATTTTTCTCAAAAACGGCAAGATTTTCGCACCCCATAACTTGACAAATAAACATCATACCAAAAAATTGTGCGTAAACATTTTTATACTTACTAGAACTATAGTTATGCCAAATATCAAAGAATTTCGGCAAACAAAAAATTGGGTCCTCTGCTTCAAAAATAAAGCCTCATATATTTTCATTTACGCAGCACACAAATCCATAATATTTGCATTCAAATAGTTATGATATAATTAAAAATTCAAAAGGATAATTGAATTGATATTCATGGCGCTATAATTATTTATGGTTTATTAGCGATAATTGGCATAAATAGCAGCGGATATGAAAAAAAAATATATATGTATGAAAATTACTTATACTTTGATGAGTTTTTACAATAAAATTACTACGTGCTCACACTTCCCGTATTTAAAATAATAAAATTATAATATAGTTATGCATATGTATTCATTGTTTATTCAGTCTTCCATCTATATGGTATTTGTAGCGGTGTAATATGAGTAACAGCAAGGCCTAGTTAAGGGCCTTACATTTTAGGGAAGTGCAATAAAGTTTATAAAGCTAATAGATATTTAATTACCGTCCGTAAAATATTACTTGTAGTTTTATTCACAATTAAGTGAGTAAACTCAATTAACTAAAATTTCGTTTTACATTCAGCACACACCCACACAAACATACAAATGTAAACGTTACTGTTGTACGAAAATCGTACTTCTTCAAAAATTTTAATACTTTGGAAAACTTGCATTACTGTTATTTATTTCATTTAGTTTAATCGTATAACTCAATCAAATTAATAAATAAATAAACGAAGTGAAAAAATTTAATAAAAGTTTCATCCGAAAGGATATTTTTAGTTCTTTTCAACAGATGTAAGTAGTACTGTTAGCAAAGTATGCAACATTTAATAATATCGGGTGAATTCGTAAATGCAGTAAATTTATGCAACCGGTGTGCAAACTATTGCAACAATAATAAAAATGCTGCCTTTGTTGCAGTAATTTGCGACAATACTGTCAAGTGTTTTTGTAAAGAAACTTTTGATGGAAAAAAGTATAGCTAAGTGTTTGTTTTCTGGCGCAGAACTTTGATTATTGCACAATTACTGAGCTTACGAACGTACCCATACTCTTCATTGTTTATCATTTACTCAGAAGAATTTTGATTTTTTTAATTAAGCTCGATGTTGCCTTTAGGAGCTCCATTAATATTTTCTGTATCATATGATATCTTGCCAAAATATCAATCAATATCGTTTTTACTCTCATCTAATTAATCGATTTGATCAACAAAAAGTTCGCTATAAAATTATTTTGCATACACAACAGTAGCAAATTTTCAAGCATTTAGAAATAAGGTCTAGATTTTATTAAACATCTCAAGACTATTTTCAGAATGTACAATATATTAAGGCCAAAAATTTCCCGAGAATTCCTGCACTAATTTCCCGGTAATTCGGGACTAAAAATTAAGCGGAATTTCCATCCCGGGAAATCTAAAGAAAATCTGTGGAGAATACAAGAACTAGCTGCATTATTCATTTATTTTTATTGTATGCTTTGTTGCATACAAAACCCCTATTACCCACACAAACAGTGAAATATCATAAAATTGTGTATGTAACAAATAAAGCAGAATGGCTTCAAAAGAAGCAGCTACTTGACAAATTTTGTCACAACTGTGACCCGTGATTTTTCGGAAAATGTAACTAAATCCTAGGTACAGAAATATCTCTCATCTCTGCAGTGCACCAAATCTGAAAAAATGAATTTACGTTATTTTATCAAAATATAGATATTATTGTTATGCCAATCGATAGAAGCAATCAATAAATACAATAACCATTTACTATATGTGTCGTTCATTGTAACAGTGAATTATCTCCTTGTAATTAAATTTCAAGAAAACTAGCCTTTTATAGAGAATATTTTGCAGTTTTACTTCCGCGAGTAAACAAGTAACGCCATCTATGGGGTTTTGGTGGAAATATTGGAGTTGCTTCACTGTTACTACGATATATATGACTAAATGTGATACTATTCTACAGAAATATATACTTATTAAAAATATGGAGTTACACCACCACTTTTACAATAAACGACACATATGTCATTCGTTCGAAAAATTATTATTTCTCGTTTAAAAAGATTTATTTCATGACAGTTTAGTTTTCATACAGCGAAAAAATCGCATCGATGTAGCTTCAGCTTGAAGGTAGGTAGATAGGCACTATGGATATCAAAAATATTGATATATCGATATTTTCTTGAAAATATATCGATGTATATAGTCGATATTTTTAATTGCATTATATCGGTATATCGATAACAACTATTCGCTATTTTTTACCTTTGCTTTTGTTTTTCGTTAAGTTTTCTTTTTAATTTCAACACAATCTTCATTAAATAGAATATTAATATAATAAAAACTTTTAAAAATAATTTGAGTTTACATTAATTCAATTATTGAACTTAAGCCGAATAATAATAACTTCCGACTTATACACATTTTCAGTTCAAATAATAATTACGAACAAATACTAAAATTTGGGACGGCACGCGCGAGAATTGCATACATGTGTGGTTTCTGCGGTCCAATTTTAAACTGAAAATCAGAATGCAAATTAGGACATAAAGATAACCTGTTTAAACATGTACAACAACAATAGCTTGATTTACCTTAGGCGGAGCTTACGTACAATGAAAACCAAAAATAAGAAAAGAGTTGGAAAAATTGGAATATAGAATCAGAAGGTGAGATTTCGGCACACCATATTGATAAAAGGAATAAGATATGTCATATTCTATTTCCTCAAAAAATTTGGTTAAATAGCTGATGTTTCATTAATACTAGTATCTACGACCAAACGTGGTAAAAGCGAACAAAGGACGCTGATGATGACAGCGTAGCGGCTGTCGAAATTAGTAGTACTAATCCGTTCTGCTAGTCTGATTAGATATTCTAATATTCCACTCTTAAAAATAATTTAAATTTACATTAATTCAATTATTGAACTTAAGCCAAATAATAATAACTTCCGACTTATACACATTTTTAGTTCAAATAATAATTACGTAAAAATATTAAAAAATGCTTTGTCTTATGTATCATTTTTGCGTATTCGAAAATTAACCTTCTTTGAGTATAATGTTTTTGATGTATGTTGGATGAAATATTGTTGAAACAGTACGGAATTTGGAAATTAACTCTTTTCAGGTTAATAATTTATAAGAAAAGTACTTTTTATGTTTTATTTTTAAGAAATTGTGGGATTATATATGAATACTCATGCTCGAAAATATATCGATATATACCCAAATATCGATACGTTATATTCGATATACATCAATGGCGATTGATATTTAAAAATATATCGAAATCGATATATAGTATATATCGATGCATAGTAGGCACTTTTTAGCAATCTTAACTGACACTTCCTTGGAATTACTGCTGCGGGTGTTTTATAATTGATTATTTATTAATCATACGACCCAGTATAAATCACAATGATCAATATTACTTGAAAATATGACAGACAAGTCTGCAGCTACATTGATGTGATTTTTTCACTGTATGATAGTTAAATAGTCATAGAATAGAACTTTTAAAACGAGAAGACTAGCACAAACATATTTGTCATCTTATTTTGTTATATATTAGTTTTTCGAAAAATGGTATATAGTAAATATTGATTGTATTGATTGCTTCTTTCTATAAGCATAGCAAAAAATCCACATTTAAATCAAAAATAGTAAATTACATTTTTCAGATTTGGTCCACTGTGCGATGGTATCTTTGGATAAAATTACGCCTGATTTAGTGTGCAGAATATGTGAAGCTCAAGATTACGACATAAAATTATATTTAAAATTTCGTTCCCTATATTATGCCAACTTAAGGGTCTTCGCCTTTAAAAAAGCACCCGACACACTTTAAATTGTACCGGTGTGTGTATTTATGTATATTGTTAAGTGCATCGACGTTTATTGAACACTCATACTGTAACATGAAAAAGGTTTTTATGTACAAATGTTATTCATTATTATTTAATTAATTACTCTTTTTTATTGTATATTTCTATCATTATCAATTTAATGGAGAATAGACAGGAAGGAAATGTCATCAATTGTTATAATTTATAATAATCATTATAAATGAAGCACCTTTTTGGATTTGATTTTTAAGTTTCAGATGATATCGATGACCACAAAAATTTTAATATAAATACATATGTACTAGCTTCAAGGGTAGAGTAAATATTTTAAGGATTAGTAAATAAAATATTATTTTATTTTATAAATTCATTTTTTTCATTTTTGACGAAAATTTATTTAAAAACTGTCTTCTCAAATGTAAAATTTTTTTAAATCTTAAATAAAGACCTTACCAGGAAATATCATTTTTGAATAATTGTTTTGAAGCCCCTTAGTGTTAGTAAGTGTTCTTATTATTACAAAAATTCCAAAGAATTATTACGACGTCCTGTTTTACCTTATTTGTGCTCTTTTTATTCCGTCAGCACATTTTCTTATGCAGATGTTGTCATTTGTTTGCAACAGCATATAAAATGCACTCACATATATTCACGTACATAAATACATACATATGTATATTCATACGTCATAGTGTGTATGTGAGTGTTTGTATGTGTGTGATTTTCTTTTTATTTTACCCGGCAAACATTTTTTGCGGATTTCAGAATCAGAAGTCGGTCAGAGAGGCTGCGCAAGACTCCGAAATCGGTACGAAAACGTACAAAAAATCATATAAGTGGTTAACAAAAAACGGACGTCTTTGTCTGAGAGAATTCTAGTAGTTTTGCAGAAGTGTTCTAGAGAATTCTGCACAATTCTGAAGAATCTTCTAACGAAATTCTGATAAATGAATGGGAACTATGACGAGAACTAAAATCTGACAATTTGCAAAAGTGAGAGCTAAAAGCTCTTAAGGCGTAGGCTAGAAAATGTGCAGACTGTTATGTTAAATATCTCAAAGAAAATTTAATTGCCATCAGATAATATGCAGACTAGTCTGATGTTAATCGGATAACATTTCAAAAAATGTGCAGGAAGGTCATACCCGAAAACTGGCGGCTATTCTGCAAAATGTCTGAGGGAATATTAAACAGCTCGATTGATGGTCTGTTAAAATCTCAGACGCCAGACATGTCGGCGAAAAATGTTTTCTAGCTTAGTTGTTGTCTATTGACAATACATCAAGCGTAAAGTTTTTTACCCGACTGCGCGACACAAAGAAGGGTATTGTGTTTATCAGTCTATGTATGTATGTATGAATGTATGTATGTATGTATGTATGTGGTTTCCTTTGCGGCACTATATAAACCGAGCGCGTAGACCGATTTTGACGATTCTTACGTCAATCGATTCGTATTCGGGGAGTGTCACTAAAGATATGACAGTAGTAAAAATTCAATATTGCGGCCAGCAGACGCCATTTTGTCTATACGAAAAAAATTAAAAGTCGGCGAACTACATCAAAATGGGTATCAATCGACAGGTATTTGAAAATCATTTTTAGGTTTCTCTTATGATTTTTAATTTCGAATGACTATTTAGGATCTGTGACGGTTTAAAGTTGTTTTATTTTATGTTTTTCCGCAGTCGGGTTTTTTGATTTTTTGAATTTATGTCTTGTTTTATAATCTAGTTGGTGCTGTTATATGCAAAACAAATCATCAAATTGAATACATGAAGATGAACAGTGATGTACTTGCAAAAATAATAATATACGGCATTTTAGCTTCTTTGAGATTATAAATTTGGTAAAGAAAATTATTTTTGACACTTACTTTTATTTAAATACTAAAAACGCATGTTGTGGAAATAAAAAGTTGTCACATATAATGTTGAGTATATCTAGGCCCGCATATATTTTAGCTATTTCTGCCAAAATTTAAACAAACTAACAAATTTTTCATTGGTTATATTTTTATTTTTAAAAATTGTATTGCATTAAATTATTTATTAATATTATTATTTAAAATATTCATTCAATTTTACTTAAAATAAAGATTTATTTGTTGATGGCTAAGCAATATCTATAAGAATTTCTTTGGTACTTTACCAAATCATCAGTAGACTTCATACTTTTGAAAAGTTTCAAACCTCTTATCTTATGCACAGACTTTCAAAGGTCATTTGAAGTCAACTGATAACATGGCTTAACTCTCAGCAAATAAATCTTTATTTTAAATAAAATTTGGATAAGTTCTCAAATAAGAAATTTTATAAATGCTATAAATATAAAAATCTGTATACAATGTTCGTTGTTAGATAAAAATTTTACCGAACGCCGAACATTAACCGAAGCTAGCTTTTTGCCGTACTCCGACACCGAAATCCAACGTTTTGTCGGACACTATTAATAAGTATACTACAAAATATATACCATGGAAGGAACGGAACTTACGAAAAACCTTTCAAGTTACTAAACTTTTGGTTATAGAGACCGGTTCGAGTTCCAACACTATACATGAAAGGGATGTGTCTATCTTTTTATTATGGCTTTGTGATATTATGCCCTGATTCCGTTACACATTCGTAATTATTTATGAGATATATCTTTCTTGTTCAATATTGGCACAAGTAAAAGAATCTTCAATAACAATTTTACCCATTTAAAAAAAATTCCAAATTTAAAGTTTTTACTTTCAATTAATTTTTAGGAATATACGTTTTTACACATTAAACACCAATAGCACCGTGAGACAGTGAAAATAAGCTTCTAAAATAAAGGCGTATACCACTATATTACAAAGTATTGTTAAAACAGATATAACATATTCATACCTGTTACTTACTATAAGCTTAAATGATAAAATGAGTATTACGGATATTGTATTATTTTTTTACACGCACACAATTTACTCATACTCAATAGTAAGAGTTCCAAGGTGTTTTGCAATAGATAAGAAATTTACATGCTTTTTCTTTTATAATATCTGTAGTACCATAGATATGCGTACACTTCCCATTCGAATTTATTGCTAGCTTACAATAAGAGTTAGCGCTTGTGAATTTGTACAGCTCAATGATGTGCTTTGTTGGTTATATGATGTTTCGTTTGCCTGTTTCTACAAAAAGTTACTTATTGTACGACATCAGTATTAGTTAATAGGAAAACAACCCAGTGGTAAAAATACCCATTATGTAATCGCTGATGTAAGCAATATTTAGTACCAATATTTAGTGGCAGCTAATTTCCCACTTAGACTTAACATAAGGTTGTCATACGCTGTTTAATGGATTCGATCTCGCTTAAAAAGTAAGCTACGATGTCAGTACGTGTCGCTACTATGCGATTACATAATAAGTGGAACTGTAAGGAAACTTGTTGTTGAAATATAGCCCAAAAGTATGTCACAATGTTTTACTTTCTACATATAAGGGAAAAATTTTATGAAATACAACGAAATTCTGACATGTTAGATTCCACGTACATTACAATCTAAGTACTTAGATTGCTCGGCTCGAACGTCTTCCTGACATCATTGATTATTATCTTAGTTCATTTACCACTGGGAATTGTGTTACTCTCAGTCTCTCTATATCCATTTATATCTCTTATACTTCAGACAATAACAATACCACCTAATAAAAAAAAACACTAAATTACTTATCAATATGCACTTATATGAGTTAACACACAGAAACTGATATACCTGTGCACGTCACTATTCTGTGACCTAGTTTAAGTTATAGGCCGACTTGAGTAGATCATTTTGTCATGTTTAGAACTTCGATTATACACCCAAAATCGATAGGCATCGATAAAATACGTTAATTTTGCACAGATTTTTAAACGTTGTCGAATAGAGGAAGAGTTTAGCTTTCCGTGCATTGGTAAACCAATTTACATTCAACAATCTTTCGCGGAAATATTTGCAAAGGAACTTTAGATCATTACTTTCTTCCGTTTTTCTTTTTTTTAATTTTGGTGGCGTTTTTTTGCAATACTTTACTTCGAAAAATTTTTATTTCTTCCCTAGGGGGAAAGGCACTGTCACATAATATGTCTAGTGACTACTCCTTTTGGTATAGGGACCGGTTCGAGTTCTAACACTTTGCATGCAGGCTTTAACATAGCTTTGTCTAAACTGACCTTACAGTTTCTACAATACTTGTCTCGGTCCTATCCCTATCAAATTATTTGTAGAACTAACTGATGGTAGGTTCCAATAAAAACTTTTTATAAATAAAAACAAAATAGTTTTATAAATTTTTACACATCTTGCGAACATTTATACCGGTTAAGTAATAGTGTCTGTTTCAACCGGTCACTTTACCTTCCTAACTTCACTGGTACTATTTTCACATGTCATGGGACAGGTACATTTGGAGCAATTGACACAAATTTCTCGCAGGGTTAATATAACTAAAATGTTTTTCTTTTGATGATTAAAATAAACCCAACTTTATAAACATTGGCAATTAGCAAAGTTTTCAAACCAATTTTTAATGTGTAATATTGCGGATAAAACATTCCCAGTACACTGTGGAGCTGGGGCCTATTTCACTAAGCTACAATTCACAATTACAAGGGTTTTTGCCTGTAAAATTGTGAACTTGTGAATAGTTGTGTTTCATAAAAATATAATTACAAGTTTGTGGTTACAAGTGATTTGTACAAGTCACAAGTCTACAAGTCATACTTCTACAAGTGGTTTTGTTTCACTAAACTAAATTTGCACAGGTACACTTGTAGAATTGTAGAAAAAAAGCTTAGGGTCGAATCAAAAAATGTTAATATTAATTAGCATTTATTTAATCATTTTGTTTATTTTTAATTATTTTTTCTTTAATATGTGATTATCTATACATATAATAAAGCAACCTTAAACACAAACTACATATGTTTTGATTGTTTAGTGGTGTAATAACAATCAAAACAAATTATTAGAGTACCCATAATTGCAAAAGTATTTAAAGTAACTTTTGCAAATTTTAATGAAACGCCATTCATCAGCACTTGTAAGAATTAGACTTGTGATTGTAACTTGTAAACTTGATGAATTTTAGTTAAGTGAAATAGGCCCCTGGTTACAACATTAATTGTAAAAAATATAACTTTTATACTCGTCAGATCTATTTGATCTATTTAAAACTTGATTTATCAATAGATGAGGAGCAGTACGTACACCATAAGGTTTGCAAAGATATACAGATTGCGAACCAACGGCGATATAGTGGGTAAAAGTTAAACACATCGCATAAGGAAAATTTTAAGAGACTCCTAACTTTCTCAAATCTGAACAGATTTTGAGAATTTTGAAAATGTTTTAGTGCTGCTTAAAAACACGAAGTAAAAACGAGCAGACTGCAGTATACTCTAACTATTATAATTCAAAAGGTATTTGACTTCGAAAATGTATTTTGCATACTTAGCCATACGATTTTTCAATCAATCTTTAAATTTTTTATGTAATTTAAATTTAAGGCTATATGAATATTATTAGGATGTGAGTCTTTCTATTTTTAGCTGTTTAGAAGGGTGTCCTATACATATTTTTGGGCCATTCTAATGCTCAAAACTCTATCTTTGTATTTGTTCGTTTAGTTACATATCAAATGTCTTGCTGTTATTTATTCAATAGAAACTTAAAAACTTTTCAAATATTTTTTAATAAATTTCAATACAATATGTTTTTTCCTGCCAATTCCTATTTTTCATGGTGTGATGATAAAGTGTGAGAAAAAAAGATGATGGCTTCATAATATGTTCATATGTATGTATATAAAACCGGAAGCATTTGCAAGTATATGTACAAATGTGTTTATAGAATATAAAATTTTTATTTATTTTTTATTATTTATATAATAAGGTGCTGGAGGAGAAATCTAAAAAAAGTATTTGCATTGTTACTTCTATTATCTTATATTATTGTTTGAATACATATTTTGAACATATGATCCTTCCAAAGTGTTTTATATTGAAACGTTTATGACTGTGTGTATGTGGGTTGTAAGTATATGCTTTTCAACGGAGCCCGGTTGGCCAACTCGTCATACAGGACATTTTCTTCGATGACCACTTAAAGAAATTTCGACATTTGTCATAAACGATATTTGCCGATTACAGTTTCTAAATCTAACAATCTAACAGAAACCGTACTCAAAGAATGGGTAAAAGAAAAATTACTCAGCTGGTCATGCCAACTAGTTGGTAGATATTATCCGCAAGTTAGTCTTGCAACGTTCAATTTAAAATTTTGTAAAATTTCGCTACAACAAAAAACACTACTCTTCGTATACCAGCAAATGAACTTCTTGTGGAGACTGTCGCTCAGTCTGTCACCAGGTTGAATCATTTTGATTCAGTGTTGGACATACATACACTACCTTATTCTTTGTTTGTGTATGTGCTTCGCCGCTAAATCGATAGGCAGTGTGTCTCACACGCAGTATACGTGTGTTGGTGGTAAAAAAAAACTGCTTATACTCGCGTGTATACGAAATTGAAAGAATGGCCACTATTGTTTTGATACATTCCTGCTTGCTAAAATTGAGCGAAATTGAGCTGATGAAAAGTTCTATTACAATGACTATTAAAACTTCTTGTATTTAATACTCTCTGAGCAACAAATTCCTCAAATTGTTATTGTGGAACACGTGTAAAAAAGAAACAAGCGAACAAATGTAATAGGGACATTTCTGAGGATGTTGTCATTTACATGGTCATTAATTAAAAGTTGGGTGACAGTGTCACTATTGTTGTCATGTATGACATTAACGGCCATTTGTTCGAAAATGTCCTCACAGACATGTCTTGCAAGATGTCTGAAAGACATGGCCAACCGGCAAATTCATTCACTTCTAGTATGTGTAAACGTACATATCTATAGCAGAGTGAAGGAAAAATGGTTTTAATAATAAAAAAATACGGCAAAATTATTATTTCTAGCTCAATTGTTTAGAAATAAAATGAATAAATTCTAGTTTTTATTGTATTTAATTTTTATTTTATTTTTGTACCTCTTTAAGGGAGAATACGGCAGTATACTGCCGTATTCTAAAAAAATAATTTTGGTTGGTATGTTAAAAAGAAATTTTAATAAAAATTTTCTCCAAAGTACACTTGAAATCCAAAATCATTTTTTAAAATACGGCCGATAATGTTTTATAAGACATATAAAATTTTATAAAAAAAAAAAACTTTAATCACTTTTAAAGATTATTCATACTATTCTTATATGTACAGATGCTCCTGTATGTAGCACAAATGCTGTAATTGTTATTGGTGCTTCACTGGAGGAAGCTGTGCCAATACCTTGCCGCGTTAATTCCGATCCTCCAGAAATCGATTTTGAATGGACTTTCTCTAGCAGTGGCGAACATTTTGAAGTACCTTCTGGTCACTATGCTACAATACAAGAGGTCACTACTACTGGTGATATACATCGTACCATTGTTGAGTCCAATGACACTCATTTCGAAACTTATGGTAAGTTGGTGTTACTCTTTCTATAACTGTTTAAATATTCTTTCTTTAAGTTGTGTAGAGAGATTTTTTAAACTATTAAATTATTTTTGTTACTATTTTTTCTCTTTTTGTTTTATACTTCGTTATAGCAGAGACTGTTAGTGAATTGATATATACACCAAAAGGCGAACGAGATTATGGTACATTGGCATGTTGGGGTAGAAACTCAATTGGCAAACAATCAGAACCATGTTTGTTTCAAGTTGTACCAGCTGGTAAGTTAGAAAAGAGAAAAATACAAACACATATACCACAGAAGAAAGGACTAAATATATGTCTTTTTGTAATTTTCTTGTGTTCCAAGAATATAAGATTCTTTCATAATTTTCATTTATAATTAAAAACTTAGCATATTTTGCAACAAGATTGTTTAGTTTTCGAATTTATGATGATACTTAATTATATTTTATTTGCCAAAAAGTAGAAAATAGAAAATATTTTAAGTTATAATTTTTACACAAATTTTAGAATATATGCATATTGAAAGATGTTCTTATGTTACTTCTAAATATAAAAAATTATTTAATTAGAAATAAGAATAAAGGCAAGAAACAAAGAGAGATGCAGTAGTAAAACTTATCACGTGATAGTCTCCCTAGTGTTGGAACTATATTTTTTCTGAATGTTTGAAAAACAAAACTTTTGATAATGTTTTTCTCTGAAACTTCTGAGCTGATTCAAAAACAACATGGCTACTGTTGTCGAATTATGTTTTTCTGATTTAATTGAATAGGGCAATGCGTTATGCAGTTGTGTTAACAACTGCTTAATTTTTGAAAAAAGCGTATAGCACAAAAACTAGAACTAAAATAAATAAACCGATTCAGCGCCCAAATTACACAAGACACTAGGATATTCATTTAATCGGATTTCTACTTTAATCGGTTAATCGCTCGATTAAATAATCGATGTCTTGGCTTTATCGGTTAATAATCGGTTAATTGCGGTATTAGCCGGTTAACCGATTAATGAATTTTTTCATAAATCAAATAATTTTAGCAAATAAAATTGCATAAATTATCTTTTATTTTGAATTCATTAGTAAAAAAAATATCATAAAAAACAACTACTCGAACTTAATCAGGTAAAAAAAAAATCATAAATATGTATTCATTAAAAAATTACCAAGTTTGTGAGATCATTATTATATCAGTTATTTCAATCGTTTAAGAAGATCTTCTAAAACAATCTTTTAGAAAAATAATTTCTTTAGTTTTGATAAAACTTGGCCTGAAAAAATCCTTTCATTTATTGTAGATGTTTAAGAAATCGAAAGCAATCCATAATACAAAACATCTAGTTTCTCAGTCCTTTTCCTGGATTTCTCTAAACTTATAAAAATGTTCCATTATGTCATTAGAGTCCTGTTTTAATTTTTTTTCATATTCTTAACACTTCTAATTGCTTCGGTTAATTCTGTTAAAACATTTCTTGTATTACTATCGATAGTTGCTTCTGTTGTAAGGTCATCATCTAATTGACGCTGGCAGAGCTCAGCGAAAAAAAGTTTATTTCCGAATTTCTTAGTTTCCGTTTTTGTACTGTATTTTGAAACACTGTTGCTAGAAGGAAATATTCCTGAGTGGAGGTATGAAATAATTGAACTCGTTTCTCATTAAATCTTAACCTTAGATTTTTTATTAAATCGTTGGCAACAGTATTCTAAGATTTTATAAAACTATTTAACAAAAACTTAATACATAATTCCTTCAAGTTCAATTAGAGTAGCAGAGTCTTTACTAAATTCTTTTATAGGCACGTCCAAAGATTTTAATGTTTTACTTTAGTTAAAATCACTGAACACACTTATTTGTTTGTATGAAAAGTAATTTCTAAACACATACATTTTGTAGATGAGACGAAACAAATAATTAAACACACAAGATTTCAAGATTTGACTTGAAGATTTTGATGACAGGTTAGACGATTCAGATTATCCTTGTGATGAACTCAAACCTGAAGATAATGCTATGATAACCTATTGTTTGGAGTTATTAGAATCTTATAAGAGCACGTTGCATTTATATCCTTCATACTGTTTGAGTAAATCGCATTCCCCGTTGCAAACTTCCACTTAACAAAAGCAATGAACTGAAGAAACTGAGTTTGTTGGATTAGCTAATGGGGTCTACATCACCACAGTTATATGGAAGACACAAAAATTTAAAACTGTGTTCAATGTATGTTGGCACTAACCCTTTCCAGAATGAAGGGATTCTCTGAAGACTTCGATATGCTTTCTTCAGCTCATCGCTTTTTTCAGTTGGGAACCAGCAACTGGAGTTCCGATTTACTGTATCAGTACCAAGGCCATAAATTCCACGTGCTTCTATATGAACCTAATAACTCAAAACGGTTATCATAGCATTATCTTCTGGTGTGATCTAATTACAATGCTAGTCTACATCTTCTATGTTGTCATCAACATATGCAAATTAATCATCATCCTTCAAACAGCAATTTCTTAGTCACTCAATGAAGAAAGCATGCACTTTTCCTGCTTATCGGAGTCTCTATATTTTAATCCACCTATTGACATCTTTTAGAGCTTTTTTCATCTTTTAGTAGGTGTATAGGTAATAATGAATACATTTTACTTTGGTAAAAAACTTTAAATTTTGTTCAACTTAGTAAATCACTAACACCGTCTAGAGACGATGTTCAAGAAAAACTCAATTTAAACCAAATTTTTTTTAAATCAAACCAGTAAGAGATTATCAAAATACTTACCAACAAATTACAAAAGCTGTTGAGCACTTAGAAAGTAGTTTTATTTTTGTTTTATTTTTACAAAAATCACAATTATATTTCTTGTCTTTTTTCACTAAAAATTTGATTTTAACGGTTATTTCTTCCACATTCATTCTCGGAACACGTTCAAACTGATACCATTTGTTAGATAACTTGGTATCGTATAAAATAGCTTTTGGTTGTTAGAATGTGAAAAAGTAATGATTTTGCATAAAATTTTTTTATTGGTGACATCAGTGTATGGTCTTATGTGCTCAAGGGTTAAATTGAAACTGTAAGGGAAGAGCGCTTTTTCGGTCCGAATTTAACTTATCTTTGCTTTAAAGAAGAAACCATTTCGATACATTTTCAAATACATTTGTAAATGCATAAACATTTTATTAAAACAACATTTAATATTACACTCACAATAAAATGAAATCAAAAACTTCAATCTAAAAATAACCATTAAAATCACAATTTCTATGTATTTTGTAACAAACAAATTGTGTTAATAACAATAAAAAAAAATATTCTAAAAGAAATCAAAATCATACAAATGCATAAGCATTTCGGATTGATATTGATAAAATTAAATAAAAATAAAATCCAAATTATATATAATGATAATGTTTATACCTTTTTTCTCTATTTGTTAACTTCGACCATGCTCACATGTTTATATTATCTTTTATGGAATGAACGAAATAAATGTAGCAAAACCAGGAGCTTTGCGTAACTGTACATTGAGGCCATATGTAGTGACCTCAGCATCATTAAATTCATCGAATCAAACAACAATGCATGGCAATCAAATGATGATGCCAACACAATATGGAAGGCACGAAACAAATTTCCCGCATATGGAATATGTACGTGAGCGACATAATGAACAAAAACAGCAGCAGCAACAACAGCAACCAAGTCGAAACAGTACTAACAATGATATAAGCAACAACAACAGCAACAGCAATATCAATAGCAACAGTAGTAGTAACAAAAATCATAATAAAATTTACAATGATGGTATTAAAGGGACAAATAAAAAATCTAATAATAATGATAGTAGTTTTAGTAGTGGCTCTGGTGTTGCCAGTAACAATAAACGAACTAACAACATTATTAATCAACAGCATAATATGCAAAAACAGCTCAAACAACAACAACAGCAGCAACATTCTCAGCAACAAATGACTGTGCATAAATATCACATACCTTTAAGTCCCCAGCAACTACAAAAATTAAAAAAACGTACTTCATTTACACCCTCACAAACACTGGCCAGCATTAAACGCCAACAGTTGGAAAAGAAAAAGCAACAACAAAAACAACAACACTTGCAACAACAAGAACAGCAAAAAACTAAAAATGCTAACAAACATGAGCAAGATGAAACTTCAGTTGCAGATGATGACGGTGATGGCAACATTCATACGAACAGCAACAATAATGTGAATAACAACAGCAATAATAATAGTATAAAAACGATGGAGCCACAGGCAACCATATCAAAAGCATTTATCAATAATCAAAGTGATGGATTGTCAGTGCCAAGAAAAAGCAATTTTAAAATGGATAAAAATGCAGCAGCAGCTCAAATACATGAAGGACCATCAGCAGCAACGGTAATAGCGATAAAAAAGAAAAAAATACGCAAAAAACGTAACGCCAAAGATAAGAATCACATCAAGACATCTACAAAAAATGATAATGACAATGATGATGATATTGCAAGAAGTTTAATAACAACAAAGAAGAAAGATCACCAACACTGCCAGTCACAAAAGCAGCAGCAACAAAAACAAGCTCGAAAAATTTTAAACAGTAAGAACAAAAAAACTAATTTATCATTATTAAATAAAAAACTAGCTGTTGTTAATACAATATCTGCCAACATCACAAAAAAATTATCATCAACTAGGAATAGCAGCAAAGACAACAATAACTTCAGCAACAGCAATATGTATCACAATAACACGCACAAACGTGATAAAACTACATTACGAGTAATTCATCATCATCAACAGCAACATAAACAGCATCAAAAGCAGAAAAACCAAATGCAAAAGATGTATGAAATTTTCCAAATAAAAACTCCAATAGAAATAGAAAATGTAGAGCAAAAAGCTAGCTCGCTAGTAAACCAACATCAGCAACGTGTGACAAAACGAGATGTTGCGGCAAGAATTTTAGAAAAAAGCCAAATTCTTTCAATAGTTGAACAGCAACAAGAAAATGATGATAAATCTAAAGATGCTGCAGGCCTACGACAGCATCTAAAAACCAATGCTAATGAAAATGATGGAGCAAAAAATTGTAGTAATAACACTAAAAACGCCAAAAGCGATCGTCATCATTATAGTCACCAGAAGATAAATATCGACGGCTCAATTAGTAAAAAGAAAATGCAGACTGATAAAACGCGTATACGCAAATCTATAACACAAAAGGAACGCTACTTTATCACAGTCAACAGTAACAATACATTACATTTGAACAAAAGCATTGGATTTGAATACAGAAATCTGCACCTTGAACTTAATGATTCAACAAAATTTAATATAAACAGCAACAATTTAAATAGACAATCAAAAACACTACCTCCAAATAAACCAGAAATAAGCAATAAGTCTATACAACAGCAACAGCTAAGAAAACAGGCGGATACTTCTTTAGAGCATTTGAAATCCTTATCATACGAAGAGGTCAGTAAAGAGACATCTTCACCCTCATTAGCAGTTCAGGCTGCACCTGCAGCATCCTCTTATCAGACAGAAGACGTAGACAATGACATTGATGTTGATGATGAGGAAAACCTAGAAATATTTGATAGCAACAACTCAGTGTATAATCATGCTGGTAAGAATAACTATACAGATGCATTGCAAGCCTTAACAGAAAAGGTTGACGATAATAATGAAGATATTGAAAGTGCTGGAGATATAGAAGATGAAGAACTTAACGAGGCAGCTGAAGTGGAGGAGGAGGAAGAGGAGCAGGAGGAAGATGAGGAGGACGATGCAGATTTATTAGCTGAAATGGTTGATGATTATTCTTTAAATGATTCAAAAGTTTTGGAAGAAGTCATTTCAACAATAGACAATGTCTTGCAAACACATATAACGCACAATACAACCGAACAATATGCAACAGTAAAACAAAAACAGCAACAACAACGAATATACCAAACAAAGAAGCCGCAACACTTGAACAATAAGCCAGGAAGTATTGATGAATTTCACCACAGTAATGAAATCAACAAAAACCATATCAATGATAATACACAAGACAATAATCATGAGGCTAATAGTGATATCGATAATGATGATAATGGCTCTGCCATTGATGAAGACAACGATGATGATGGCGATGATGATGTTAGTAATGAACCACATTTTGATTATTCACGTATGGAATACAATTTTAATAATGGCATTGCTACACACAGTCTTATTAGTCCGTATGGTTCAGCGGACTTGGGCAATAATGGTTATATTAATGGCGGTCCAGTTGGTAGTGGTGCGGGTGTTATTGGTGGTGGTGATGGTATTGGAGGTATACTAGGGGGTGTTGATTCGGGTGGCGGTGGCACAATTAATTTCGATAATTACGATAATATTATTTATTCAACAATGGAATTGGAATGTATGCCAGGCTATGATGGTGGCCTACAGCAGCAATTTTATTTGGAAGCATACGATTCGAAAACAAAGAAGCTACGCTTGAATACATCCAGCACTTATGCAGATGTGCCAATATTTCGTGTTGATTTAAGTGGTAAGTACTTAATATATTTATTTGCTATTAATTATGGGTTTTTTGTAAGTAAAATATGTTGAGTATTATATTTAATAGCCAATTCACACTCAAGTATATTTTATGGAAATGAATGAAAGATATAGAAAAAATTTATCATTTGCTTACATTTGAAACATTTAACCAAGGCAAATTGATAAATTGATCTACCTTGCATTTAATATTTAACATCATATAAATAAAATATATTAAAATTAAATTTTTTTAATTTTTTCAAGAGTGTAAAAGAAAACAATATGATGAAAAACCTTTTATAATGAAACTATATATCAATAAAATATACAAAAACATTGTAAAATATTTGATAACAACGAATTTCAAGGTTTTCAATTGTATTTGTAATTGTTTTTTTTTAAGTAAAAACATTAATTAACTAAAGTGGACAAACATACGTTGGGGAAAACATAGTAAAAACGCTCGCATCACATATTTTACTTGATAACGCTTTTGTTTTAAGCGATAAGTTCATAGATTTTGGATATGTTTAATATAACTTGTCAGACAATGGGTGGTATAATTTTTTTTATACAATAGCATTGGATGTTAGTACCCTACTCGGAAGTCAAGACTTAAATAATTGCACAACATAAAAAATTAAAATTTGAGATACACGTGTATCACCTATTATTAGATTTTAGATGTAAACCTTTTTTTTGTGAAATATATAAGTTTAAGTTTAACAATAGCGAATTTATTCTTGCGTACTGGCTTCTACACATATGCCTTGAAATCCTTATTGTAATTCTTTTGCGCTTATTCTGAAAGCATACAGTTTGAAAGAAGTAAATAACTTTTACCGCCTTTTTCACAATGTATGATTAAAAGTTAACATGGAGTTTAACGGCAAGTTCGGTATACAAAACTTGCCGTTAAAGTTCACGTTAACTCTTAATCATACATTGTGAAAGGGGTCGTTAGACGCATATGTATTATACTGGAACTAAACACTTTGGTTTGAAATATCATTAAAAGTTTTTTGATACAATATAAAGGCAAAACTGCTCATTATGTCATTTCAGCGCACTTTGTGCATAGTTGGCGACATGTAAGAGTCACCGCGGTTTTTTTAGCGCTTTGATCAATGTTTCGGCGTCTGTATCCAGGGATATAGTTAAACATTTCTCTCTACAGTATCCCTTTTTCAAAGAAGGTAACACATTAACTAATTAACTGGTATGCATTAATTTCCTAATTGTGTTACTTCTCTTTCTAAAAAAATAAGACTAAAAAAATTTTTTTTTTCTTAACCAATGGTATGTATATATAGGTATAATATAGTCAGAAACTATAAAAATCGGATACAAAAAATGTTTAGCCATATGCCATATATGGATAGCCATAATGCCATATATGGATATTCTGATTTTTATCAATTGAGTTCCGATACTTGATTGTGAATAAAATCAACATTTGTCTATCGATTTTCATGATATATGTCTTATATTGCTGGTAATACAAATGTGCTAAGGACAGGAGCACATATATTTAAAAATTTAAGTTTTTGAAGTTTCAAATTTTGTATGAGTTTTTTTTATTTTTTATTTAGTTTTTTTTCAAAAAACTATAATTTTCGATACTAATTTGTGAATAACTAATAAAGCGCACTTCAGACTATTGGATTTAGTATACTTGTCAAAAACTCAAATCTTAAGTAAAAATGCAACAGTGTGATTTTTATAATATGTCAAATAATACGCAAAGAAATTTGGTAGTATTATGGTTTTCGTCATTTTCAAAGCAATCACATTTTTCATTTTATCAGGATTGTCTTTTGCACAAACAAACATAGGAATAACAAAGACAGTTGTGTATTTGTTTCAAAAAGAAGAACAAAAAATTTGCTTAATTGCAAATTATTTATATTACGTTTTATTTGCAATGTGATAGTGTAGAAACAAAATGTAATGAGAAGATTTTCTTTAAGATTTTTTGACAATCAGACTGACTTTGGTTTGATTTTCGTCTTACAAAATCTAATCAAAATCTCGAAATTTTTATTACAATTTGAAAGGGCCTTAAACACTGATTGTTTTACCTAATTGTATTTACATGATTTAAAGGTAATTTTATCATACATCTGCTGATACTTTGCTGGTCGAAATCGGGTATACTGTTCTCTAGTTAAGGCGAAATATACTGCTGTACCTAGTGGAAATAGAAGATACGCCCATAAAACATCTTTAAGTGGTAGTACACGGTATTTTTTAGCGCATCAAATTAACTAAAAAAACTTTATAGCTATGGTCTTAACGGAAAGAAAAATTACTAATTTGTAAGTTTGTGTAATCAATTTGGATTCATAAAACTAACTTAATATTTTGCTCTTTTCGCAAATTTGCGCTAAAATTTTACAATCATCGCTTAAGTAACATTGGAAAGCTTATATATAGATGTCCCTGCAAACAAGTAGTATTAAGTTAAGTACTGTATTTAAGTTTGAAATTTATATTAATCACACATGAGTGAATTCTGTAATTTACCGATAATTACCTTTTGATTTGATTGTTATTTGGTGTGGGCTGTTCATTGAAATAACATTAATTAGTTGTGTAATTAGCAAGTTAAATGTAATGTCAATAAATTGAATTAAAAAAAAATACAGCGTCAACAACGTTGCGCTTAAAATATATATTGAAAGTTTTCAAATAACTAATGAGTATTTATTTGTTTCATATAGTAAAGCAATTTCACAAATGTATTTATCTTGAAGTTTTTCTGTAAACTTTACAGTTTTAAGCAAATAACACCACTTTTTCTGATTACAAGATTTTCATTAGCAGCTTTGCAATATTTGGAAAAGTCGATAACACTAGGTGAAAAACAGACAACTAATATCATCACCCACCTAAGACAGACATAGTAAAAAAAAAAGCGGAAAAAACAGAAATAAATATTAAGCAGAAAAAACCAACTTTTTAGTTACAAAACTCTTTGTAGCGTGTTAAATGAGCCAAACTTTGATTATTAAAGTTACTTTTTCCAATTTTTTTTTTGTTTTAGTTGCTGTAGTATATCAGTGGCAATAAGGAAAAAGTGCTTAAATCATAAAGTTATCGTTTTGAGCGAGATCACTTTTAAACCTATTACAACAAAGATAATAACCCTCTGCAATAAATAACAAACTACTACATTAAACTAAAATCAAAAATATTTTCAGTGGGCTTACAAACGGAACTTTGAAAATATAAGCAGTCGAAATAGTGTCTAGTGTACTACCACGTCAGTGGAATTATGATAATGAAGTCACGTCAGTCGCAGAGGGTTAAATTGGAAATTTAATATATTATAAAGTTATAACTTTCTGAAAAATCATGCGAAACAAATTTTACATTGCTCAGAGGTACCTTTGAATATGGCGAATGCAATGGTGAAAAATTGTGTTATCTTGACTTAAGCACTTATTCCTTATTACCACAAATATGTGTGGGTATTTTTTGGGGGAAAATTTAGTTTTAGTCTGTCAGTGCAAACAAATTAGTAAGCAAGTAAGTGGCACTTATCAGGACTGAAACCAAACAACATTTCGCGGTAAATTAACTGGATGGCAGTGATGGAAAGAGTACATTTCAAGCAAAACAATTACTAAATATCTTCGATCTGGAAAGCTATATCAGTTAGTGATATATTACCACTTATGTACATATCTAAAAGCCAGATTCTCCATCACACTAATATTTTCTTCTGTACGCATTTTAGCTGCTTCTTATTAATAGAGCTGCACTTGTTAATATTGACTAATATATTTCTAATATAAAATATATTGTTAATATTAATGGAATTCAGAACATCTATTTACTGTTTTATCGTTGCATGCGATAAAAATTGCCAATTGGCAATTTTCCATTTACTCAACTGTAGATTTTACAATGAACATTTTTCCTTTGGAAATAACTATATTTGATGTTGATTTAATATTCCAGTAAAGTTAAATAGTTGAATCAAAATAAAGTTGGTACTGAAATAATGCTAAGAATCATGTTGAATAAAATGTATTTAAGGTTTAAATAACGTCAATTTGATGTTAAAACAACATGAAGAATCATGTTGAATTAAAGTTATATCAAATTTAAACAACATGAGTTAGCGTTATGTAATATGTGAATAGGCCCTTAAAAATTTTTCCATAAAACAGAACTTTTCAAGGTTAAAATATTCCAATAAATTAAAGAGCTATCACTTTTCAGCAAAATTGTTGAATATTCTAAAGCCATATTTTGAGGTCTGAGTGCCGAATCGGCGATTTTCGTGTGTAACTGAAAAATAAGGTTAAGTTTTGGATAGCTCAAATGTAAAATATCGTAGAAAAAATAATGTTACCGAGCGCCTAAGTAACCATTTTCAACAATAAAAAATTTTTTTCGTGAAAATTCGTTTTTAACATATTTCTACGAACTCCATTCATTTCATCAAAACAATGAAATATGGTCAATAAAATAATGACATTCTTGCATTAAAGTAATGAAATAACTTCATGAATATTATTAAATAATTTAGTCAAACTATGAAATATTTTCATTAGTTTAGCGAAATCATTACAAAACTATTCAGCGATGCCAACTTATTCATTTTAGCTCAATTTTTTGTGCCTTTTGATGCCTAAAAATGCCAAATTTTTAGCTTTAGTGCTTTACTATGAAAGATCACTAGATTGCTGATTTTCCAATTTTTCATGAGTACTTTTAGTACTTCTTACTAATTTTCATATTTTATAACTTTTTAAAACAGAAATATACAAAAGCGCCTAGAGTGACTGCTCCATTCATTCTACCCTAGGGCCGTCGCTAGCGGAATGTGCTATGATTATTTTCAAAATATATAAAAATGTTATGGATTTTTTTCCGTGAAACAAATAGTACTACAAAATACATACAACAGTTTCATAAAACTTAGCACATACAACGGCTACAATAGTTAGTACACCCTTATGAATTCATTTATTGCTATTTATTTTATTTCAGTCCTTATTCAAAGTTCACATAATATGTAATGTGTAATATTAACTAATGCATTGATGTTTTTTCATTCATCCGGCAGTCACACACACAATCCCTTTATGTGTATTTGTCTATTTCCAAACATTGTACTAGTTAGCTACGTGATTATATGCACACTTCTCTAACGCACACCAACCAAAGTTCATTCGTATATGCATTTAAATATGAAGTTATACTCGTACTTGGTTCTGCATATACATTTGTATTGGTTACATATACATACATATAGTTTAATATTATTGCATCTTTGCATATAAGTGCGAGTATATTTTAGCGGTTTGTTTGCAAAACGTAACGAAGCGTAAAGTTACGATTAGTTAAACAAGCGCGTTAAGCTGTTTCAGCACAAATTTTCATCTCTAAAATTTCCAGTGTATTTTCATATTATACCACTGCCAATAATCTTCTTTATAGGTTTTATATATATATATATATATATATATATATATATATATATATATATATATATATATATATATATATATATATATATATATATATATATATATATATATATATATATATATATATATATATATATATATATATATATATATATATATATATATATATATATATATATATATATATATATATATATATATATATATATATATATATATATATATATATATATATATATATATATATATATATATATATATATATATATATATATATATATATATATATATATATATATATATATATATATATATATATATATATATATATATATATATATATATATATATATATATATATATTATCGTAAAACAAGTAAATGAACAAACAGAAAAAAAGTATATAAAATTAATATAAGTTTTGATTGAGTCACACGATACACAAGTATTTTTTGTTTTGGTTTAATAAGCAGCAAATACCAGAATATTGTTTGATATTCTTCATAATTAAAAATATTCTCGAATATTTGATAAGAATGTATTTGTGATTGATGTCAAACTAATTATCTGAGTTGCGTTGAAGTTTCTTTTCCTTGTATTTTATTGAATGTTTGAAAGTTTCATATTTCACAAGATTTTTTTTGTGCCAGCCAAGTCTTATACCATCTAGGTTAGTATTTAAGGCGAAATGATTTCTCTGTGTGCTTAAAGTGAAACATTTCATTATATTTCTTTTGATTCTGATTAAAACCGAATAAAGGTTAAATAACAAATTGTGTTTTCTGCTTGTCCAAAATATATAATAACATTATTTCTACGTAACTTAAATAAATAAGTTACGTAGAAATAACCGAAAGTGATAGTAAATATAGGAATATAATTATCAAACATGAAATGGAAATAAAAGAAATTACACAGGTCTGCAAAAAATTGATTTTTTCGAGACTTTAAATATAAAAAAAATGTGGAATATACAAAGTTTATTAGCCTAAATTTAAATCTGTCATCAGTTTTTTTCTATCAGGCACAAATTTGTTATTGGCCAGATTAATATCATATCCGAAATATGGCTGTCACGTTAACACGTGTGCAACAGTGAAAATTTTATTTTATTTAGATGAAAGTTTCTCGGAATTTTTGTCAATGCACAAAAAACTGGAAGAACACTTATATATCGCGAAAATCGCGACAAACGTATTAGGAAGAATAAATGACCAGCGATCTTATATTAGCTTAGAGTATTTTTTTTTAAGTTATGACAAAAAGTTAGAAATTCGAAAACTGGCGTTATAACTTAATCTGAGGTTTATCTGAAATCTTACCTTTGATGTAAGCTAACGTCATACTAACACATCATGCTAAAATCCCAATTGAGAATTTTCTATGAACATTATTTGTAGTTTATAAAAGGAAAAAGCTGAATTTTAGTAAAATTTCTGACAAATTATATCGCTTCGGTCATCGTTTTTAGTATGAGTTTTGTTTCTTTCTGACTGAGTTTCAGTCGACGTTACAGTCTTATTCCATTTCATCACTTATTAAGTACTCGTACAGTTATCGTGACGAGACGTTAGAATTTTAGGAAGTTAAAATAATGTTAACGCTTCATGGTAAAACTTCAGTTGGAAGTTTTTTATGAACATTATTTGTGATTATTTTTATTTTTCTCGCATCGCCAATTTTCTCTTAAAAATTTATTAAATCATGAGGGCTAAAAGTAGGTCCCAATAATTTTTTCCTTATTTTTTCTATGTAATAAAACAAACCGTTGTAGTGCTATTCGAAATTGAAATTGGAAAAAAATGTGACGCTCCATTCTAATGAGGGCTGATAATGGAAGCAGAGCGGCTGTCAAAAATAACGTTGTTCAGTTCTGCTGTATATGTTGAAAATTAAATTTATATTAATTGTTCCCTTGTTCCTTCGAATATTGATAATATCTGCGTGTTTCTGAATATAACGTAAATTTTTGCATAATTATCACCTTGAATTTATAAACTTTGGTTTTTTATAAAATTACTAGTCCAAACTAACATTAATTGAAAATGACAAGTTATTTCAAGGCACAAGCGAAAAAATAGCACAAAAAATATATATATTAAAAAAATATACAGTAAAAACTCATCATATAATATTAATGAACAATATCTATCACAAACAAAACACAACAATAAAGTTTATACGTACATATATATGCATGTATACGGTAAGCCGCTAAAAATAAATTTACTGCATCACTCAACAAATATTAACTTTATTTTACTCTTCCACTATTATCTTTTAATATAATTTGCCTTTTCTTTCTTTGTTTGTTCATAGATTTAACACCCATGGACTATTATCCAGATCCAAATCCAGCCTTACATCTTGTAGTCTACAGTATTAATCAAAAAGGACGATCAGAGGCAATTGTTTTAGAAAACATACCAATTAATGAGGCAGAAAAACGTTCCGGTAAGTTTCTCTTAATATTTGTGTAACAACTTGTACAATTTTGTTGGTATGGCTGCACAAACATCCAAACGAGTCATGCATCCATCTCTTCATCAAGGTTGACATGTACTATGTTTCATATAAAATTGGTGTGTGTTAGATGCAAAAAAAAAATGCAAACATTAAAGTGCAATATCTACAAAATCTGTACTAAATTTACTTTAGAATGTTGTAAACTTCACATTTTATTACATTGCTTGGACAAGTAGGAATGTTAGTAAAAGACCAAGAATAATAGCGAACTGGTATAGGACACAGTTTTTAAGATATGTAGATGGATACAAGCTATTTAATACTACAATACTATATAGATTAGGGGGTTGGCTATTTTAGAATTTTATTGTAAAGGTACATCAGTTTCTTGAATATGAACTAAAAAAATAATTTTTGTATTAAATGTTGCAATATAATTGCCGATTATATTATTTTGCTATTAACCGATTATAGATACGAAAAAATTAATTCCTGCAAACTTAACTGTAGTAGGACAGTTCGTAGTGTCCTTAGCGGATATACAGCTCTTTTAAACTCGTCATTTTGCAAAATAGCTGCCACACTAATTAACGAACCTATTTGCAAGTATAGCTTACCAGATTGCTATATTTGGAAATTTCAAGACATTAATTTAATACAATATGATGATATTGACAAAATACAAATGTGTGCTTGTTTTCTAAGGCCTGCAAGGTATTTATAGGCAATTGCCGTAAAACAACATAGAACAATCATGAGATCTTAAGCTCAAGTAAATTTTACTTTTTGCCAGATAAGTAGTTAATACATCAATTTTTGAAAATAAGCCGAAGGGTTCTACAATATTTTTTTTAATATATTTCTTCAAGAAAACTTATTTATATAACATGCTTTAAGACTATTTGCAAAACAAAAAACTTCCACTTTAAAATAGAGATACAAATGGACGAAGGGGTAGAAAACTATTTCAAAATAAACAGTTTTAAATAATTTTGATTGAGTCTTTTTATAAATATGAGCCAAAAAAATCTTTCCATTTATGACATATTTGCAATTAATGAAAACCTTCTTATAACAGGAATCAAACGCTACACAGTGCGCCACAATCAAAATATTTTGGTAATAAATCAGGCATATATCTAAACGTATAAAAATTCATATGGACAAAGCATAGGAGTATTACTGTTCAGCCCTAAAATAAAGGACTTCGGACATATAAAAATTTTCAACGATTGTAATTGTTTGGTTTCTTCCCTGATTACAAAGTTGCTTTTGTCCTCACAGCTCATATAGGACTAAGAAAAATCATGTTTGGCTAAGCACTTACGCGTTTAAAAATTAAAATTTAAAATTTTTTCAAAAACTTGGTCCAGTATCTTCCAGATATCGGATCCAAATAGCAACCTACTTTTACAATTAGACAGACTTAGGAATTGGTGCTTTTCTTTCCGTTTTGAGCAAAACTAAAATTTTTCTAACCAGTTTCATGCGCTAAAACTACAGTATCCCCAGTTTGTTCTTATCACTTACAGATTTTTTTTTATGGGTGTATCTAATATTTCCATTGGATATACCAGTACATTTCACCTTAACTCGGGAAGAATATGTCCGATTTCGGCCAACAAACATTAAACAGACGCATCATAAAATTACCTTAAAATTATTCTAATACAATTAGCTTAACAAATAAGCGGTTTTTTAGTTATTCACAAATTAGTATTAAAAATATTTTTTTATGAAATTGAAAAGAAAAAACCAAAAAGCTCTTAAAAAATGTAAAACTGGAAAAACTAATATTTTTAAATATATGTGCTAAGGATAGTTGTCTTACATATAAAGCTACAAGTAAATCATAAAAATCAAGGGACAAATATTGATTTTATTCACAATAAAGTGAAGGAACTCAATTGATAAAAATAGCAATTTCCATACAACAGCAAAATTTTAATTTGTGCGGGTGTGTATGTGTGTTGTATGATAATCGCAATTAGTGTCTATTTATTTCCTTCACTTAATTGTGAATTAGATCAACATCTTTTCATCGATTTTCATGATTTATACCTTCTTTGCTCGTAAGACACCTGTCGTTAAGACTGTAACATAAAAATGTAAGTTTTTGCAGTTTTAAATTTTATAAGAGCTTTTAGAAAAACATTTTTTAGTTTTTTATGAATATCCACTTTTTCTATACTAATTTGTAAATAACCAAGAAACCACTGATTTGTTTATCTAATTGTATTATAATGGTTTAGGGGTAGTTCTGTCGTGCACTGGTGCCGTTTTGTTGGCCGAAATCGGGCATACTGTTCTCGAGTTTAAGTGAAATATACTGGTATTTCCAGCGGAAATATAGGATATGCCCAAAGTGAATAAATCCCTAGGTGGCATTACTACGTCAGCTGGCTATTTTGTGGTCATGTGGTTTGAAACGCGTACATGTCAAACTCCAAATAAAAGTATTTTAAACAATTTTTGTTTAAATTTTTTTATATGAAATTTAGCATATATGCGGCTCAAGCAAAATGAACACGGCGAACTTAATTCCCCAGTGGCATCACCTTGTATGGTATGCCCACAAAAATAAATCTGTAAGTAATAGGAAAAAAAACTGACGACACAGCTTTGTTCAAAACGGAATTTCACTGTAAGTCTGTGTTATTTATTTTTTGTACCCTGCCAAATGATGTAGAAGCGAATTTTTCTTTCTTAAGCCTAGTATGCAGTTCTACCTGAATTTCAGTCTGCCATAAGAAGTATGTGTAAAAAAACAAACTGAAATTCAGGTTTGAAAAATTTTCAGGCGACTTTCCGTTTGGTAGTACGCAGCCGAAAAGAAAAATCAACTCAATTTTTGTTTAAAACAGGGATGGCATATCAATTATTGTAGACTTTTTTCCGTCAACTAAAACAAAAATTAATGCTCAGACAATTGTTTGCTCAAGAAATCATAATTTGTACATGGAAATTTATAAAAATAAGTGAATAAACGCGAATAAAAATAAATTTGTCTGCACAACAATTATTCCGTGTAGAGTTAAATACAAAATTTCAAATCTGAAATTCAGGCGGATCAGCATAGTAGGCTTTATAATTTAATTTTAAAAGAAAACAAATATAAAAATTTTATTCATGTTTCAAATGTAATTGTAAGAAAAAAAAAGAACTCACAAACAAACAAAATTTCAAGATATTTATTTGATTTAAATATTCCTTCTGAATTACAAAATATAAAATTTTTAGTTTGAAAATTAAAAAAAAATTTGAATTTTTGCCAATGTTTGCCCTAAAAAGCACCATCACTTAACTCTCTAAAAAATAAAATTCTACCGTGAAACTTTTTCACTTTTAATAATTTTATTTATTTATAAAATTTACATTGACTTGAATTTTGTAATAAGAAAAGTGAATGAAAAAGACGGTGGTTTATCGTGAACTGCTGCTGCGTCATTTATGTCCCGTCAGTATTTTACACAGAAAAAATTCTTAAAATGTTATTTTTTTTTAATTCTTACATAAATTATCAGTCAAATATCTACTTATGATGCATATATCTCTTAAATTCAATTTATTTCGTATCTATTTTGAGCATTCTCCCAACTATTTTAATACCGTTTTAAGAAGAATAACAAATAAACACGAAATATTCTTTGGTTCTTTATATAAATTCCCATTGTGTTATTTCCTGCATTTTCACAATTTTTTACAAAAACACAAACTTATCAGACAGCTTTTAAATTTCAAATACTTTTCTAATTCTTTTTTTTTTTAATTTCTCTTTTGTTCTTTCATTTTTACTTAAGCTCGAAAAAAAGTCCGTCTATCTTTTTTTTGTAATTTCTATGTAATTTCCTGTCAATTTAACATCTTCTGCACAACTTAAGAGTAAAATTTTCTGCAAAAAAAAAATATTTATAAAAAATAGAATTGAAAAGCACAGGAGAAAGCTAAATGCATAATCTTAAGGAGAAACTAAACAGAAAAATATTTACAAAAGAAACAAAAACAATAAGTGTGTAATTAAGGATAAAAGTAAAGGGATTTAGAAGAGATTCTTCTGCCAATCTGATTTTTTGCTAGTCAATGCATTACTAAGATTTGTATGTATTCTGTTATTATTTTGGTTCTTAGAATTTATACTATTACTGTTTTTATATGTACATCAGATCTTTAAATAAAACTTAACAGTTAAAAAATATCTATATGGAATTTTTCTACTTTTTTAAAATTTTCAGCACTTTATTTTTTTCTTAGGCATCACCAATCTTGTGAATAAATCATAGCTTAAAATATAGCTTTGGTAATTTTGAATGTTGGATCAACTTCAGGATTTTAACCACGGCAAAAAAATTAGTGCAACATTTATGGAAAATAATTTTGTAAAAAGAAAAAAACGTTGCTTTTATTAGTTTCACTTGTAACAAAATAACAATGTAAAAGAATCTTGCATCGTATTTTTCGCCAGTTTCAGTAAGTCCGATTAATTTGAAACTTTTCACAAACTTTAGGTTGCCATAAAAATCCAATCTGATAAATATAAAAGTGTGCAATGCCACGCTCATTCCAACTACTTTTACTTAACCAATTCCTACGAAACTTTGCACACACATTGAGATGCCCTGTCAATAAAATTAAATGATAAAAAATGAAAAGTCCCACCCACGCCTATACAATGTAAATAACATTTTTTTTTAATTTTTAAGCTAGTATTTCTCTAAATCTATTAATTTTTTACAACATAGGGCGAGCGTAACTCAGACACATTTGGGAAGTCCAAGAGCAATGTTGGACATATGTAAAACTTGTCATTGCTTTTGATCTAAGTACTTTTAAAGAACGAATTCTTTTTTTGATTCTTTGTCAGTTAATAATTTTCATTTTCCTAAACAGCCCAGTAAAAAGGTTTGTATTGAGTAGAACAAAAAATCGGAAAATGAGAATGAAGAAAGATAAACCAATGGCACTGGGAAGCTGCAGTTTAATATCAACTTAAAAAAGATTTAGTTCTCGTATTTAATTTTCTAGAAAAAGTTGTATATATATGAATTGAAATCACATTCAACAGTGTCACCTGAGAAGTGGTGATAAACCAAATATACGTGAGCACTGACGATGGAGGTATAGCGGCTTCTGATGTTAATTTTTCCCTTATTCCTTGTAATATTAATCATGCCCAATTCTTTCCGAATTAAACGCTAAGAACCTTAGCCTAATAATCAATTTGGATTTACAAGCAAATACATATGTTCGAAATAATAATATTAATAAAAATGTTCATGTGTTTTGAAACACTAAAGAAATAAACCGCATCATAATTCGCTTTAAAATATGAGCTTATTCAGAAGCTGATTTCATAGCGCCACAGCAATGCAGGTTTTAAAGCGAGAAAGTAAGCAAATGTACACACATCTAATGGGTAGTATGAATAAAAAAAAGTATTTGCTTGTTACTTCGTACACAAGTTATACAAAAAAGCTAATTAATTTTTATTTAAAACCAAATTGACCTCAAGTGCTAACAAAAATTATAACACAATAAAACAAATAAATTAATATTTAAAGTTATTGCAAGCTTTTATCCTTTCGTTTCTTTTCTTAATTCCCCAAAGAAAAATCAAATTACATATTATTTTTTCACTTTCACTCCATCTACCAAGCTTTTTGACTCATTACCCGATTTCCTTTTGCTCAATTTTTTTCTACTTTTGTTTCAAGTATTCATTTCACCTTTAAAAAGTCGTTAAAGTATTTGCATATTCTTAAGGGACTTAGCTTTTTTCAACCTTTGTTGATGTTGTAGTTGTTTTATGTATTATTTACTTAGCCAGCACTTACACTCAGACCAAAAGTATCACAAATACATGTAAAACTGAAAACAAAAACCATGGTAATGTAAAAAGTTCAATTGTGTTTCTCTTCTAACGACGTTAGTTTCAAAGAATTCAAAGCAATAGTAATTGCCTTTTTTGTTTATATGTGTTGTTGCAGTTACAAAGTATTTGCATTTTTTAAACTTTTATTATAAATGTTTTATTTACATTTTACATTACTTTTATTTCTAACAAGACATTTTGTTAAAGATGGAAAACATGTGTTAAGTCATTTAATGACACAAAAAAAAAATAGTGTTGCTTAAAACAATTTTATATTAAAGCTTTATTTATTTAAGTTAATGGTCAAAAACGAAACTCAAATTCTACCTTATAAATAAGATTAATGTTTTTCTAACATCGTTAAGCCTCTCACATAAGAGGATTTTTGACCAACTTCAAAAACGGAAGAGGGTGTATCGTCCCCAATAAAAAAGAGCTTCCATGGAAGTTAATAAAATCCTGAACTTGTGCTCTGGGAGTGGTGCAAGTCCGAATAATTTTTTAATGGTTTTTACATGTAAGAAGTTTTCTTTTTTGGTGCCTATTCATTGTATCTCAAGACATGTTAATGATGCTAAGAAAACTAGATTTTTTGTGCGTTCCTTTTGGAAAATACAACGGAACTAGCTTTTAATTATTTCTATAGAGTTGTTTTTTATAAATAAAAATATGACAGTTCACAACATTTATCTTATTTGCAAAATCAAAAAATATCGGAAGTATTTGGAAAATTTCGAATGACACTCAATTTAGTATAAGTAAAATAACTTTTTAATAATTTTTCCAGAAAAGTCGAAAATCTATATTTATTGGAGCTAGAGAGAAAGTAGCGCCACAGAAATGACTTGCAATTTTTTAATTATATGATTATTTCGAACGTATTTGCCTGTGAGTCCAAATTGATTATTAGGCTAAGGTTCATAACGTTCTATTCAGAAATAATTGGGCATGATTAATAATCCAAGGAACAAGGGAAAAATTAACATCAACTTAATTTTTCAACGTTCACAGCAGAACAGAGTAGCGCCACTTTCGGAAGTGCTCACGGGACAAAATTGGCGCTAATTGCTTCTGCTGTGTACGTTGGAAAATTAAGTTAATATTAGCTCTTCCATTGTTCCTTGGAATATTAATCATACCCGACTCTTTCTGAATATAACATTACGAACCTTACCCGAATAATCAATTTGAACATTAAATTTTTTTCACTGGGTTATTTATGTACTTTTTTTTTCTATGTTCACTGATTTTCCGTTATTTGTGAAGCGATTTTAAAAATTATTTTTTATATGAAATGATACACTCTACAGGTGATCCCATTTCACCAGAAAAAAGTGTTACCAAAAAATTTTCAAACAAAAGTTTGCCTAAAAATATATTTCATTTTCAGTAAATGTCCTTTACATAATCAATACATTGTTTGTTTGGCTCTTATTTAAGACGCGAAACCAAAAACAATGAGAAAAATTTTGTACTAAAAACACAACCCGATAACGACATACACACAAATAACAACAACTATGATAGCAAAAGGAATGCAATTGTACCAAGTTGGTTTACTGAAGATTTTTGACTGAATCAATTCGTTAATGTAGTTGCGTTAATTCTCATTCATTTTATTAGAGTCTTTAGATAAACAATTAGACGCGACCACATTTAACAAAGTGAAATTTCGTAAATGCTTAATGGATGATGATGATGATGATAACCCAGACAAAAATTTTGTTTGATATATTACAAAAAAAAACCAGAAAATGCTTTTTTTTCATTAAGTAAAATATTTTGTTTAATATTTGTTAGTATTTTTAGACCAATTGTTTTATAAATTTAGACAAAAATATTGTTTGATATTTTTCATAAAATCCATCTTTTTGTTTGATTTAGTAAATTGTTTTGTTTACAATTTGTATATATTTTTAAGCAAATTGTTTTATAGATTTAAATAATTTGTTAACATACTTTTTTTCAATGAAATTGTTAAGATAATTTTGCCTATATTTAAAAATTTTTTAGGTCCGTTTCTAGACAAAATATTTTTTATATCATATCACCTTTACAGAAAATGAAATTTTGTTTTTTCTGTGTACCATATAAAGTAATTACAATATGACACATAATGAAACTTTTTTAAGACATTTGATGACCACCAATTTTGTTTAGGAAGAACTATCAGTGAGAGGGTTCAAACTTATTGCAATTTCTTTTCTGGAAAAATATATTACATGATATATAATGTAACAATTTTGATATTTTAGCTATAATCTTTCCGAGTGCTACATTTTGTATAACTTCAATAGAACAAGCTGCCTTTATCTGCTGTACTTGAAACTCTTACACTTTAGCATACCGTATATTTAGGGTTTCAAATATTGAGCTTATTTATGTCTTAATTGGCGATTTTTAAAACTATTTGAGCTGTTTTCTATACACTGTTATGGTTTCAAAAGGAACATTGACACCACTAATTACGTTGATTTTTATTTCTTCCCATTTTTTATTGCTACAATATATTTTGCTAAAGACCATAGACCTTGTGAATAACAAACAAAATAGTCTCCTATTCTACAAATAAAGTAGTAGTTACCACAGCTGCAAAAAGGGCATTATGAACACCTTAAATAAAAGTGAAAGTAAAAGATGCTACATATTTGTAAGTTTTTCATGCAACTTATTCACAAAAGTACTTGAAGATATTTCCACAGTTGCATTTTTTGTACAAACGAACACAATAATGTAGAACATGTAACATATGTATATGCAACATATTTTTCAGAAGAGAAATCGCCATTAGAGTGAATTCATTTATAATCAATGCTTGTAATTACAATCTATGGAAAAAGATTTGAAATTTAGTTTCTATCCACTGAAAAATAAAAAAATTTTCGTATATAAAAGTTCATATTGTTCCATAAGTTCCTTTTTTTGTCGAATAGTGTTATTACTTTATTTATTATAACAACATACATTTGAATATATTTGTTTGATACAAATATTACCAATATGTTTATTAAAATATTACAACAAAACTTGTCTACTCATTTTATTTTTAAACCGTTATTTTTCTATGGGTCATTCTCATTTTCAGTCTACATTCACGTTTTTTTTATTTAGCAATTTAACTAATAAATATATGAGAAGATACGATTTATATTATTGTTTTCGCCTCAACTATTAGATCCTGAAATTAAATTACGTTATTAAATTTTTTAGCATATTTGTATATGGAGCGTTACATTTACTTTCACGGTTGTAGTGGGAATGATTTTTGCGAAAAAAAGTAAACCACAAAAAGTGATTATAAGGTTTGAAAGCACTATATATCTACTGTATAAAAATAGATTGAAAATATGTAGTCGTACGACAAAATTAAGAGTTATGACCATTTTTTATTCTTGACTTGGGTTCCTATGGTAAACTAAAAATTTTGTTTATTGTAAAATAACTTTTTACAATTCTTTCTGTGTATAACGTTATGAACCTTAGCCTAATAATCAATTTGAATTCAATAGCAAATAATTACATTAACAATCAGCTACTGGCGTGAGCTTTTCACATATTTACATGTTCATATATACTTAGATATAAAAATCAAATCAAAAAAGTTTGACTTAAGTAGAACAAAAAATCTGAAAAATTGGAATGAAGAAAACTAAACCAAGGGTAACAATGGGAATTACTATGGCGAAACAGGTAATTAATCCAATTTAGTAGTGACTTAATCTCGGATGCAATTTTCACGAAAAGTTTGTATACAGAATAATTGTAATCACATTCAACAACGCCACCTCGCAATTGCGATAAGCAATAATACACGTGAGCACTGATAGTTGAAGTGGTGTGGCTTCCTAAAGCAGCGTTGCTATGTTCTACTATGTATGTTGAATATTACATTGATGTTAATATTTCCCTAATTCGTTGGAATATTAATCATGCCTGATTCTTTCTGAATACAATTGAAATTTTTTAGAAAATTTTTTTCATGATTAAAAGCAAGCTACTAACCCTTCTTTCAAATAAAATGAATTTTAGCAAAATTGACCGACAATGCTAAAAGTTACTCCAATTTCAAATAATTATTGGTATACGACATACCTAATACTATCATCGGAAATATAACAACCTACAGAGCGACAGAATCAAAATATTTTAAAAGCAAATCGAATATTTTTAAACGGATAATGCTCTCTATATCGCTTCTGCCCATCTCCTGCTGTTAACTTTCATTTACCGCCCTAAAATGTATTAATAATTCTGTTAACGTAACACTCAATACATTTTCTGACGAATACAATATTTTTCAGAACAGACACTATATATTGAATTTAAAACAAGTATAATCTTCGATGGCGTTTTAACATAAACTCCTTATTTATACAATTTAAAAAAATTTCAAATAAATTAAAAAACCATGTGTAACACTCAGTACATTCTTTTGGATACAAACCCTGATTGATAAATGAAACGTTTTGCAGCATAATAATATTAAAAAAAAGTTCACAAAGCTATAATCCACATATTCATATAATTTAAAATGAGTTTGAAATATATTTTATTTCGAAATCTCATACAAAATTTTCTTAAAATATATTCCAAATATAGTTTATTTTTTTATAAATATGGGAGTAAATATTTAGAATAACAATCCTACGCTGTTATATTAGTATATGTTGTTAATGCAATTTCAGCAATTAAACAGAGTAATAAAACATACTAAAAAAGCAACAACATTTTATTTAAAAAAAATTATAATAATTGTTATCTTTTAAATATTGTATATGTAAAATAAGAAAAGCAAATATTACAAAACCGTTATAAATTTACTCTCGTTTTTTAAAAAATTCATACTTTCTTAATCTAGAAAATCATCATCATGCTATTCAGACACGTCATTATGAATGTAGAGAGTATAAACCGTATTTTCGTTCCTTGTTTTTAACACATAGTGGACAGTATTACACTAAAAAAAACTTATGTACATTTACTTATAATATTTTATATCACGCTAAAGCAGAATTCATTCTCAAATTTATGCGTTTATTTCATAAAATATTTTACTATACTTTTAACGGACACAAAAAAATCATTGTAAATGAGAATCAATCATATAATTATATTATTCGATTTTTTCTTATTTAGCAAAAATTAAATCACTACCCCAAGCTAAAGTTAAAATTTTATATTATTAAATAAATGTTTTTCATATTTTCCACGCAAACACGCCTACAGACATACAACTTCTATTGATTTATTTGTGAAATTCAACAGATGATTTTTTCTTTCACCATAAATATAGATAGATACATACATGTTTAATAACAAAACTGTTAGCCCACGGGCAACAAAGGCAATATAATAAAATATTAAAATAAAGTAAATGAAAAAGATGGATTTTTTAACTTTGGTAGCCTTACAACTACTATTTACATTTACAAGATACAAATCAAAACTGTCACTAAATAATTATTAAATACCCTAATATTTAAGAAAAAAATCCTTTTTTTTTGTTGCTCAACATTTTCACCAATTTTATTGAATTCTCCTAAGGATAATAAAAATAATCATAGAAGCATCATGATTATATTTATACGTTATATTCTTATAAAATACTCCTTAGTGACATATAAATAAACAGTTGTATAAATAAAGTTAATATCTTTATAAATACCTATATATAAATACATTTATTACGAAGTAATGTTAACTATAAACCTATTAAAAGTATCAATGAAAACGGATGGATATTATATTAACTACACAACTGCAGAACATATAAGCAATAAATATAAATATTTGCAATAGTAGCAAACTATATAAATATAAGATACCTACAAACATACTTATACGTTCTCTATAATTGCAATCTATTAAATTATACAAATCTATGTTTGTGTAAACTTATGTACACATACAAGGTAACTTCGATATAACGAACCTGTAGTGAAATTCACTAACTTTTAACGCTTAAATGAAAGGTAATTTTGTCACCAATAATTACTGTTTGCATGAACGCTTATTTGATTCGTTAACGTCGTGTTAAGGCCTTTGTTAAAATTTTATATCACTTTCCAACACTATTAAAATAAACGAAAAGCACAAAGAGGAATAGAGAAAAAACAAATGAATTTATGCTTGTTCACGAACATATTTTCATGAATTTCTTTAATTTTTTGAGTTAAATTAATTGTCCAAATAATATAAATATTGTTATTTATATATAAAAGATTTTATATGTGTGTATATTGCTGTCGAATAATTATTTGAGTTTTGCCAAAAGACGACATGCTTTATTATGTGCAAAAATTGGTATAATATATGGAATTTTCACTTTAAATACTTGTCAAAAAATTCTAGAGATCACAGTCACAAAACATTTTACGGGAAAGAGGCTTAAGTTGTCTTCTTTTATGTAGTATAAAGAAATGCTGCATTAACCTGAAATGTACTTTTGGCCAAAATATTTGAATCCTGGCCCATAGTGCATAGGTAAAAACAAATGAAAAACCAAAATATGTACGTTTAGAATGAAAGTCAGGCTATAAATAAAACAAAAATTTTTAATGTAATACATAATGTATTTTATGAAGGTAATGACTAATTTTATTTAAAACTATACGAAAAACGAATCCCAAGTTAAAAATTTATCGAATTTAATACCTTCCAAATATTTTACAAAAATATCGCTATATCGAGATACGGAAAATAAAAATAACGATGATATATATCGATATATATATATATATATATATATATATATATATATATATATATATATATATATATATATATATATATATATATATATATATATATATATATATATATATATATATATATATATATATATATATATATATATATATATATATATATATATATATATATATATATATATGCGAAAATATCGATATATCGATATTTTTACCTATCCCTACTTTATACCTCAGAAGTTCTTCGTTATAGCTATAGTGTATTTTTTTATGAAAAGCTTTGCAGGGGACCAAAAAAACAGTTATATTGAGTTTTTCGTTATATCGAAGTTACACTGTATATACATTCGAATAAGCACTTATGTAGTTTAACTTGTGCTATTTTCTTCTCTATTTGAGAGTGCCAAATCAATGTTGCAGTATGAATATGCTTGTTTTATATCTTGATTTATAGATACACGCATTGCGTTGCGTCTTTCTATGTTACCTACAAGCACTTTTGTGCGTTTATGTGTTCACCGATAAGCTTAAGTATTTGAGAGCAAGTACTTATACGAAATTTATATTTGATAATTAATAGCCGCAGTGGATAACGAAGTTTGAGAAATTATAACTGTAGTTAAACAGGAAAGAGCTGATATAAAATAGGTATTATACTTCCGAAAAAAATTTCCCACATATCTTCATAAATTTATCTTTAAAAATGATACATCGAATATCCAAAAAGAGCAGATAATGTATGACTAATATATTTTTATCGTCAGCGTGGATGTTCTTATTTCTTATTATTTGATTTGTACCTACACAGAAAAAATTATCATAGGTTTTTATTTTGGCACACATGTGTTTGAATTTGTTTTTAAATTTTATTATTTTTTTCTTTGGTTTTTAAATATTCCAATACAAAATTTTGATAGAAAAAAAATCAATTTTTTTCTAATTAAATATTTACGAATTTTAGTGTTTAATTTTACGAATTTTGTGATAGGTCCCATTTCCGTAAAATAAATATTTGATTTTATAAATTTAGTAATAGAATACGAATTATAGTTTTTTCTATATATGCTTGCCAGACGGGCTTGAATGAGCTTGATTGTCAAGAGTTTGTAGGTGTTGTGAAGCTACAAGCTCAAATATGATTTGTCAACCTAAAATGTTTAAAAAATTTTTATACATAGCTTAAAAGAAATAACTAAAAATATGTTGTAAGAAAATATCTCAGTGTACATGTAGAAAACTGTTTATATCTTAAGTCTCCTGTTTTTCATAACTATTTGCAGTCTCTTAAGAATAGATGCGACCAATTTTTATTGTAACCGTCTAGTACTTTTCGCAATTCTTCTAATATGGCCCTTTTCTGGCTCAGATTTGCTGGAAACCATGTGCTCTTGGTATTTTCTTTATTGGGATAATGCCATCCATATATTATTCAAAGTGTTTCCATGACATGGGTCATATTATGTAGCAGCCACGATCTTACTTTCTAGATCTTGTATTTAGGATAATTAACCGTTATTCAGAGCAAGATTGAGTATACTTTTCGGGAAGATTTCTTTTAAAATGTCTTAATGAACATTGTGATCTATAATTATGTTAATAAAATGCGAATACCCTGGTCCTGCTGCAGAAAATAAACCACAGACCATCACTGAATTGCTGTCGATTTCAAGCTATTCGAATGTATTGTCTAATTTTATCCCCTCCATACTATGAGCCTACCATCCGACCCAAATACCCCTGCGGAAAATTTGGTGACAAATGATCCAAAAGTACTCGTCCTATGACTTGAGAATATGAGACTGGTACCAAAAATAAGGAGTAGTGAATGGTAAAAAAAAGCCATATTGTGTAAATGGTCACATATTAACCATTTTCAGTCAATTTAAACGGCACTGAACAAATTCGATCCACCTGGATCTAAGGCCTATCCTATAGTATCTTTATAATATTAATTGTCTCCCTTCAATGAGACTGCCATGCCACCCATGAACCTGTTCCGTAGCTATATATTCAGATATTAACTCCAGCTTTACTGGTATTTATAACATTGAAATATAAGTTCCCCTATGGTCGAGTGGGTAGTGTACTAGCCTGTCATGCCGGAGGTTGTCCGTTCGAATCCTATCAAAGACACCGCTTAAAAATAAAATACAATTTCTACTTGGATTTGTAACAATAAAAAAATTTATTAATCGATAATTTCAGCTGAATTTTGGAATAATATTTATATATAATCGTTATTATTCTACACCGATTAGGACTCCATAAGATAGTTCAGAGACAAGTTACGAGGTGCATACAAAGTATCAATTAACCCCATCCTAGGCCATTCCCATGTAAAAGTGGCTGGTCCGCTTCATAGGAAGTGTTAGAACTCGGGTTGGTCCCTACCACCTGGGGACCGGTCACGTGACTTGTTTTGTGTCAGTTCCATTTACCGTAGGGACGTTAAATTTGCTTTCGTCAGTAAAAATAACTGTCAGTAAGTAAAATCTGTATTTTCGTATTCTTTTGCAAATTTTAGTCGTATTGTTTGATTACGGTTACTAATAAGCGGGCTTTGTCTGGTTCATGAATAATTTAAACCAACTCTGTCGATGAGCTTGATTTCTCACTAAAGCCACTTTCAGCCATAGAAGCAAGCTTTGGATCACTTAAAAAGGAGCTGGCTTTAATTCTTCTGACATAAAAACTTTCTTCTGTTTTAGAAAATATTTTGTTGCTGGTCTGTTCAAGTTCTTTTTAAACCTATTAGTGTGTCAAGTTTTCTTTTCAAAATCAAGCTGATTTTAATAAAATGTCAAGCTGGTGTACTATTTGAATCTGGCAACCCTACTTGTATTTCTCTGACGTATGATTGCTTCAAAAAGCTAAATTAATATTAATCATACGTTATTTAGCTATGGTGTTTTCGTTCCTTAAATAAAAATTTCACCTTACCTCATGCTATGATTATATTTAAATATTTATTCAGTGATTGCGGACTTCAACAGAAACAAAGTTGCAACTTCTGTACTCCTTGCAAGCATCCCCGGTATATTCGTGGTTTATCCAGGTGCCGAGGTGAACGCTCAATTTATGCACGGTGTTAAAATTACTCAGAAAAAATTATGATAGCTTTGTTTTTAAACAAACATGTTTTTGAAACTGATTTTAAATCTTTATTATTGTCTCTATTTAGCTTGATAAATAATTTTGTTTGACTTATTATTTAATTTCATTTACCTACCGCCAATGTTGGCAACCTGATAAAATTATGAAATTTTTTCATTTATTTTTTATATTTCTCTAAAACATTTTTTGATTGAAACAATTTGTTTGTTGAAAAATTCAGAATTTTTTTTCAAACAAATTATTACAAATTTTTGCATTTGAATTTACAAATTTCTTTATAGGACCTAAATTGAACAAACTTACATTTGATTCAGGGAATTTGGTATTTGAAGTGAAAATCTAGTTTTTTCTGTGTACAGACATTAATTTTGAATGTTTGTGTTCCGAAAAAGGCTGGAAATTTATACAAATATATAACAATTTTGTAGAAATGTGACTTTTAATGTCAAATCTACACTGCCGACAGCACTTAACCTCAATAGTCTATAATTTCAAATTAAGGAACCGCAAATTAATATCCAAATTATATTGAATAATTTTAAATTTGGCTCCACAGTACACACAAAAAACTAATTTTTCACTTCAAATACCAAATTCCCTGAATCAAATGCAAATTTGTTCAATTAAGGTCGTATAAAGAAATTTGTAAATTCAAATGCAAAAATTTTTAATAATTTGTTTGAAAAAATTCTGATTTTTTCAATAAACAAATTGGTTCAATCAAAAAATGTTTTAGAAAAATATAAAAAATAATTCAAAGAATTTCATAATTTTATCAAGTTGCCAACATTGGCGGTAGGTAAATGAAATGAAATAATAAGTCAAACAAAATTATTTATCAAACTAAATAGAGATAATAATAAAGATTTAAAATCAGTTTCAAAAACATGTTTGTAAAAAAAAGCTATCATAACTTTTTCTGTGTACTCTGATCAATAAATTGAATTAAAATATTATTTGCAAGTGTATTGTTTTCATTTCGTATATAAAATATATGCATAATACCAACATATATGGACATTGTATATACACATGTATACACAAATTTTTTCCGGAAATGCTTTAACAAATGTTTCCGAGGTGTCTTATTTAAAAAATGAGATAACAATTTGAAATATTTATACATTTGCAAATTTCTTTTTATGCTTTAAATAAATATATAAAAAAACTTTATGCTTTATATATTACAATAATCTACTGATAGATAAGGTACGACAGTAAGAAGCATTGTGAAAAATATAAATGAAAAAGCAAGTGCAAAGATTTATTTTCTTATTATATGTTACATGAAATTTAAAATAAATGCAAATACAATACAATCAATTTTGTATATTTTATATATATATTTTTCTTTAGGAAAATATCTTGTTAAACTAAACTGACATAGATTCCTATGAGATGTATATTAAACACGTAAATATCTTAAATAAATACACTCCATTATATATACAAGTATTTGAACACAAACATTAATATATGGATGTACATACGTAGTACATACTTATGTATATGTATGCATAGCTGTCTACAATGTACATACATGTGAAAATACATGTGAATATGAACATCATGTTTACATATTTTATTTCTTAACATGTTGTGTTTACTTTGGATAATGTATTTTAAAACATACAAAAAGAAATGAAATAATGTAACGAAATATAAACGATCTCTAAAAATACATTAAAACAATTTTATCTATACCATAGGATCCCCAAAAGACAGCGTTGTTTCTTTTTTAATTTTTTTTTGTTTTAACATGCATTATTATATTTTGTGTACAGGTATTTTGAGGAATAAATTTCAGTTTATCATTTATAGCACGTTTATGTACTTGTAGGGATCTTAAAGCAAATGTACAGTATAACATATTTACCACGGACAAATAAATTTTTAAAAACTCAAAAATTGAATGTGCAGATGCTTTTATTATTGTAATAGTAAAAAATAATTGTATATAGTTTTAATAAACAAAATAATTTACGATAACGTTTATTACTTTTGTACGTATTTAAGGTGTTAAAATTTTCATATGTTGAATATAATTGAAGTCGTTTCATAGTGTTCTAGACTTAAACAAAGAATAAAGCGAAGAGTACCAGGGAGAGTCCAGACTAAAAAGGTTATACTGTACTCATACGTATAATGTTATGCTCGCTTTTTTCTGATGTATAGTATATTAAGGAAGGAATTACAAATCTGAATGTTAAGCTTTTAATAAATTTTCCTTTTATTGCCATTAGGAAAACATCATCGTTGTATTTATTCTTCAGCCTTTTCATGTTCTGTACTTTTTTCTCATATATACTATACATACCTTTAAGTACATTGTATCGTTATGTTTTTACAGTGTACAGTGGGGACTTATGCAAAATAAATGGTAAAAAATCTAACTTCTAAACTGCTGATTATATTTATCTGCAACCTCGTACATCTTTAGAGGAGGAGTCAAGCTTTATAACGCGTGTCCCAGTGACCTTCTTGTCTAAGCATGAGAGGAGTTACAGTGGGCCAAATTTGAGCACTTTGGACTAAAAAAAATTCTGAGGCTTTTAACTTTATTAAAAGTTATCCGATTTTAGAAATTTAAAGCGCTTTGAGTTCAGCTAAAAAATACAAAGAAATAATAGGTAGTTTGAATAAAAAAGTATTTGCTTTTATAACTTAATCATTTGCTTTTTATTTAAAAACTTGTTTTAAAACCAAAAATTCTTTGCTTTAAATTCAAACATTTCCGGAATTTTGTGTTTTAAAAAAAACTTTCAAGTAAAAGAAAATACTTTTTTTTTATTAATACTATCTACCCAATGTCCTTACATATGTTTCCGTTTCTCTGATATCTTAGAAGGCAAAGAAAAAAATTTTTTGTCTTGACTTTTTTTTTGTACTTTGCTTATAACTTTTTAGTTTGTAGTTGGATTTCAAATTATTGGTCAACATTCGATTCTTCACAAAATTTTCAGTAAAATTGAAGACAGAAATTTTTTAATATCTGCATTCTTGAAGTCGGAAAAAGGCTAAAAATCAAAATGTTGAAATTGATCAGAAAGAATGTTTTTCCAAAAAAAAGTATTTTAGTTATTTTTAATTTTGTAATAAAACTTTGTTTAACATATTCAGTCTTTAATCATATATCCCAAAAGGCAATACATTGACAATGTGTTTGGTGTCAATTATTTTGTATTTTGGACATACACTATGCATTCAGTAATGGTCGAAATTCGTCAATTTTAAAAATATTTGTTGTGTTTTGTAAAGCACTATAAAAAATTATGTATTTCCAAACTTTTTCCGACTTCAAGAATGCAGATATTAAAAAATAGTGCTCTCTAGTTGTACTTAAAATTTTATCAAAAATCAAATGCTGAGGCCTAATTTAAAATTCCACTGTAAACTACAAAGTTATAGGCAAAATACTAAAAAAAATGTTTTTCTTTAAAGTCAAATTTATTCTAAGCTGTGAGAGATACGAAAACACATGGAAGAACACTATTTCCTTGTATTTTTTAGCTTAACTCAAATCGTTTTAAGTTTTTACAATAGGACAAATAGGACAAATATTCTCGTGCTTGAAGCAGAAAGCCACGGAGACACGATTTATAAAGCCTAACTTCTCCTCTACAGATATTTGAGGTTTCAGATTAATCAAATTATCGGCTTAGAAGTTCCAGATTTATTGTCATTTATTTTGCAAAAGTCCCCACTGTGCAGTATATATCTTTAATATTATAAGTGATTTTAAGCATCTTAGTAGCCAATATTTGCATGTGATTGTGAAATAGAAACAGACTGGTATATACGTAAAGTCATTAAAATAAGTTGTGTGTAAGAAAGCAGTGATTTCTTTATTTTAGTTAATATATAAAGAGCATGCTTTTTAAAGGTGGTAGTTACTCAGATAATGTAGCGAAATTTAAGAAAATACTTTTAAAAAAATATCTTATGTTATATGAGAGATTTTGTCACAAACAAGGCTAATTTTAAATAAATGGAAGATATTTTAGAAATGAAACGAAGAAATTTCGTTTATGTCAAATTAAATTTGACCGAAATTAGAGGTTGCTCTTTGATTTTAAACAAAAGTGATACCGTGGTTTATAATACCTAAAAGCGTCGCACAATGTAAGTATGTAGTGTATTTTTGGACAAAAATAGTAAACGTGCTTCGATGTGCACTAAATTCTTGCAGAGAGATGTTAGTCATCACCATTAAGAAAAATTCGGAAAATGGGTTTTTTTTACCCACGTTTACGCCTCCTCTACATACAAAAGAATTTTGGGTTTCTTAAATTATTATTAAAAATTTGTGGCTGTGTGGGCTGAGTAGTTAGCGCGTTCGACTACTAACTCTGAGGTCTTGAGTTCAAGACTAGTTTTAGGTAAGCCAACAACATCGTGCATTTTTCTCTGTGCATTGGAGTGTTATTGTGTTGGTCGTTATTGGGTTGTTAAAGTAATGAAGGCACTGATCACTTTGGCAGTACCGGCAACGATTAATGCTAACATATCGTAATGCACTTTACAGCACCCTTCTTCGTCGGTGTTGTAGCAGAACCGTCGGCGAAGTAAAATAACTAATAAAATGGCTACACAGCTTAAACAACCCAATGCCTCTACTTGATACCAGAGGGGCTTGCAAAACTGCTCTACAAAAAATAAACGCGCAATAGCAGAGTTGTAAATTAATTAAGCTTTTTATCTATCTCCCACTTCACCACCTGTTCTCTCTACACTATCCCTTTTCCAAAGAAGATAATACATTCATTAATTAACTGGTAGGCATTAATTGCCTGATTGTGTTACTTCCCTTTATAAAAAAAGTATGCCAAATCTGTGCAAGGTTGCATTTAGAATTATTAAAATAAATAAAATGAAAACTTGCATTTTCCAATTTGTGTCACTTTGAGAACACGCTGTACAAAACTTATAAGGAATTGAAAAAATATTATGTTTTTTTTTTCTTAATTAGACTATTTATATTACCAAAACATCCATTTTTTAATTTTTTTATTTTTTTTTAAACATTTTCTATACTTATTTAAAAACATAACGAGAGTATCTGTTACTACTGTGAAGCACGCTTGAAACGTAAGACTTTTTGCCATTTTTTACTCAATAACCTTTCACTGTACTTTTTCGGAACATAAATATTTATACGTATGGAACAAAAGATACATTGTATGTACAGTTAACATTTTTAAAGTAAATAGATTGCTAATCTTTCAAATATATATCTTTTGCACAACTTTGTTCCAACTAGAGTATTGTTACACTTTGAAACCAAATCGAAACAAGATATTGGAAAAAAACAAACCAAAAAATGCAAACAAATTTCATTACAAGTTCATACGTGTATATGGTATTTTCATGCGAGAAAGTGGATCATATTCTATAGATTCTACCTCTTCGTTTTTTATTCATTTTATTCAACATATCCACTTATGACTTTATCCCAATTTCATTTATATAATACAAATGGGAGCTTTAACAAATATCTATGTTATTAATGTTAATAAATATCTATGCACACTTGAAATCATACAAATTTATTTATTCGAAGAAATCTATAACTCCAATTATCGTCATATGAAACGTAAGACCATGTAAGTGACAAAAATTTTTAAATTAAAATTTAATTATATATTGTATTCCATATTCCTAAAAATCTTTAAGCTTCTACTATCATGCTTGTCGACATTATAATAAAATAAATTTAAAAATTCCATATACCAGCTACGCAAAAAAAAAACTAAAAGGAAAAAAACAGTATAGAAGTCTCTAATTCTGTTAAGTAATGTTGAATAATTACATAATTTAACTAGTTTCATGATCGATACACACATATCGTCTCTGTTTTAACTAACCGGCCAAATTGATATTTTTGTTTTAACCCTTTATGGCGCCAACTTCCAGATATGCAACAAACCATTCCATCCTCATAAAAACTATTAACTAAAGGCAACTATTAATTTTGCTTTAATACAATAACTTTGGTACAACACCTACATAGTTTCAAACTGTAAAATTCGATCATAATAAAAAATTGTATCTGTTATATCACAACATATTTAAAGTATCCCTACGACTTTATTAAATTAATATTGCCGTAGTGTAGCTTTTTAAAAATTTATTTTTCCCTCTTCTTAATTCACTCTGTTTTGTGAACGTGGAAGTCAATTATTGTTTTTTATCTTTAAAATATTATGAGTAAAAGTACTTTAAATGTGAAGCTTCCGTCGCTAATATATTTGCCTTCTTCCCACTTCCTTCTTTACCCATTTTCACCCCAATAAACAAAATTTTAAAAAAGTCGTAGAACAAAACTTTCGACTTGTGCTACGGGCTTCTAGATTATGTAGAATTAATTGATTCTGTAGAACTTATTAATAGAATTAAATGGGTTAAGGTACACAAGTTGACTTTATTAGTCATACTACATACACCGTTTATAAAATGTTTATAGATGTATGAATTACCGTTATGTCTAGAAAAGCAAATATTTTTAGACGTTTCTGTCAGAATGCAAATTAAACTTTCGACGAAATGTCGTAAGTGTTAAACTTTATGAATATAACTATGGCCCACTCAAAATTTCATATCTTTCAAAGAGCAGACTAATTCTTTTTTCAAATAAAACTAATTTTATTAAAATCAAACGACAATGTTGAAAGTTATGTCAGTTTCATATATTATTCCTACCAAATGAAATAGTAAATATTTTATCTAAATCTATAAAACAATTTGGCTAAAAATAAAACAATTAACTAAATCAAAAAAAAAGGATTTACTGGATTTTCTGAAAAATTTCAAACAATATTTCTGTCTGAAGCTATAAAACAATTAGTCTAAAAATACTAACAAATTTTAAAGAAAAGAGTTAATTTATTCAAACAACTGCATTTTTTCTAATATATCAAACAAAATTTTTGTCTGGGTCATTATCATTATTCATTAAGCATCTATGAAATTTCACTTTGTTAAATGTGTTCAAGTCTGAATGTTTATCTAACGACTCAAAAAAAAATGAATGAGAATTAACGCAATGCCATTAACAAATTGATTCACTCGAAAATCTTCAGTAAACAAACTACCATTTTTGTTGTCGTTATTTGTGTATATGTCGTCATGTGGGCTGTTTTTTACGACACAGTTTTTCTTATTGTTTTTGGCGCTTACGTCCTAAATAAAATACAAACGAAAAATTCATTGATTCAGTACAGAACATTTACTGAAAATGAAATTTATTTTTAGACAATCTTTTGTTTTAAAATTTTATGGTGATAAGTGTTTCTGAAGAGTTGACCGAGTAAGGTGGCATTTTGGCAATATAGCTTTTAACATTATTGGTCGATTTATTTTAATTTGTTTTATTTGAAAGAAGAATTAGCTTGCTTATTACTTATCAATATATCTCCGCAAAAATTATTTTAAATTATACGAAATTTTGGTCTTCCCTGGGAAATAATAAAATAACCATATCTCTTAATTTTCTGCTACAAATATTTTAAAACAATTTTCTCAGAGCGAAAACATAAAGTGCTTTCAAACCTTGTGCTCATTTTTCGTGCAGCATTTTTTTCGTAAAATTCTCTCCCTGGCCAACCGTAAGTAGTAAATGATAGGATTTCCCTCACAACTGGTGATAATCCATTTTTCAAGTTCGTGGATTATATATTCATTGTCAATCACCATCTTATTAAGTAATTGCAATTTGTATTTTTTTTTTATTAAACAATACCACAATAAAATAAAAGAATTAATCAAAAATAAATATAAATTTTTATACTCTGAAAGTATACTACAGGCCGTATCTAAATAAATTGAAAAAAAAATTCACTACATGTCGAATCTGCGATAAAGACACAAAAAAGTATTTAAAACAAACATTTTTATATTTTTTCTGAAAAAGAGATATTGTACTAATTTTATGCATATCTTGGCTTGGAAGTGATTACATTTAAGACAATAAACAGTAAAAGTGCACTCCTGTAAAATTTGTTAAATGAGAGTTAGGTCGTTTACTTAAAAGAGCGAAGATATAACAAGTAATAAATTCTAATGCAGAGCATAGCTACTCTTACAGTCGGGATCCATTATTGAGAAGAATGTAAGTTTAGGTTTTTAATGCTTCTCGAAATACCTGTTTAATGATGCAGATTTTAATATAGGTCGCCAACCTTTTTTAGCATACTTAAAAAACTACACACGAATTGATCACCTCCTCGATCAGTTCGTGTGTATTTTTTACTTTTTTATGTTCGTGCACGCATTTTGTCATTTGGGAACAAATTTTCAAAATTCTTTTGGTTGAAAAGGTTTGCTTGCAGCTTGGTCCTATTATGTATTATTCGGAAATCGTCGGGGCAATTTGCTGAATCAAACAAAAATATTTTCGAATTTTTTGTATAATATCAAACAAACTTTTTTTGAAAATAGTTTTTTGAATAAAAACATTAACTGAAGCTTAAAATGACGTTTCTTGATTTTTTTTTGCTTTGTTTTGTATTACGTGGGGCAAATTTTTCTTTTTAGTCAATAAACATTTTTCAATAGTATTCATTAAGCATTTATGAAACTTATACTTTCACAGAAAACTGGTTTTTGTTTTTAGTGTAATTTGCATCCTAAGTCAAACCAAAAATTACCTGGTACAGTAAAAATCATTTACTGAAAATAAAATAAAATTTTACGATTGTATGAAAAATTTTTTGTGGTATTTTTTCTGTGTATTGAAACTTTGCACATACTATACATGAAATTGCTCTGGCAATTAAATCTTACTAAAATTTCACCTTACTTTTGTTATTTCACTATTTGCAGGATACTCTTCGAGTTTGTAATTTTAACAATGGTTAGAAAATTAACTGTTGGCTAGAAAATAATTAAAGTACAAACTTTGAACTTCTGGAAACAGTGACGTTTTGTAAAGAGTCGTGCATTCTTTTTAAGGCAGCTGCCAAAAGGTTCTTTGAATAAAAGTAACCTGAGACTTTTAAAAGACTATAATGCAAATGTGGAATGTATCTTGAATACTTAGCAAAGCGCACGCCGGTAGTAATTGAAACTTGATGAACTTTTGTTAGTCTTTGTGCAGAGAGTACAAACTCTTTAAACAATGGATGAAAAAGTTTATCGCGCAGAAATATATATCTTGCACGTCAACATGAAAAGAAAGTGAGCAAGAAGTTCGCTTACACAGAAAAAATTAGTTTTATTTTTGATAACAAAAATTCCGGTATTCGATTAATTTTTTTTTCAAATTTCCTGTGATAAAGAATCCCACTATATTAATAACAAAAATTGTAAACAAATTAATTTCAAATTTAAGTAAGTTTTTTATTAAAACATAGGAGAATTTTGTAAACAAAAATTATTTAAAATTTACTTAATAAAAAATATATAAAAAAATATATATATAAATTAAAAAAAAATTTTGATATGGCTGGGATATGAACCCGCGCTCCTTGGACCTAAAGCATGTTCTCTGCAGCTGAGCTACATCCCAATTACATTGTTAAGAGATAAAACTTGTAACAAGTAGATATGTATTTGATTTAACGGCTATCAATATGTTTTGAAAAACTTTTTTATCATATGCTTTTTATGGTGTGATATTTAAAATGCGCGGTATAGATAAATATTGTATTAAATGAATAACAAATGTTATTGAAATTAGTCGGTTTTTTAACAATATTATTTTATTGAACATCTCATTGAAATAACTCTTATCTATTTTTTTCTGTGTACAAATAGTAGTCGTTTAATATTGATTTTATAATACAACAGTATCTTAGAGTATCTCATGAATTGCAATATTCGAATCCAAAAGTTATCTCATAAAGCAGTTACTTATGAACTTAAATACTAAACATAATTGCTCATAACAATAAAATCTTACAAAAATAGAAGATTTGACATAATCTTAAAACAAATCTGGCTGCAAGAGGTATGAGTTTTATACGGAAACTGATCATTTATAAGAACTAACATATAATTAAGTATAAAAAATCAAACTAAATATGTTTTATTTAAGTCGAACAAACTATCAAGAAAATGGACATGTTCTGCTGTGTATGTTGAAAAATTGATGTTGTTTTTTTCCTGGTTCCTTGGAATATTAATTATGTCTAATTATTTCTGAATATAAAGTTACGAACCTTAGACTGGAAAAAAACTTTTGATAGGTTTTTATTTTAACACACATGAGTTTGAATTTGTTTTTAAATTTTTCTATTTATTTGTTTGATTTTCATATATTCCAGTACAATATTTTTGTAGAAAAAAAATTCGTGTTTTTTTTCTTATTAAATAATTACGAATTTCAGTTTCACGAATTTTGTGTAAAAAAATATTTGAAATTATGAATTCAGTAATAGTATACGAATTTTATGTTTTTTCTGTGTATGGATTAAGAAGAACTAGAATTTAGATTTATAATTTCAATAAACTGAAGCTTATTTTCTTGGTTTATTATAACAAAAATATAAAGAACTTCACTGCTTTTTTGTTATATCGCAGTAACATGCGCAGTAGGAAAATTAAAACCACTTTTACCCGCGTTTATAAACCTCAAAATATTTTACTGGTTATCTACTTTTCAAAGTATTTTCTTAACAAGTTTTAAGTTATTGCATTTTTGCTTGGAGATCTATTTGATACCGTTGAGGGTATATTTCATAATTAAACATGTACCTAAGTATTGGGGCTTATTTAATTTTTACCTTTAGGGATTTTGGTCACACTTATTTAGTTACGAAATCTGATTAATAATTAAAAAAGTTTATAAGCTCAGTTTTAGAAGGATGTTTCGCTAAAGGAATTGTTTTTGAGCATTTGAATTATTTAGGATTTGCCTAAAGACCAAAGTATTACGTGCCATTACCATAAAAAGGCTTAACCACAAAAAATTAAATTTTACTGGAGACGTAGTTTTTAATTATCCTTACTTTAAATTGAAGTGGTTATATAGAATATTACTGTACTATTTATATGCACTCTTAATAGTTTTAATAAATTACCTATAGGATAAAACATGTTTGTGGGGATTAAGGTAATTTATGATAACTTTGATGTCATAAAAAATCTGTTAATTTAATCAAATTATATGAAAACTAGTAGTTATTATCCTTAGCAAGGTGTTCTTTAACTGTTTCATTTATATCCTTACCATTTTTGACACTAGTTTTACCCTATTTGAAAAAGAGAATTTATGCATAACCAACACCTTGCAGTGACAAAAAATTGCAAGCAAATTGAAAATTAAAGGGAAAAATTGACTTTTTTGTTGTATTTCCGCAACAGTATTTGATATGACTTTGAAACTTTGGCAGATAGTCCAAATCATCTTATATAATCGACTTTCGTCAAGAACGATTTTCGAAAAGCATGTCGGTTATGGCTCAATATTAGTAGTTTAATTTCTAATATCATATTTGATGATACCACATACATATACGAGTAGGTACACTTATATTTAAGGCATTAAATTCTATTGAAATATCAAAATACATTTACCAAATTATACATTTTTCTGATAGAAACGTCTTTAAAGATATGAAGTTCATCTATGCTTTTACTTAGACAATGTACTGAATATTTCTGCCCTTAAAATGTCATTTAATATTTTCATAATATCAAAAAGACTTACAAAAAAAACTTCTTTTTTACTTTTCCTTATCTTTATTTTTTCTCCTAGCTGAGTTTTTTTTTTCTCCTTCATCTTAATAATGCTTGACTTATTGATAAGTTTTATTTTCAATATAAATAGCAAAAGTATCTTATCATCTATAAAAAGCATACTCTGGTCGTAAAAATGCTAGTATCATTTAATAAAATGAAAGTATATAAAATAAGTAATATCAAATACTTGTAATAATGATAAAGAAAAAACCTTATTGATGGCATATAATGATTATTTTCATAATTTTTGGCTGAATCGCAAAAAATGTTTTGTTTATATTTTGTAGATACTTAATAAGCAAGTGTTGCCTATTAAATACAGACTAGTTCAAGAAATCTTGAGGTTTTCTATTCGAAGGGATGGTTATAAAGTGTCCATGGCATGATGATAAAGCTGTTTGAAATAAGCTTTTATAAATTTCCCACAAAAAAAACTGGTAATCATAAAACAATAAAAGCCAATATGATAAAATTAAGCACAATGTTTAAGATAAAGGTTGTAAATTATAATAGCAAGATTCATCTTTAAAATATCGTAAATAATAGGAAATTTTTCGTGTAAAAACATAAGATATTTAAAAAGATATAATGGATAGATAATGTGTTATTCGAATATTGCACAAAATTAAAGCATTAACTACTTTTTGCTTGTTTTTGTTAATAAATAAAAAAAGTTATTTTAAGTATACTCCCTCTTACCTTTCCCTTGACTTTTGAATATGTTTTGCACACCGCTTTTCGTCTAGCTTTAATTTTTCTCTATAACGATTTTGGACCTTTGCTATGGTTAATTTAATTTTCTTCTATTTTAAAACCCGAAACAATAACCAAAATACCGAAAGCAGATATCAGAAATTCATACATATTAGGCAAGTCAAGAATAAAAATTTTTTACATGTTTCTTTTTTTCACAATAAAATTTTAGGCAATGGTCTAATATAATTAAACTATTTGCGACTCAAACTATTACGATTTGAATACAAATTATTATTAAAAAAAAGAATTCTTGGAATAAATACTCAAGTAGCGAATGTCAAATTATTGCACTCAAAATATTCTGTACTTAAAATGAACTGAAATTGCAATATAAAATGAATTAAAACTCAATTAAAAACCGGTCTTCATATTTTTCATTTAAGTTTATTAAAAAGTTTATTCAACTTGAAATGTTAAAAAGTTAACAGATTTATAACCATAAAGAATTAATAATTCCTTATTTGTTTAGATCAATTTAACTGTGAAAACAGCTACTTTTATTGTTAAATAATCAACCCCAAGCTCCATAAAAATAATTGATTTTTGCTTTATTTTTAAATGTTAGAGGCTTATTATTTCGTATTTTTATCTTTAATTATTATTTTATTAAATTTTTATTTTTACTCACTGTTTGTTGTTAACTTCTACTGGGAATCGAACAAAGCTCGTTCAGGTTTGAAATCCAACGTACCAAAAACTCAGCTACAGCATAGTATGCAAACTAGCTGCACGAAGACAACAGAAACTTCCTCAATTTTATGCATTTAACATTACAAATTAAAAAAAGACACGCATAGTCTTGGTTGAAATTGAACATAGCCTAATGTACTAATCTCTACACCACTGATTTTAAATGTATATTTATATATTTTCAATTGCAATTTCAGCCACCCTGCAGCTAAATTTACAACTAGTTACGTTTTGAGACAGTCATATTGCTAGTTGTAATGCTACTAGTCAACAAAGGACTGCCATCTTACTAGTTATAATGAGGCTAGTAACGATACTAGTCAAACAACAACGTTTTGGAACAGTCATACAACTAGTTGTAATGATACTAGTAATTTAAATTATTTTTAAAAATTTACATATTTTCGGGTGTAAATACATAAAACAAAACTTTAGCTCTAAATATAATAAGTAGAAAGTGGCTCAGTGGATGTAGTACATGCCTTGAAATATGAGGACTGTGTGTTCATACCCCGCCTGAGCCAAATGTTATTTAATATTTAAAAAACTCTAATTAAAGAAACTAGTAAGCGCACTAGTCTATAATAACTAGTATTTCAACTAGCATATAACTATGTACAAATGAGCTAGTTGGGCTCCTATGACAACCTAATGTTAAAATCGATAGTTCGATATATGGAAAAAGGACAGTTAGGCAACTAGTCTGAATAAAAAACCAACTAGTATATTTCTAACCACATACTAGTTATTTTGTCTGCAGTGTAATTACGTACAGAATATTTTGGGTATTTGTGTGTGTGTGTTTTATTTCTATGCTTGTACTTTTTTGGTACTTATGCCATAAGCAACGGACAATAGTAAAATCAACCGAAAACCCTTATTAACGTGTACTTGGTTTTTTTTATTGAATGTTAGAATCAGTTAAAAATAAGATTGTTTAGAATTTTAAATGTTTACTCTTTTAAAAGGGATTGCACGGTATACTTCTGGAACATAATATTGTGAGTGTAGCAATTGATGAAGCTTGTACTACAAATTTCTCAGTTAATACTTTAATTTCGCATGTTTTTTATAACTTTTTTGCACTACAATTATTGCTCATATTTTTTATTCATCTTTACGACTCATAATTTTATTGATTTATTCAATAATAATATTTAATAGTAAAAAAAGTTACGAATGATAAGCAACTTGAAAACATAATTTCAAAATGAAAAAAACCCCTCTCTCCGTTTGAATTCAATCTTTTTTGTGGGTATGAGATATGAAACTGATATGCTTACTTTTATTTACACAGACAAAAGTATACAAGAATTATGTTCAATAAAACCATGTTATTGAAAAATTATGAATTTCAATAACGTTTTTCATATGCATTTCTTTTCCATGCCGGCTTTTTCTTTTCTTTTCATACAAAAGTACTTAAAACAAGTTTTATCTCATAAAAAAATAAGTGGGATATGGCTAGGCTGTAGAAAGTATGCTTTATATCCGGAAAGCCTGGGTTCATATCCCAGCTATGTCAACATTTTTGTTTATATATATATACTTTATTCTTTTGAAATAATTTTATTATCACAGGAAATTTGAAAAAAAAAATATTGAATACCGAGATTTTTGTTATCAAAAACGAAACTTATTTTTTTCTGTGTACGGCTATTTATTTTTGCATTTGTTGCATCTTAAGGCGTAGACAAAAAGTTTGTGTTTTTCTTTCGTATTAGATGATGTATTTATTGCAAAGTAACTATATTTCCTACAGTAAATTTTTTATTAATTTTTATCCAATACTCTTGGAGAAATAGTATTAATAACAGATGAGACAAAAACTATAAATTTATATGTACCTACTTCTGTGCGTAAAATTTGTTTATATAAGAAAATACTTTAATTCTTTTCAATAAGGAGAATTAGTTTTTGTGCTTGCCTTATTTAATACATCATGCTATACTTTAAATTCTCAGCGGGACATTTTGTACCAATTTTTTTCAATGTACTTGTCTTATGGCTGGTGAAAATAGGAGTAGAAGAATATGTTCTGGAGTCGCGAGCGGTGGAAAGAAAAAACATAACAAAATACCCTCAGTGTCCAAGCAGATTTTTTCTAAATCAATAATATTTGTTTTAAGTACAATAATTTGACTAGTATTAAAGATACCATTACAGTACAAGCACCTTTAGCTTGGATGCAGAACCTATCACTGAGTATCTTAATTATGTTAATTGACCCCATCCAATGATAACACCATGTAAAATTGGCAGGTTCCTACGAGTATCATTTACAGTTCCAAAACTCGAAGCTGTTGCTTGTCCATCGCAAGCAGTCACGTATCTTGTCTTGTAACTGGTTCTGTTTCATCCAGCGATATTTGAGCAATTCCAGAAGCATATTTGGAATTTGAATTATAAGTCGACTGAAAAAATTAAGCTGGTGGAAATAAACATCTTGTCTATTTCATTCATTTAACATAAATTATATCTTCAACAAGGCACGAAAAATCCAAATTTTCTTTTCAAAATATAAATGTATGATAAGCTATCATTAACTTAATATTTCTATCACTTTGGGACTTGAAAAAATTTTTCAGAGCCTTTTCCCTCTGTTTCCTTTTTTTATTAAAGAAAATCTCACTTTTCTTGTTGATTAATTATTTACACACTACAAAATATAATTATGATAAATGACATCTATATGCCTTGAGAGTATGTGATGTTGTATAGAATGAGCAAATATATGCGGGTACGTGAGATAGCCCTCAGAACAGGAAAACTATAAATGAACAAAACAGCAGTCAAAATGCCTTAAAGTCCCTATTAACAAAAGGATTATAATACTAAGTTATTAATTTACATATTTATGTGTGCGTGTGTAGGCAATATGCTGTAAATAAATACACATAAATACTGCGATATTTTTAAAACTACTAACAACCTTTAAAGTTAATTAAGGATCATAATGGGCTTTTGGCTCTTGAGCGATTTCAAAACTTATAAAGTTTAAATTAAAATTGAAAGAAAACTATTTTGCTTATTATTAGTTTGGCGACCAAAAATAAAGAAAAATTTTTGTGAAGAATTAGCAGCAATTCATATATACAAAAGCATTATGAAATTCGGGACAAATCGTTCTATTGGTTGTTTTATTCGTCAAAACAGTATAACATGGGAGATGATAGAATAGAAGTGATAAAAAAAATAAGTATAAATAAGTATAAAGAAAACTAATGTTAAAACGGCTTAAAAGTAATGTTATTTAAGCCGGCGAAAGGGGGGATGGACTTTAAATACACGGGGTTGGGTCATAATTACCCAATTTTTAAACAGCATTTAGTTCCTTATATTTATGAAAAAAATTTTTACATTTGATTATATCTGATTTTATTAACTCTAACCCTCCGGGAGGGGGTCACCGGTGACCAATTTTATCTTTGAAGTCAAATATCTCCGAAGAAAAATTTTTTTCAGTGCTCAAATTTTAGGATAGCTATCAAGAGCATATTTTAAAGCGTTTTTCGCTGGATTTAGGTTACTTACGTTTTTGGACTCCGGGCTGGAGTGCGCCAAAGTCGAATACCCCTCACCCTCAGGGAGCGGGTCACCGGTGACCCGTAATGGCCACCATACATTTTATATGAAAATAATAAATAAGAACACAGTTTTTATTTATATTTTGTGTTTTTTCTTATTTTATTATTAAATATAGAAAATTAATAGGTTGTAATGAAAAAATGGATATTCATTGTGGATATAAATACAAAATTAGTTGAAGTTTTTTTATGGAAATTCAAGAATTTGGACCAAAATTAAAAATTGGCTGGTGAGCCGCTAATAGAATGCCATACAAATTCAACAATTCGGGCCAGTACAGAGCGGTGGCAAGCTCTTGGTATGGGTGGCACACATTGTGCGTTTGCAATTTTAGCATTTTCTACGACCTTTCCGGTCCGATTTCGGATCATTGAAAATGCAAATATAGCATCGACCCTTCGCAACTGTACGACCATCTCTTGTTTTCATCTCAGGCTCTGGTGCTGCTGGCCCAACTACGGGAACGTTTTCGGCAACTGGAACTGGAACTTTAGGAACAAATTGTATAGTTCTTCCGAGCATAAGCTCAAGAGGAGCTCTATAATTAGTTTTTCTTGTAATCATTTGATCATTTGCTCTCTTTTCCATGTAAGCTCTTGCCAAATCTTTTTCAAGCTGAGTCAAGAAATGGCGTCTAGAAGATCCCCTTTTAGACTTCTCCGGATTCAGTTTACTGAAAACACCAAATGCTCCTAATGCAGCTACATCTATCATATTGAAAAATAACGCCAAGGGCCAACGATTTGTATTGCGTTTCGTAGTGTACATGGAGAGCATCTGCTCAATAACGTCAACACCACCTTTTGTCTTGTTGTAATAGTGGTTCATCTCATCTTTTCCATTTTCATTAGTCCCACGAGTGTAGTGCATGGTCGAAAGCAAATAAACTGATTTAGTTTTCTCTCTGACAACGGACAAAAGAGTAGTGTATTTGCTAAATGCATATCGATGTGTTCCAATATCATCGGTACGGTTAGGCTTTAATTCTCTGGGAATATACGGCTTATTCGAACGAATGGTTCCAACGATACTCATGCCTCGGATTCTCAAATGGTTGTTATGTTCAACCTGTTGTTACGTTCAATCCTGACTGTTTGTATGCATTTACTAACCTCAGAACTATGTTTTGCCCAACGTTAGTTTGTGTCTCAGCACCGGGTTGACGACCCAAATAAATAATTTCAAAAAGTGGATATCCATCAGCTGTGTTGCTTTCCCAGAAAATCTTGATCCCATTCTGGTTTGGATGGGATGTACTGAATAAAACACGCCTGACCTCTGAACGGGAACAACTGCTCATCAATAGTGACGCTAGCGTCTGGATAATAGTTTTGCTGCAAATTTTTCATAAGCATTTCCCAAACGTCACTTATTGCCGCAGCTTTATCACTTTCTTTTCTAGTCGCTCTGGTATATGCATTGTCGAAACGGATGACACGCAGAATCTGCTGAAATCGATCACGACTCATCGCTGCTTTATAGATTGGATGACTGCAGTCACTCCAAAGCCATGGAATCGGATCGTCATTTTGGCCATTCACGCCCATTACCAAAAGAATTCCAAGAAAAGCATCCAGCTCATCAATACTTATGACACGAAAATCACGTTTTTTGATAGTTTTAGCAACAATATCAGCATGACGCATTCTATTGAAATCCGCAGCTAAATCTAAGCCCTTTTTATTGCTGTGTCTGAGTATTTCATCTTTCAAGTGTGTCGTAAAAAACTCATCAAATATTTCCTTGGCAGTCATTTCTTTTTGAAACTTTCGATGAGGTCCACCTAAATTCAAACCATTACTTAGAAACACACAATATGCACGAATGAATGAATCACCTCTTTTACGTAGAACATTGTGTGATGGTACATTTCCCTGTGGCAGCTGGTTTGTAAACCATTCCGTTAAGTCTGGTACAATGTATTTTTCGCCAATAATAGGTATATCACCACGACTTTCATCTTCGTCTTTATCCTCGATGTCAGGTGATTCAACCACGATTTCACCTTCAATGTCAGAAGCATCATCATTATGAGGTAACCATTCATCTTCACTGTAATTTTGGAATTCAACAGGCTCATCCTCATCATCAGTTTCAAACAACAAATCTATGTCTGCTGCACTCAATCTATATAAAAACACTCGTTCAAAACAATATCAAAATCGAATCATGCACATAAAAACTTACGCGTTTATATCTAGCACATCCCTTCTCCATGGAAGCCTATCTAAAGACTTATTTTTGCTATAAGAAAACACAATGGACAAAACAAAATAATGGACAATTACAATGACAATAGACCAAAAAATGGAATAAAAATGTACTTTTGAAGAGATACAGATAGTTGACTCATACGCGGTCCTTCTCCCGAACTAGTGGATTGTCCCGCAGCAGCAGCACCTGAAGATTCACCTCCAGCCGCAGCAGAATCTGAACATTCATCAGAATGTTCCACATCCATTTCACGATTACTACGTTTCGGCATTTTATTGAAGAATAAAATTATTTTATGTGCACGAAACGAACCACAAATCATCAACCGCTTATGTTAAAAGCCTAACACGAACTGACATGCACGCACTAAATTCAAAACACAAGAATTAGAATGAAGAGAGAATACAAACGATGCCCTCAAATCCATCCTCATGCCGCCATACAAAATACACACGGGTCACCGGTGACCCCCTCCCGTAGTATATAGAGTAAAATGTTTGCCGGAGGGTTAGAGTTAAGGAAATAAAACATGACTTTATTACCAGAAACTTATTTGTTTTCATTTTTTAACAAAACCCGTTTCGCAATAAAAACGTTAACAAAAGTAGCTTCATCTAGCTTAAATATAAAAAAACTTCTTTTTTTGCAGTCTTTAAATTTAAATGGCTCTTTTATGATTTTAGGAATATAAATTAAAGTTTTCCACATGAAAATGTCAAGGGATTAGATATTAGCAATAAACAATAATTTCACATACGCAAAACACGTAAAATACACCTGGCGCAAAATAGCTACATTAATTGCGGGGATAGGTCATATATACCTTTTTCAACTTTCAGTACATATAACTCGAAGTGCTATCACCGTTCGACTGATTTCAAATTAAAGCCGCTTAGAGCGACTCAATATCTCCAGCTATTGAGAAAAGCGGCATAGTCGCACGTATAGTTATAAAACCACAAGCAACTCAAAAGGTGTCGGGTAATTTTGACCCTCGCCCTTTCGCCCTCTGCCTTTGGAAAGCCCCTTTATAAGCTATGATAACATTAGAATTTAAAACTTCGACTATTTGTGTAGTTAGGGGACCATAACACATCAAAAAATATATAGTAGTACTCCTTGGCATTTTTCTTGTTACATAGTGTTTTAATCAATTTGAGAGATTTAAGAAAAATATACCTAAAGCCAACTTAAAGAGAACAATTTCACCTACAAAAATAGTCTTCTGTAACAATATTGATTTCAATAGTCCAATTTATTTATGCCAGTCCTTTTTCGTAGCAAATATAGTGATTTAATAAATGAATAGTTAAAGAATTAAATCATATCATTCATCACCGTCAAACATGTTGTGAAGTTCAACTTTGTTTAATTACTCAAGTATGGGTATTGTATCTTTTTGCAAATTAGAAGAGTAAAAATCATTATTATAAACAAAAGTCGATGACAAATTGCTGATACAATAGCAACACCATTGACATAATACTGCTTCTAATAAAGAGAATTTAAGTAAAATTAAATAAAAAACTATATGCCACATTAAATCTTAATGATATTTTGAGCAACCTCTTTTTTTTTGCCTTTATAGAATTATATTTCAACTTAAATAAACAATAAAACAAATTATTAAGGGACAATTTAGCAACATAATGAAAATGAAACGTAAAGCTTTTCGTAGAAAAAGGGAAACTGTTGATACTTTGAAAAGCAGATATACTTAGCACAAAGAAGGGGTATAAATAACTTTTCTCTTTTCCCCCATTCATCGTCAAAAATATAATCGTATACATTCATACATAATCCAATTTGTTGTTAGCGCATACCAAAGCAAAAAGTTTTAAAAAAAATCTGTTTTTAAATGTTTTACCCATTTTCATAACTTTATTTTACACTTACACTCACCCGTACGTGAAATACAAAGAGATTAAAGTAAATATTATTTTTATTATTAAGTAAAGTTTATTTAAGTGTGTGTTTAGCATAATAAAAAGTTACGAGGGTAGTCCCAGAACTATATGATCTAGTGTAAAGGCAGTATAGCTTATTTCAACTACAATGCAAGCCACACGATTTTGTTTAATGTATTCATTCTAGTTCTGGGTACCATACTCTTTCAAAGCAGAACACTCCAAAAACCATTTAATTTTATGTTTCTTTTTTACTTGAATATTTTTATTTTATTGTCTTCATTCATAACTACTGCTGCAATAAACTCTGCAATACAACTTTCAAATAGATTTTTTGTTTTGAAATATATTATTAGAGGAAATGATATTTCGAATTTAATACCCGACCAAAAAATCTTAGCAACGAAATACTATAAGTTGTGACCATACTTAAAATGGATTGGGTTACTAATAACAAAACAGACTGTGTGTTAGAGAAATGTCAGACATAACGATATGCTTGATGATTGTAAAAAATTTCATTTTATGCGGGATGGATCCGACATACTAAAAACAAAGCAATAGAGCTGTAAGCCATTGACCTTGACATATGCAGAACATAAAATGCTAAAATTTATGTAAATAATTTATTTTGCAATTTTAGAAACATACAAGTAACTATCACAATAGGGCGAAACTGACATAAATTTGACCCGCCCTACTATTTTATATCGCCCAAAGAATTATAACAACATAAAAGAACTAAAAATTTAATTTAAAACCACCACGTGTCTAGGATATAAATTTATGACACATCCCTCTTAAGAAAAGGGACGAATCCCGTCCAGTATTTTCATTTCAGCTTAAATTATGTACAATTTCCTTTTTGTTATTTAAAAAAATTATTTATTAAATGTTTGTACTATTAAAATTTTTCATGCTTCCATTTACAGATGGTCGCATGGGGTTGTCAATTTTACCCTTAGCAGCTCTTTTAACTGGTACACTATTTACGGTGGGCATTGCTGTACTATTTGTTGTTGTAGTTGCTGTTCGCAAGAGGCGTTGTCAAGGTGGTCGCAATATGTGTGATGACAAAGACAAACATTTAGGTAAGTATTTATAATATTAAGTACATGTACGTAAGAATTTTCTTTTTATATAGCAATATATGAGTGAACCGTATAGACAAACAAATAATGCTCAAAATTTGGAAATAGAAAGTTTTTCAGGTTGCTCGGAAAACCGTTAAAGTCAAACATATATGTGACAGCGCATAGAGAAAGGGACCTAAGGGTAAAAACGATCAATTGACACTTTTTTTGTTGTTTTGATGTGGACAACATCTGAGCATCGAATGAGACCAATCCCATGCCCCAAAAGTGTTCCCTCCCAGAGATATGCGCGTTTTATGAAATTGAAGTCGACGATTCTAAGCGCAAATAGAAAGGGACCTAACGGTGAAATGTATTTATTTTCATTTATACAAAGGTGAAAGCTTTGTATATCCGCTCAACAAAAAGTTCAATTCAACTGACTCACATCTGGAAGTATCGACAAGGTGTAAATATCATATAATCGCATTGTTTTTATTTTGTGAAACACAGTTATCAGCGAATATCACTAATTTTTTAGATGAATGCACTTCTCGTAGGTAGTAATCAAGCATTGATATTACTGAATTCGGACCTTTTCCAATGGAATCGCTTTCGACAATACAGAAGATGTGTTGAACATTTTGACGTTCGTTTGTAATTCCGAAAATTGCTGTTTTGCGACCTGATTTAAAGTATGCAGTTCCTATTTGCTGTGGACCCGACGAAAAGCTAACATTTTGAGCATAATCCATAGATATTACTAGATAATCCTCCTCTGGAATATCTGGATACATGTCATTTGGATCAGGGTTGACTAATGTTCTCAAGTCGTTATAGTACTCTCGCTGAGTGCTGGCAGATTGCAAATGATCAGAATACACCTTCAATGCTGCTTCTTTTTCAACTTCAGTATCGTTTACTGTATTAACAGCATCTTTTGCAAGATTTCGACACAATTCGCACAAATCGTATGCCGGCTTCATAGTGACGATGTAGGGACAATATTTCTTCCACAGCGTTTGGAAAGTGCGAAGTTTTACGATTTTACCACCCGGTTCGACGCTGTTGGTGTATCTAATGTAAACAGAAGTCTTATTTTCAGTAGTTGGAAGTTTCAATAAACGATAATCACGATGATTTGGTTGACGTCCAGGTAAAGTGATAGCAACAGTTTCAGCAAAACGGTAGATAAATGAAACAATTTCTTTTTTTTTCCAAAGTAGTTAAAGCATCTGTACATTTAATATTATTATTAAACACCATTTTTGTCGTAATGTTCGATTAGATTTTTGTAGCGTTTAATTCCCATTGTATACAGGAAGAAGTACATATCATGACATATCGGCAAACTTCGAAAATAATATATCTGATTGTACCGTTTCTTCATAGCTCGCGATCGATCACCAACTTTTGACCTGAGCATTGCATCGTCACGGTGAGCTGCCAGATGTGCGAGAATAATTAAATCTTGGGATTCCTTATCTAAATTCATGAAAGACGTACGAAAATCCACAGCCATCTTCTTAGGGATCACTTCATTGCATTGATTTGAACAACAAGGAGGTATTTTTGAACCATACAGTCGAGCAACTACCTTTTCTTCACGTAAATCAAGATCAGATTTATCAAGGTACATATTATCGGTATCATCTCCAGAGCCACTATCCGATAATTCTGAGAAGTGATCGTCATCATCCTCGTCATCAGGGAAGCGATAAAGTAAATCTATTTCTTCGAATTCGTCCACCATTTCATCTGAAAACAGTCAGTACTAATGTTATTAGTTTTAAATTATTTTCGCGAATAACATAATAAGGTTATGTGAAAAAATTTTCGTACTAACAGATTGATATTCACGATTTAAAAGAATTATAAATGAGTATTTATTATAATTCACAATTAAAAATTTCAGAAAATAAACCTGGATTCGAAAAAACGCGAGCGAAATTGATATCAAACTCATGGAAACAGCGCGCTAGGTAGAAAACAGTAAAAACCAACTGCACAAAACATGAGGTAGGGACGACCTACGCGCGTTTTCAAGGTTGACCAACACGTTTCTGACGTCATGAGATGTGTCGCTTTAAAATGAGAACAATACCAACACGCTCAGTGATGGTACACCAAAGATACACGTAAAATGGCTCTCCTGAACAAAACCGGTTTTTACCCTTAGGTCCCTTTCTATTTTGCGCGTCACATATGTATATTAAATTTTAAAGGGATAGTTCTCAGAGAAAAAAAAATGATTATTAACTTTTTTGTTTCAAATAGCGTAAAGACTAGTCAAGCATAAATCATAGGCATTATTAAGCTCGATCATGCTTGATATTAAACCGAAAAAAGCTTACTTCAAGAAAGGAAGTCTTGATTTTACACAGAAAAAAAATTTAATTCGCATTGTGTTACTTAAATTCTTAACTCATATATTTTTTATTAAAATAGAACCTTTCACAGAATTCATAAAACTTAATACTACAATTTGTAAATATTTGAACATAATTACGAGTAGGAATATTTTACAATCAAATATATAACTCAAAAATCACGTATTTTGAGTTCAGACACTTTTGAAGTAAATGGGCGATATGATGCAAAATTAAACATTTTCTATAGTAATGAGTTCTATTACAATCAAATTGTCTACTGAAAGCTCAGATTTCATATATTCTTAAAATCAAGTTATAATGTCAGCTTACGAATTCCTTCCATTTCAGCATAACATAAAAAAGCATATTTTCTATGCTAATTTGGGGGTTAGTAAACATAAAACTCATTTATTTTTCTTAAGTCACGTTTTTGAGATGTTCATGAAAAAAGTCTATCGTTTTGGATTTTTTGGATTTCAAATAAATTAAATATTGCACTGTTGCATAGATATCTATATTTTCTTTCAGCCAATACAATAACTTTATCGATGGGCTAAAGTGTATTGAGTTACAGGAATTTTAATTTGAAAAAAAATGAGTTCTTAGACGCTTTTTTATAAATTATTATATTAAGTTTGTCCTATAGGAGGAAAGAATATTTCTTGTTTCAGAAGTTTAAGAAAAATTTTGTGATGAATACATGAAGTATAAAATCACTAAACTCCGATAGAAAATAAGAAATTTATTAGCGAGTAAGTGCAAAAGACCGTTTTTATTTTTCAAACAAAATTGTTTGAGTTCATTTTATAGAGAATACATTCTATAAAAAACTATTTTTTATGGAAAATCGGCTTTTCTTATTTGATGGCTTATGACGGCTTATGACGGCTTATGACGGCTTAAGCCGTCTGATTTCAATAGCTAACTTTAAGAATATGACATTTAAAGCCTATATTGTATATTATATCAAAATATAATCGGGTCAGTCTTAAAATGAGGATGAAAAAATAGAGCTTAATTGTTGTACGTTTTTCACAAAAAAGTTTCAGAACTAAAAATTATCTTTTTCCATATTTCAAAAGAATAGACTTCAAAAATGACTGCAGTTGAAATTTTAAATTAATTAAAGTATTGGACGAATATTAAAAATTTTTTGTACAAAATTCTAAATTAATCGCTTAATAAATAAAATGTCCATCGAGTTTTTCTAATGTCTTTATAATATAAGGTTTAATTTAAAACTACATGTTTAAAATAAAAATTCTATTGAAAATAAAATATTTTTTTAGGAATGGATGTTACAGTTACAGCACCTCTAGAGACTGGACCCGGTCATCAACGTTTAGTTGTAGCATATACACTCAAACAAGGTATTGAAAAGCAGCCCGATATACTGAGTGCACAAAAAAATACAACTGGAAATGCCACATCTTCGCCTCTAGGAAATCGACCAAGTGGCATATTCATAGATACAAATACCAGCAATGGTGGAGTTGGCTCCAAGGCAACAAATTATTCCAATACGAATGGCAGCCTTGTTAGTGGAACAGCGGGCAATAATTCAGCAACAGGAAACTATGTAAGTTGTATAGTTTTATATTTTTAATAAAATTATAGCTTAGATACTCATAAAAACTCAGCTATGTCACAGAGTTTAATTACGTTCGAAAACGGAATTCAATCCATCCAAACATGGTGAGCCTTAGCCGGAGCAGCTTCTGACCACAGCTGACACATTTGCGTGATTCGTTTTCTTTTTCAGGCACCAGCTACTACAAAAATGAGATGAATGAAATTCCGTTTTCGAACGGAATTGAACCCTGTGACATGGTAAGTGAATATCTTTACTAAAAAAGGAAGAAAACATCCTTAAATATGAAAATTAACTGCCTATTCTACAATATCGATAAGAAAATTTTTTTTTATATATACATATATAAATTTAAAACAATAAAAAAAACTAAAACTTATTTTGCTTTCAATAATTATATACAAAAGCATAATTATTATCGGCATTGTGTAAACTTGAAATTGTTTTGTTACACCGTTTAATAGCCATTTAAAGAGTATTTAAATTTCAATAAAAATTAAAAGTATACTAAATTATTTATTCCTTTTATATAAATTTATGTATTTTTCAGGATTCACCTGCTATAAACTATAATGACAACAATTCCGATCCTTTACAACATCAACTGCATAGTCCTCCATCACAATCGAGCACTCTGAAGCTAGGACAGGATTCTAGAAAACCATATCAAACACCTCCTTTACTATATGATGCGCTTAGTCGACATGATATATCACGTTATGATCCCCTTCCTTTAAGTATGAATTATGGTGGCAGTAATAGTACCTTAAGTTCGGGCGGTAGTGCTGGCAACACATCAATAGCCAACAATACCGCAAGTGGTGCAGCAGCAGCATCATCATCATCTTTAATGCAAAACAATTTAACTAATGGTCATTTTACAAATCATCATACGTTGCCACATTCTAGTGCAATTTTACAACAACATCAACTGCCATCATCTGCCCATCATACTTTAGGCTCAGAAAAACTTTCCATTGCTGATTATCTCACTGCCAGCAGTTTAATTGACTACAACCTTAGTAAATCAGCAACGGGGATGTTATCGAATACTCTGGCAGGCAGTGGCTGTGCAGCTAATCCTAACATCTCTACGCCTACAGCCAATACTATGGGTCATATGACATTGCCAAAAGGTTTAGGTTTAGGTTCTTTAATAGGTGCAAATAATGGCTCAACTACAGTGAATACTTCTTCTTTAACACCTTCGGCTTCCGCAAATTTATCGATGACACAAAAATCTACTGCTAATCGTAATCATATAATAACAGATACCCTACCGGGTCCTGAAAGTTGTGTTTAAATTTAAATTTAGAACTTTAAGTAAAATAATAATAATAATGAAAATAAACAACAAAAAATCTTTATAAATAATTACAAATATATTAAATACATAATCATAATTGTATATAAGAAATTTTTAAGAAAAGACTGCAATAAACTAAATAGAAAAAACCTAAGTTATAAAATAAAATTAAATGTTTTCTGAAAGCAAAAAGACAAACAGAAATATAAACATATTTATTTACATAAATATTATATTAGTTGAATGAAATTCTATGTAAAGGAAACTTAATATTCCTATTCAAATTGTAGTTTTAATTGTGAACAAAAGAAAATTCAAAAATTAATACAAATACAAAGAAGAAAAGCTTAACGAAAATTGTAATTATTTAATCATTTAAATATATATTTTTATTTATTCTTACATGTACATTAGGGTGGCAATGAAAACCTTGTTTTGGAGTTTTGTAAAAAGCTGTGCGGATTTTGTAAAAAGTTGTGCGAATAAATCGAGTAACTCTCAGGCGTGCCCCATTGAGGTCAAAATTCAAATTCAAATTTAATCAAATTTACCAAAATTAGGCTCAATTTACATAAAACGGTATTTAAGTAAGCGTATCAACTTTGTGGCTTGACCCCTACGTGTCAAATTTCAAAATTACCAAAATTAAGCTCCATTTACATAAAACGATATTTTAGTAAGCGCATCAAGCGTATGCCAAAATGTGAGGCTTAACCACTAAAATTAAAAGTAAAAATTTTGTAAAGTTTAAAAATTCACTACAAATCGGGGAACTTGAGAGGCTTAACCATTAAAGGTAAAATAAAAAAGACTATAAAAGATAAATCCCAGTGGCAGTATTTATATCATTTCATGATTATGTATGCTTTTATGATTATTTTTTAAACAGGGCGTCAAGACTCGCAGTTGTCCGATTCGGTTAAAGTTTTGTAAAACTCTTAATTAAAAATCGTTTTATGTAAATTGAGCTTAATATTGAAAAATTTTATAAAATTTGAAATTTTACCCCAAGCGGTCAAGCCTCATTGTTATCAGATTTGGCCCAAATTTTGACATACACTTACTGAAATATCGTTTTACATAAACTGAGCTTAATTTTGGTAAATTTCACAAAATTTTAGCTTTGAGCAGGCCTGAGAGTTACCCAATTTAGCTAAAAATTTCACCATGTGAGCTTTAGACCAGTAGTGCAATTCTCTATTCATTGTTAACAAATTTAACAACCAAATTAATGATTTTGCCATTCTGTAATATGTTTAACAATATTTGCTACTTGTTAACTAACGATAATAATTTTCCTGCTGTTGCCGAATAGACAAGACTCAGCTGTGCAGCCGTAGCACGTGTCTTATGGCAACAATTAAAGTTATTGTTTTACAACAATATACAGACATATAAAACTTTAACTTATAAATAACAATAGTGGAGTTCACACAACATTCGTTAACTGTTTACTCGATAAATTGTTAAAACCTTCCACATATATTATTGCTGTAAAATTTATTTTAAATTTTTTTGACAGAAAAATGTATGGGAAATTTTACCAATTTAACGAGTAAACAGTTACCGAATGTTGTGTGAACTCCATTAATATTTCTATTATTTAAACATTTAATTTAACATTTATTGCACAAAAATAAAGAAATAAATAAAAAAAACTTCTGTACACTGTTTGGCAATCAGAAATTCATTTCTTTGCGCTTTAAATTTATTTCAACAGAGATGCCACATGATGTCAGATTTAAACAATGTTGTTAACAAGAAGTCACAGAATCGTAGAATCATTAGTGCAAACAACTTAATAAGTTGACAATATAACAACTAATGGTACTGTTAAAAGTTACAGAATCTCACTACAGGTATCATTATAATATGCAAACCTTTTGCTTAACATTGCATTGCCACCCTAGTGTACATACATACATATATACAAAAAGAATTCACATGAAACCCAAATTGGCATTAATATAATTTTATTAATACATGAAATTTTTTAAGTCAAACATCCAAATAATTGCGATTTGTTTTGGTAAATTTCTTAAGTTTGTAGAAAACAGTTTTTAAAGATTTTAAGTGAACGCTTTTCCTGATCTTACTATATATTTACTTAAACTTACGCTAATATCTAATATAATATCTAATCTGTATCTTTGAAACTTGCAATCCGACCATAAAACGATGTACGCAAAACTCATAGAGGAGAACAAAACCTTTACGAAAATTAAACATTTGTTCAAAGGAAAATTGGGCTACATGGTGTCAAATTTGATTATCTCGGGCATCAAAAACTTTGCTGTTCTAACTACCTTGACATATATCCGATATTAATGATTTAAATTTTTTTTTAAGTTTATAAGTAAATAAAGAAAATGCAGTTTTTCAGCAAAATAGTCTTGAGAATATAAAACATATTTGGCTGTGAATTACAAAATTTATGTTTTTGGACTCGACTTTTTTGTATATCTTAAGTATATCCAGTAAAAGTTATACAAAAATTGCGAAAACTCTCAAAAAATATTTAATAATGATATGTAAAATAATTTTTATTGTCTCAAATAATTTAGCGTAAAAAAATCATAGTAAGACTGTGAAATGAGAGTAAAAAATGGCTTAGATTTGATTAAACAAAATATACAGCGTAAATGTTAGTCGTTTTCCTAAAAAATTTCAAAAGAATAGACTTAAAAAAAGACTGCTGATGAAATCTTAAATCGATGAAATCATGCACGACAAATCGGAGGAAAATTGTGAATTTTTCTACGAAATTCAAAATTATTAGCTTTAGAAAAAGGTCACATGGAGTTTTTAAAATTTCATTATAATTTACATTAGATAGATATCTGTTGGTAGAAGGTAAACTACACTAAGTCACATTTTGAAAATATTTAAAATCACAAATGATTCTATGAATTGTTAAAAATGAAATTATGTTCTTTCTCTCGGTAATAGTTTTGAGCTGTACTACGTCTCTTGAAACATACTGGATAATATACCCATCGATAGAGGAAAATATACTGATTAACAGTGTAAAAACGTTATTCGAAAAATATATGACTTGATGTAGTTTACCTCGCACCTACAGATATATTTAATGGTGTCTATTCGGGAAAACGCGTCGAAGTAGTGAAAAATTACATGATAGCAAAAACAAAATTTCACAAATTGTTTTCGTTTTCTATACGTTTCTAAAATCAAATAAACGTGCGAATTTTAACGTGTGTCTCTCTCTTTTAAAACTGGTAAATTTTGTATGATAAACCAAAACAGTTTATGCCTTTTTGTTCTTGTTTGCCATGCATTTTTCACTTAGTCGACGCGTATTCACGAATAGACACTAATATAAATGCTCCGACCCTTAATTGTTACCCGGTTGCCCAAAAACGTGAAGAGTGGAGCAGAATTTATCGATTAAGAGTTTCATAAACAGTAATTTTTAAGTACTACATTCTTTTGACATATAAAAAAAATATTTTAATTTTGAAAAAGTTTAGGAAAAACGATGAACAATTAATTCAGCTCTATTTTATTGCAAGATCATTTGCTGATGACTTTCATTTCAAAGTCTTTATTCTGGTTTTTTTCGCGACAACTTAAATTGAGATAATTTATTTTTTTCATATCATTACGGATTGTATTGTATTATTTTTAAAATAGTTTTTTTTTAGAATTTTCGCAACGCTTTTGTCTGATATATTTACGAAATACGAAATAAAGTCGAGCCCAAAAAGAAAAATTGTAAATTCAAAGATAAATATTTTTGAAAATATCAAATATATCTTAATGAAATAAACTGTTTTTTGTTTCTCTACTTAAAAAATTTTAAGTCAGAAAAGTCGGATAATATTTGTAAAAGTTATGAGATCAATAAAGTTTTTGAAGCCCCAAGTAGTCAAATTTGATACTATGTTCCCCGCTCCGCATAGTATACGATTTTGCCAATGTGATGCGACTAAATGAAAAAATAAAATATGCTAAATATTAAATGATTTCTTAGAATTTATTAGAAACATTTTCCTCTATTGTGAATATGCACACAGAACTTAATGAATTTAAAATCAAGCGAAAAGTAACGGTAGCCAAATACGTGTTATTAGCATGTCCTAATGGACAAATTAATCTCACTGCGTATAAAAATAGCATAGTTTATACAACTAGAACTACGTAAATGTGGTAGATATAGTTTTACGTAAAAGATTTCATTGAAGCGTTACCATATCTATACGGGAACATTATATTTCCAATGCTTCTACCATCAGCTAAAAAGTGAGTATATATTAAAAAATCTCATATTTTCAAAAACTCTAACTTATATATCGTCGTTGCTCCGACAAAATTAGTTATGTGTTTTCTACTTGGTTTTCAGGAGAGGCAAATTCCTCAAAGAACTACACATAACTCACTTTGTTGAAACATTTCTAAGAAAACAATTTTTTATTTTAGAATATTTTTGAGCATATAACTATTTTTTCTCCCAGGATTTGGTAAAAATATCCTTAAACCCTTTGGTGGGTAGACGTATGAATAATAAATGTTTAGATTCACATAACTGATTACGTCGCAGCAACCACGATATATTCCATGAAATTCTGCGTTTCCCCTACCTTACGGATAAGGTCAAAGATTTCTTGAGCCACTTTAAGTCAGAATATTATAGAAACCACATGAATTATCGTCAAAGGACAACTACAATTATTATCATTTCATATTTTTCTTTTTCATTGAAAAGTTGGATAACTGTGCATGGGAGCGGATTTATTTTTAGAATGGCACAGATAGAGCCCCCTTTGGGGGGCCTTAGCCCACAAATCGCTCTAGCCCACCTTGTGTTGATTTTTTTCCTTGTTCTTTGGAACTTTCATCATATCTGATTGTTTCTGAAATAACGTTACGAGCGCTAGACTAATAATCACGTTGGATTCAAAAGCAAATAAGTTAAAGCAAGACATTCAAATTAATAAAATATTATACGAAATAAAATATTATACAAGATATCTGTGGTAATAACGAATAAGTGTATAAGTCGACATAAGCCATTGTATTTTCCATATTCAAAACTACCTTTGAGCAAATTTTCATTTATTTCGTGCCATTTTCCAGGAAGTTATAGCGTAATGACTTGCTGCTTATCTTTTTTCAACTGATAAACTCATATGGAATAATTGCTTAATTCAGCTTATATTCTAGGCGCACGTTAGTGCTTCAGGCCAAGTTCCGGCCACACAGTGTGTATTTACAGGAAACCATCCGAGTTGTTTTACCCCCCTCATAGATGAAATTTGAAAGTTCTACCGTAAAAGTTTCTCAAGATATTAAGGTGTATAAAGTGCATATTTTAGTACACATTCAATGACTCACTGACTCATCAATATTATTGGGTACTTCCACTATAGCTAGAGAGCTGAAATTCGATTTTTGGAAGGGGTGGGGGGAGGAGGAGGAAGTAGGTTTCCTCTCTTTGTATGGGACACTTCGAGTATAAGAAATAAGGTACACAAGTAGATCCTGATGAGCAATTAACGAAAACAAATTGAAAACGGACACTCTTCATCTAGGGGGGAATAGGGTGCCCCTACTTTGTATGGGGCACTTCCAGTATAGCTAGAAATCTGAAATTCGGTACACAAGTAGGTCCTGATGAGCAATTAATGACAAAAAATTTAAAACGGACACTTTTTATCTGGGGGGTGTAGGGTTCCCCTTCTTCGTATGAGGCATTTCCAGTATATACTGGTGACCTACCATGGATGGAATAGTACTAAGAAAAATGGATATGGTAAACACGGAAATTTTTTATCTAGGGCTTATTACATGGTGCACTTGTTGCACCAAATAAAAGCTTAGTAAAAAGAACTCAGATCGGCACAAAAACATAAATGTGAAAATAAGACCAAGTTTCTATCCAAAAATTTCGGCCGTAAAAAGTACTGAGATTAAAATAAGAACCAAGTTCTTGATAGGTACAATACCATCTCATTTCTGGACATCCTGTTAGCTTTGCCATATTTTTTTGCCTTTCTCATATTAGAGCCAAATGGTATTGTAACTATCAAGAACTTGGTCCTTATTTTAATCTCAGTACTTTTTACGGCCGAAATTTTTGGATAGGAACTTGGCCTTATTTTCACATTTATGTTTTTGTGCGGATATATATTAAATTTCATATTCAATATCTTTATTATAGTAGAAATAACCATATAGCCCTAACTTAAAAGAATCGAAGAACGAGGAGGCAACATTAAGTGCAATAGGAACAAATTTCTAAAAATTCACTTGAACGTTTAAAAGTGCTCTGCTACAAAACTATGAAATATGACTTAAGCACTTTTTCCTTCTTGCCACAGATATAATAAGTGGTATTGCCTTTAAAAATAATTACTTCGTTCCTTTTTTTCTGAGTACATACTTAACAGTTTTCCAATTGGGTTAGTTATTGTATTTTATTATATATGTATGTATATGTTCCAAACACAAAATCGATATGAATTTGTTTTTGGAACGAAATTTGATTTTATACTACATATGTAAAACATATAATGAAATAAAATGAAAAGGATAATTTTAATTATATAAAACACATTCAAATACATAATTCGAATAGAATGATTGGATTTTTGGTTTAGATAATCATGCATACGTATGTCTTGTTATATAGTCTATATAAATTAGTTGAATGTTAGTAAGATAATAAGTAAATCCGATATAAAAAATATATAAATAAAGTTTTATTAAGCAAACAAATAATTTGAAGGCAAAAATGCGAGTAGTAATGCAAGCAACAAAAAATAATATTAGTTAATTAAATTTTGTACAAAAGGCCAGAATAAAACTATTTAAAACTATTCTTTACAAGATATTCTAAGCAAAGAAAAAGATTAGAGGATGAAAAGATTATGGAAGATATTATAATTTATACATTAAAATATAGATTTTAGTAAATAACTAGTTCTAACAATGTAAGCATATCTCTTCTTCTATGTTTGTTGTATTGACATATCTCTAAGTTGTGAACAAAAAAGATTGTAATATTAAATATTATATATATATATAAATAAATATATATCATGTACATAAGAAAACTTATTTGTTAAACAAACATTGATACATATAAACATATCCTTGGGCCATATTATTTATATATAGTTATACTTTTTTTAAGCGTAAAATATGGTTGTTCTTCTACTATCTACTTTTAATTTTTAATACGAACTAAATATTAAAAATGCAACTGAACCTTGATTTATCCTTCTTTATCATTCACCAAATTAGAAATGTATACAAATCTTAACTGCATACTGCCACCAGCATTTTACATGTTCGTTACTGCACTATTTTTGTGATACATAAAATAACTACCAAATGAAGTATATAAGTCCCATTGAAATATCTCCCAACACAAATTATATAAGGCCTATTCGAAACAAATTTACTATATTCTAAACTGCAAAATGAACTTCCAATTTTTGATGGAAATAAAGGCAAATAGTTAAATAACTCCTAATGAGAAAAGGCCAAAAGCAATGAAATAACTCTTAATTAAATAAGTTCAAAAAATAAAAGAAGTCCCAAGAGCAATGAAATAGCTCCCAATGAAATAAAACCCAACAGAAATAAAATAATTTCCAAATCAAAATTTGTTTAAAGATTATGCTGAATGAGGAGAGCCTCCTTTGTGTGTATATCCTGAAATTAAGATTTTCTCCAATGAGCTATGTACAAAACTGGATTCGCTCACTTAAACATCTCTGTATTTCCGCATACCAAAGTTTTTTTTTTAATTTCTGTCATATGGTTTACCCAGTTTACCAATGTACCAATGATTTAAGAAATAGTGTCCATTGAGACTTACAGCTGAGTTTTAAAACAAAAATAACAACGAGTTTCTTCCAATGCAATTAAACAAAACAACAATGAAATTCACAAGTCTTCCATTATTTAAAACGAGTGACACCCCTACCAATTATAAGACTTTGAGCACAAATAATACTGAAGTGCATAGATTTTAATATTCCAGCTATTCTTAATGATTCGTCATAAAATGAAGTGCACTATAATTTAGAAAAACAAGAGTTATTTAATGTGAGCACTACTACCAAAGCGTTTTTTTCTGTTTTTTTTAACACAGACTCTGATTCTATTTTTCTCGATTTATTATTTTTTTTTTTCTGTTGCATAGACGACCACTTCAGTTGATTCTTTCCCCTTCTTTTAAATTAAGGTGGTTACAACAACAACTCGAAATGAAATTCCCAAATTTATGGAATCGAAACTGCACACATGTACATCCGAAGGAATATCAATTGTTAGATCATTTTTAATGCCTTCTTCGCTTAAATAACCTTCTGTTATTTTCTTTTTACAAAACTGTACCCACAAACTTTATGTTCATGTTAGTATATTTCTTTATTCCACCATAAGTTTTAAAGTCTTGGACATATTTGTATACGTATAAGGGGTTTCGTTAGAGTCCTTAAATTATTCCAAGTGACAATATCGTGGCTGTATGATGCCATTTTCTATTTCAAAAAAATTAGCAAGAAATTCACCTTCATTCTATAAGAATGTTCATCATAAAATTCTACTACAGGTTTTGAAGTACTTTAAAGCTCCAAACTCAACTCGAATGCCAGAAATTTTTGAAAACTTACTCACAATAGGAAATCTTGTAAGTCTTAAGTTTAACATATTAGGTGTGCACAGCACGGGAAATATTTTTCTAAAATATTTTAACCCTCTAACTTTTCATTATATGGGTTTTTTGTGTCCTTCTTAAAAAAGGAGCAAAGAATTTTCCATCAAGGCTGAAATGTTTCACAAGAATATTTGTCATAAAATTCTACTACAAGTCTTTAAAGATACCCTAGCTCCAAAATCAACTTGAACACCATAAATCTTTCAAAACTTAATATGTGTTTAAGTGTTAATTTCGTACTTATTTACATAGGGAATTTTGTAAGCCTTACGTTTGAGGTAAGTTCAGCACTTTTATTCAAAATATCACGAGAAATATTTTCGTATAAGATTTTAACCCTCTAACTCTTCGTTTTATGGGTCTTTTAAAAAATGAGCAGAAATAATTTCGTAGAACAATGCATCAAATTCTACTACAAGTACTTAAGGACGCCAAAACTCCAGACATAAATTAAACGCCATAATTCATTCTGACCTCAAAATCTGTTTAATTTCTTACTTTTTCAAGTTAAACCAGTCGTTGCGAAAAGGGCATATGAGTCCATTAAACCAAATTTTTCAGGATGAACAAAAATATGTTTTTAATAAAAAATTATATGGAGCTAAAAGAAGTAAATAAGGAAGTTTGCAAACGAAATCATATCTAAGAATTATTACACAAGTGTCTTAAATTGAAGTTTTTAGACTTATGCCCTTTTCGCAATGACTACACAAAAACCAAAGATATTCAACAGAACTGATAGTTATTCCTCCAGATTTTCTGGATACCTGTGTAGAAGTTATGATACTCTGTGGAATTGTATTTTTGAAGTTTTTTTCAAATCTTCCCACCATATGAAAGAATACGAATTATATGATGGTAAAGTTGGTCGGTCTGATGCCCATTTATGTAAAAGCTGAAATTTGTAACTGATTGAGCAATCTATTGACTCACGTGTTGTAATAAGTCCTTGGTGTGCACGCGAAAAATGTGAAATATGATACTTCGGATATAGCAAAACCCTTTTTTTGTCCTAGGCTATTGCTTACCATAGGAATCCACGGATACTGCCAGTTTCTTGTAATACTTTGGCCATAATTTTTTATGTCCATAATATCTTCAGTTTTGGGATTTCTTTAGAAATTTATATTAGCCTCAAGTATAAGATTTTCATATTCGGCTTGTGCAATTTTTCCGGATGTGTTTCTTTGCTGTATCAAACATTCTAACATTTGGCAGGAATGAGTGACCTCTTTTAGGGAGATAATATTGTATATTCTTTATATTACTATTTTCCGATGATATATCTACTAGTATACTAGAAATAGAAGAAGAAGTTTCATGGCATGATTTCGATTTTGTCCGACAGACTATTTACAAATGATGTATCCCATTAACTGCATGACTTAAAAGTAAACATTGAATTAGTTCCGAACTTATGTCCTTTACGTACAGACTTGAACTTTCAATCTCTGCAAAAGTGGATTTATGATACTCATAAATTTGTTATTTTTGCAGTGAATGTATAAAACACTTAAATAAATAAAATCGCATCAAAAAATTAAGTTTTAAAAAAGTGTGAGTCATGCCTTTTCGCAATGACTTAATTAATAGTCGGCAAAAAATCTTGAATGCCTTACGTTTATAGTATAAGATGAGTTTGGCACTTTTATGTAAAACACCAAGGGGAACATTTATGTATGACATTTAAGCCCACTATATAGGCACTGAAAATGAGCTTTTGCCTCTTATTTAAGAAAGACACAAAACGACCCATACTGCGAAGATTTAGATGTTAAAAATATTACACGAAAATGTTTCTCGTTGTATTTTATATAAAAGTGCTGAATATACATTGACGTAGCTGGGCCCTTCTGGAGGGGTTAAGCCACTCCCAGAATCGCTCTAGCCACCCTAGAAATTCAAAATATTAGAATAATTTTAATAATACAGGCGTGCTGAATGGACTAATGTAGGCCTTATTCGTCTTTTATTCATTCGCTTTTTTATGGAACTGTACTCTATCTGAAAGCAATTTCGTAAAAAAAAAAACAATTATTTAATACATTTATTGCAAAAGATTTTCAAATGTAAAATTCTCTCTACTTAATATGTTAAAAATATTGTTTTACAGCCAGACCCATATGAAAAACAAAAGGCTGAATATATTCTGAGGACAGAAATATTAAGTCAACAATTGTATTGAAAAAATAGTTTGCATATTGTAACACAATAAGGTTCAAATATTATAACAATAAAATGCATATAAAGATGTTATTTTCATATCGAAAAACAGAAAAAAAACTACATCCGAAAAACAAATTGAAGTGCACAAAAAGCGAAAAAGAGCGCATAACAATGGAAGAAACATAACGTTTTACACAAAAAAAAAACCCCAAATAACTCTAACGTATGGTAATTTTGGGCAGTGATTCAGGCTATTTTTCTTTTTTAAGTTAAAAAGTTTTAAACAAAATGAATCTAAAGGAAAAAAGTTACTGAGAAAAATAAAAACCCAACATAAAAATCAAGACAATAAGTGGAAAGTTTTTTTTATTGTTAATGCGTGTAAAATGATTTATATGGTTTATTTCATATGGCTTGTAAAAATGGTGATTTGTTTGAACACTCATACTACCAGACACGAACATACACACATACATATACACACAAACACCAACCTACTATTAAAAGAGTTTTTTTAAGATTTATTTCTATGTTATTTATATTTTGATTCTTGATTGTATTCAAAGAAAGCCAATAAATTTTCTGTCTATAATTTAGTCATAAAATATTCAATTTTATATTTATTACTATTTAATTTGAAATTATTATCCTTGCATAGATTTATGTTTAATGCCCTTTTAAAACTTTAATATCCAAACAAGTAGAGTTAGAGTTAGAGTGTCATATACATACATACATGGAAAAATAAATCATTAAAATTTTAATTGTATTCATAATTAGTGCAATAAACGTTTTTATGTAAGTCGTTTATTCTTTCTCAAATAATTTACCTTGTATAAGTAATTGAAAATACATACTGATTGTAATTATTCTTGTGAATATTAAATTGATTTTAATTTTGAAAGTGTATGAAAGAAAATGCTTAAAATTATTTGTGATAAAAGTGTAAGTTATGTAATTAAGTATAAATTAAAACTAAATAAGAGGAAGATAAGACGAAGAAAAAATAACAAAAATTTAACTAACAATACAATGAAAATATATGATAATAAAACAAAAGAAAAAATATTATTAAAAAAAATTATATGTTGGTGTGTGTTTTTAATGCAAGCGTTTATCTTTCTCTCTTGGAGTTCTGTTAGAGACTTTTGGCCATACAGTGCAGAAATACAATTTGAATAGAAGCGTAATGTTAATATTTCTTATTGCACTGTCATGTTGGCTTCAATATTAACTTATACATGCCCTATAAGCAACTCAGTTAACTTTTAACGCACTTTAAGCTAAATATTTCTCAACTAATGGTGATTGATGACTGAATTACTTTTAATGGAGTCAACTGACTATTTAAACATTGCGATGTCCTAGGCGGTAGTCAATTGTCCGACTCTGCATTACTTTGCAACTAACTAAAAGTTAATTTTATTTAAGTCAACTGGTAGTTAGTGTGCAAAAACATGAGGCTGGGGTTCGAACTATGTATCACACGTTTTGTAGTCAACGTGCTGACCACACAGCTAAGGTACCATTTAAAATAATGACAACAATAAGTTCCCTGCAGGAAATGTTCACTAATGACTTTGTCACCAGTACTACTGACTAATTCTACCCAGGCAATGCTCAGTGCTATAGACATTTAACATGTGCTTTTCCTTGAGATGCCACTACTGACCTCGGAACTGTTGACTTACTATAGACTAGGTGGTTCTTATGGGACCATATGGAAACACTGGTACCAGAGACTCACTAGTGCATTTTAGTGATTCTAGTCAACACATATGAAACTTTTTACCAGCTAAGACAAATAAAGTAAATTTTTTATGAAAATTTTTAGTTTTCCGTTCAGCCGCATATATTTTCAACATATTAAAATGAGACCATAAAAAATCGTTTTCTAGCTGTTAAAACCTTCTCTTCTCACTAAAGCTAAAATAAAAAGTGTAGACGATTCGTTGACAACGTCACCAAAAAGTCACCAAACTTATCGACAAAAGTGGTGATTTGGAGACACTTGGCCCCTGGTTTCTTCAGGGTTAATATAGACTCGAAATGAGTTTCAAAAGTAGCTGAGAGAGTAAAATTGTTAGCTCTCAACTTAAGAATTGCACTCAACTTAAGAATTGATATTGGGTCAGTTGTGGATTACATTGTAGTTAGCTTTTAGTTAGTCTAAAAAAGTTAACTATGAGTTGATTATTTTTGTAGTCGACTACAGATTTGCTTATAGGGTGTCTACTAGACTTGGATCGAGCAGGTTCAGTTATGTGTTTTAGATACAATCCTGTGGTCTAACCCATGTAATTTTGACTGGTTCTTTTTCCTCTAGGGTAATTTTTAAAAATAGTTTTTGTTATTATGGCTGAAATTCAGCTATAATTTTTAACGTCGTTATAGCATAATAAACTGAGTAAAATGCGAATTCGACTCGCACTTGAAGGTTTTCGTATGAACACTAAATATTGAGGGGTATAGTTGCAAAAGCTGAAATCTCCACTTTTTTACAAACGTAACTAACAACACCTTCTAGCTGTTTAATAATGCTTCCGATTAGTAAATATGGCATCACCAGATACACTTTTACCACATAAAAATGTATAGTCAAAAATTAAGAATTGATGCGAAAACGGCAACGTCATTGGAGATTTTTGTTAAGCTCTTATTCTATCAACTATTTTCGAAAAATGCATGCTATTTGTTTTAATTTTATTTTTGTAAAAAAAAATTTAAAAGAAACGAAAATACAACAATCTCTTTTTAATACGAAAACAGTTTTTTACTGTTCACTTTATAATTGTGTCATTAATCGTAACGATAAAGCTGGGTGCTCATGAAGTTCCTTCAAATCAATCAACAAAAAAGCCACGAGACCCCCACAATTGGAAAGGAGTTTAGAAAAAATATGTATATCAAGGCCAATTGGCAACCAGGCGGCGTTATTACCACAGCTGACTATTTTTTTGCTCGTTTTATTATTAATGCATAGCTACAAAATTACGTAAAATAAATACAAACAAAATTCATAACTACTGATTTTTTTTAGTACATTGTCCATGCTATAATAAAATATCATGAATTGACACTAAATCTGTATTATTTATCTTAAATCAAATTAAACAATACAATATCCATATTCGGTTTATTTAAAAGCAGCAATGTTCTTTTGATTAGAGGAAATGCAACAATCTTCAAATTTGTTATCATAATCGCCAGCAAACCGCTTTATCGATTTGGTTTAAACTTGCGCTTTATCTTCCTTCATCCTATTCTTATTTAATGAATATCAAAACATAAAATAAATAAATATGAATATCCTTAGAGGTAGAGAAAGCATAAATGAGGAGATAGCAGACTTTGAAAATATGCCCCTCATATACATATTATGGCATTTTTAACACTTAAAGCTGACCTCACTAATTCAACCCTTATGAGCGCACCTAGGTACCCGGGTAGATTTGGCGTTTTCAAACCAAATTTTTTCATTGAAATTGATAGTCTGCATATCTGGAACTTCTTGAGAACTACAAACTTTCACAAAATTTAGTATTTTTGCAGCCGTACAGCTAAAAAAAAATATCTATACTTTGCGGCAGAGACTAACTTAATCTTAACACCCTTAATTGCACACCAAGTTACCCAGGCTCCTGAACGTATTTTATATGGGAATGCGGCCATTGCACAGTGTGATATTTCGACAATATAAGTGGACAAAAATCAATTTTTTCATCTAAAATTTAAGCAAAAATTTTAATCAGCTGTGAAAGACAACTTTTCATTATATAAGAATATATAAAAATGTTGTGTAATTTGTCAACACTAACAATATGATGGTACTTTCAACCTAAACATTTTGCAGTTAATTAAAAATGAAAAAAAAACACATTCTGAAAGTTACCAACTTTTAAAAGCGTATAACTTTTATATGTTATCATTTAGTAGATGACCTACTGGCTGACTAATATCATAGGTAATATTGCTATTTATTGCAAAATATGCTTTGTGATATTTAAGGAAAATTTCATACTCTTTTTTAGTTTGGGAAAGATACTGAATTAAAAAACAAGATCATTTCTAAATAGATATGCAGCGTTATACAACTTGAAAATTGCATTTGGAAAAAAGCTGGGTTCATCTATTATACAAATTAGGAAAAAGACATTGCGAATGTTTGCTCGGGTTGAAAATATTCGTGTATAAACGCAAATGGCTCTGCTAATAAAATGCAGACTATTCTGATTATAAAAACAATTTTTTCTGGCTATAATTAATAACATCTAAATTACTTAGCAGCCACACGATCAAGTTTTGCCTTTCAAATTTTAATACAATCACACTTTTGTACCAATACACTAATCCTTTTAAAAATTGAAACGAACTTGCTTTCAATTTCTCTCTCAAGTTGAGTGTTTCAATTTACGTTCCTTCATCATTACAATTACAATTTTCTTGTACATTTATTCTGCCGCAATAGTTTTTTGTTTTGTTTTTTACAACATTGCTTTCAACTTGCTTTCAAGTTGCGTGCAGCCAACGTCACAGCTATCAATAAAAATGAATTTTGGCAAACAGTGTGTGTGAAAAACTTGAAAGGAAAACTTGATCGTGTGGCTGCAGTGTTAATGATAATATCCAGGAAAAAACTTTTTTGTAATAACAATAGCCTGCATTTTATTAATTATAGAAAAAAACTAGAAAAAAACACCTTCTATTGCGCTGCAAGGTAACCTGTTACCTATATTGAAGTTACGTGGAAAACAAGAATTTTCGCTCTAAATATCAAATTAAAACTTTGTATAACATATATGGGATTGGCAACACATATATATTTTAAAACTAGATGTTTAGTGCGCAAAAGCTTGTTTTCTACGTAACTTTCATGTAGGTACCCGGGTACCTTGCAGCGCAATAGAAGGTGTTTTTACTGCCACGCACATAAAGGTTAAACAATAATAAAAATAATTAAACTGAGAATTATTGTATTAGCTTTTCTCTACACAGTATATAATTAGATAAAACTCTTCAAATGTGCTCAAAATGAAACTTTTTTTGAAATCGGAATTTTTGGATCATCAAAGTCCGCAAAAGTACGATCGATACTGAAATGTTTTTTATTGCAAATAACGCCTTTATATATAAACTACTTATATTTTTGTTACACTTTGCGACTGTTCATAAGCGGTCGAGATATCGACCATCAAGCCAAAAATTACTCGTAAGCTTTGCGCTATAATAAGTTATATAAATATATCGGCACATTATCAAAACGGAATCTTATTGATTGTACTTGATTGCCTGTGTGCAGTAGGCAGCCACGTATACCATATCGGCACATAATACAAAAAAGTGGGGTTTACATGGATTTCAGTCCGACAAATCCGAATTTAAGGGCAATTTAGCTCGTACACCCACAAAATTTTTAGTATATTGCGGAAAGCTGCAATTATTCGGGATTTGCAGCGGTTTTTCGCAATTTACTCGAAATTTTGTGGGTGTACGAGACGACTTAAAAGTTATTTTATTAATAGTAAACTATTTTAAATTTGTAGTTTTGGTTGTCTGATTCATAATCCCCAACTCCAAAAATCCCCAAATAGGCCATATTTAACATCTGGTACACCTAATATTAGAGTAATTAAAAAATAATGATTATCTCTTAAAAATGTATCAATATTATAGCCGCCAAACCTGTTTCTAAAATGTCTATTACGGGCTCCATAGCTTACTTTGTCTTTTTTTTAATAAAAGGATGATTTTTAAATGTTTTGACCACCATATTGGATCCGCCATGTTGGATTATCGACTCTAAAAACAGCCATATGGCTGATATCTAACTTCTGTCGCTCCTAGTCTTAAAAATTTGAAAATGATGATCTCTTAAAAAAGTATTAATATTTTAGCCGCCATATTGATTTCACTATTTTAAAATATAAATATTCGTTTGTAAAACATTTATCACGGGCTTCCATGGTTTCTTCTGTCTTTTTTAAAAAATTAAAAGGATGATTTAAAAAAAATTTTTACGGCCATATAGTATCTATAAATTTTATTATCGGATTCATAATACTCGACTCCGAAAACCCCCAAATAACTGATATATATCCTCTGTCACTCTTACTCTTAAAGTATTTGGAATATAATGATGATTTCTTAAATTATAGCAGCCACATTGATTTCACCATTTTGAATTTCAGCCATTTGTTTAAATAATATCTACCGCGAACAACGTGACCGTTTTGCGGCTAAAGTGGCAATTTGCCACTTTTTCAAGTGCTTTGCCACTTTTAGTGCCCTCTTTTTAAAATTACCTAAATCTGCCACCCATTATAACATTTTGCCCCTTTCTGCCCCCTTTTTTTTTTTTTTGAAGTGATACTTTTTGTTTTAATATGAGTTTTTTACAGTACGAAAGTGTTTTTATAAAAAAAATCTTTTGACGAAAATTTGTTTTTGAGTCCATTATTTATAAAGTTATGAAAAAACTATTTTGAAATAGTTTAAGAGTTGAGATCAATATATATTCATTATTGCATTAAAATTATTAGAAACTAAGACCCTGATTCACTTACACGAACAAGAACTAGCAACACGTTCTTGTATGAAAACCATGCAGTTTTAAATATGTTTAAAGCGATTTTCATGCACATTTTTGAGTGAACGTTAGATTTATTTTTACTTAATCAACCCCTAAGACAAATGTAATAATAACGTTTTGAAATTGTACGCAGTTCGAAAAATTGCACTGACGAATTTTTATAATGAAACTAATAAGCCGTTTCCCCATATATCTTTGGTTTTCGCAAATAATCATGAATTACTACAAAATACATTCTTTTTAGGATAGCCAAGACAGATTTCATTTAAAACCACAGTCATTTTTTATATTCACACGAATATTAGTGATAAAACTTAAAAAAACAGTAAAAAGTGTGTGACAGGGCAACATTTCTTACATAAAAATTATTTTTGATCGATACCAATGTACGCATGTGTTGTTTAAATATTTCGTTAGAAAGCGGCGTACTTTGTTGGTGCTGAAAACTCTTTTTTTTTCAGATAGAAAAAACATCAAAATTTATTCATTTTATTTCATAAGCATTATATGCCCCAGAAGTCCATTAAATACTAGAATTTGGTTCAATTGTTCCCTTTTTAAAAAAGTTGCCCGTTTGTTTCGAAAAATCCCCTTTTAGGTGCCACTTTTTTCCTCAAAATCCCATTTTTATGCCACTTTTTCAAAATTTTAACGGTCACCCTGACCACGAATCCCCAGAGCTCCTTTTCCCTTTTTCAAAAATTAAAAAGTTGATTTTTTTAATTTTAAAGGCCATATTGTATCTACCATTTTGAATTTCAAACATTTAAATTTCAGATCTAAAATCATTAGTTCCAAGGACCTATATATTTTATAAAACCACTATATCAATATTCTATTTATGGCCGAAAGTCTGGGCTCATGGCCCTTAGTGCTGCGCACAGTGTTTCGAATGAGCAATCTAGAAAGACAAATGTTATATCTCGGGAAAAAGTAAGCTACGTGCTTGAAATTTGGCATACATAATAAATGGCTTAGGAGCTATAAAACTGGAAGAAAAAAATTAAATTTTCTTCGGATAAAGAAGTAAATTTAAAGCAACATAATTTACATTATTGCAATTCTTCTTCGGTGTTTCACGAAGACTGTATTTTTAAGGATATATATGGAAGATCCTTTTTTTAAAGCAAAATTATTCTGATCATATTAAAACATAAAATTAAAAATTGGAAAGCGGCAACACTTTTTTATTTTATTTTTTCGGGAGGGGCACATTAGGGCAGGAAACTTTTTTGCAAATATAAATACAAGACTGTGGGTTTTGGCATACATTAGATACTTGGCTTTAACAAGCTGGTATTTACTACTTCTATTTCAACTAATTTTTATGAAATTGTTAAACATTTACGATTTGTGGGACTCTTTAAAGGCACATTCTGAAGAAGTGCCTTTCCAACATATATTTTTTCATTGGCATTGCTCAATTGGAAGACCAATAGCCTTTCAAACTCTAGAGACCTCCGATTTTATGGCCGCTGGTACATAGCAATAATAATTTGCTTCCGAGTTGCATTTCTCAATAGTTTTAAATGTCAAATTTTAGTGATCATTGAGATCTAACGGCACATTTTCATTTTGTTTTGATTCCAGTTTTCTTAAACCTAATACATTACGTGTAAAATAGCAAAAAATCATCCGAAAACATTTATTTTCTACCATTTGTCTATATAGATTGGCCATTGTGCAGCGGCTTAAAGGTAATTTTATTACAAGTTTTTTTTTTGGGTTTTTTGTAATAAAATTGGACTACGCCTTCCAAAGTTGTAATGAAATCGTTGTAGCAGGCTCTTCAAAAATCACAAATACATATTACCAAAAATTCAAAAAAAAAAAAGTATCCATAGAATTTTAAATTTCGACTGATTTCGTAAATACATATATACCACATAGGTCAAGACAAAATTTAAATTTTGTTGCATAGTGGTATCTTTCATTGAGTATAATTTTGTTGATGTACGTTCCATTCATCTGAAGAGTTAATTTCCAACATCCTTATTGCACATATTGTACAAATTTACTACATACTATTTAATATACATTAATGGGATATTTATTTTTGGAAAACGAGAAATTTACTCGGATTCGGTTTACAGAACAGGGTCGTATATGAAAATATTTAATAAGTGAACAAAGAATAACCATCATTTGATAGGTTTAATCAGTTCCGTGACCTAACTACATGGCATTATATAATTTGATTAACTTAATTTCATGGGAATAGCGCCTCTATCGCTTTCTAGTATAATAAATCCAGTAAGTAAAATGTCTGTACTTAAATTGTTACAGGTATTTTCCGCAACATCTGGCTCAAAAATTTGGTCAAACTGAAAGACAAAATAAACAGAACATTTTATTGGTTTACCACTAGATGACGCAAACATTGGTACAAAGTGTTCGAAAATTTGCTGTGAATAAATAATTTGTACAAACAAGTTCAACCACCATTATGTATAAACATCTGCCAGTGCTACCAATATATTTTCCAGTTACAGTGAAGTTCGGTTACAACGAACTCTGCGACATGATGCATAATTGTAAAATAAACATTATAACCGAGCTCCATCATAATTATAGAAATCCATTGTACATTTAGTTTTGTTTTCTCTTTTTAATTTGTTAGCTTTTAGTCCCCGCTTAGAATATAAAACTTTTCTTTCTGCAATTTTATTTTATTCTAGAATTAAAGAGATGCTTTGGAGATGACTAGCAAAAAAAGTGTTTTTCAAATTTTTTTTTAGTAATACACTTTAGGAGTTTTTGGAGATAAAAAATATAACATTTAGTTAGCCTTAAAGTATTAAAAAAATTTTTGGGGAGTAGCGGATTCTGAATAACAACAATGTTTCTGTACTGCTGTATATGTTGAAGTAAATAAGCGTTGACTTTTACCTTGTTCCTTTGGTTTATTGCCTTATGTCCAACTCCCTTATGCTAAAAATCCTTAAAGAGCTTAGCTTTTTAATAAACAACAATGGATAATTCTCGTATTCAATTTTCATGAATTATTTGTTTAAACAAAATTTCAAATCACACTCAACCAAGCCTCCTGAAAAGCTACGAATATGTGAAGATATACATTAACACTGATGATGAGGGCAAATCCACTTCCGAAAAATAACGTCATTTCTGATCTGCCATGTAGGTTGAAATAATCAACCTTGACTTTTCACTTGTACCTTTGAAATACTGCCTCCTGAGCTATATAGTTTAAATAGTTTATAACTTTCTTATTTATGCGATTATTATAATTTTATTTTTTAATATACAGTATATTATTGGGGAATTTTTTACAATTACTTTTGAAAAATGATATCCTGTATGTGATGTCCATCTTCTCGACGAATATGTCCCTTAACAAAGCCATTGATGCACCTGCAGTGTGTGCTGTTATTCGATTGTGTAATGATTCATAATTAATTCCCCAAGTCTTCTTCACAAAATGCTGGAAAACAAAGAAAAAATAATAATTGAAAATGTGACAAAGAATCCAAACCATATAGCTCATTCTGCGCCACCCTGTACTAATAACAATCATTTTAGATCTTAAATTAATTTAGTTCGAAAGAAATAATCACTTCCAACTATTTTTTTATTTTTAACCAGAAATAAATTTTTTTTGAATTATACGGCTTCAAGCAGACTTCCCCTATACATTTTTATTTTATGCTTGTGTTGATTGTTTGTTTTTAAGCTGTAAGTTTTTTTGAAAAACATTTTCTGTAATATGTTTGACCTCTACTTTTGTGTTGTTATTTTACTAGAGATATAAAAACAAAAGAATTCGATCAAATAAGAAGTAAAATTATATACTCAAAGTTTCTTTACGTCTTCAGGGAGTACTTTTTCTTTATATACAGGCTATACAAATTTGCACTCCCATACGAAGGCTTTATTAATTTCTACATGGTTTATTTGCAAGTCCTAGCCTACTAATCAAATTTCAGTCGCTTGGGGCTTCAGGAAGTACCATAGTATTACTATGCATTTTTTTAATCATTATAATAATAGTAATTTTACTCTTAGGGCTATTATTACAACTTGGTAATAGTTAGTCAGGTTTTTTTTCGAACGAATAAACAGTTTATAATTATTACAGATTTATTTTAACCTACCAGGCTGTCACAAACCTTGTGGTAGTGGTGGAGACGGCACGCTGGTCGAGGCACGGCATGAGCTCGCCGGAAATGGGGGGATCTTTCCACCAGGTTTTTTCCACATTTAAAAATTCGTGCCAGTGTAATAGAAATTTCGAACATTAAACAAAAAAAATCTTACCCAGAGTTAAATATGCACGGACAGACGCGACAGTTGAGTTTCAATTTATTGTTTTCTGCGTTGGGATTTTTATCGGTTCCTGGAGACTAGATGGAATTTGCCTCCTCCGGGTGCCCTCCTCTGGTATAGCATTTTTCATCTATCCTTGACTCCTGTTCACCGGGAATTGAATTTCAAAGGGGTCCCTGAATTAGACTTACCAGGTCACCATAGACTCACATCTTCAACCTTCAGTTCTTTAGCCTTGCATAATTATAGAACTCATTATTATATTCATTTTTCAGATCATAATTATACAAAGTTTATTGTTTTACTTTAAACAGGATTAAATTATATATATAATATCAATTTAAATTAAGTTATATTATTATATTAAATTTAAATCAAATGTACATATATAGCTAGACAAAAAAAAACGTTTACAAAAAAATCCTAAATATAATGGATTATAATTTACCATTTATTCAATTATGAATTTGTTTATTTTATTTCTTGAAGTATTTATTTAGTTATTTATTCTATTTATTTATGAGTTTGAGGAGTTATTTATTTATAAATTTATTTAGTTATTTATTTATATATTCATTAGTCTGTTGATGGTATTTATTTTCTAGGTATTTAGTTATGCATTTTATTTATTTATCTATTTTATTTATTCAAGAGTTTAACTAGTTAGTTATTTAATAATTTATTTTGTTAATTATTATATATATGCATTGATTAAATTTTTTTATTTACGTTAACTAAGTTAATGGATTAATTCTTTAATATTTTAATAGGCTATATTACATACTATTTTAAATATTAATTTGGTTAAAATAGTTATTTCGTTAAATAGGCTAGTTATATCAATACTTTTTTTTTTCTTTTACCAGCATCCAATTTTATCCTTGCAGAATTTTTTGCAACCGAGTTGACTATTTTTGGCTTTGTACAATGATAAATTTGCATATGGTAAGGGAAGTTAATAATAATATGTAAATTGGTTACTGAATTTATGTTAAAAATTATATGCGTATCAGTAATTGAGGATATAATAGTTATTTTAAATTTAAATGATAGTTGTTTCTTGCGTTAAATTTTTATATGTATTAAAAAAAATTAGTGGCTTAGGGTTAGGGTTTACATGAACACATAAAACACTTTGATATGTAACACAAAGTGACATTCCGCAATCGTAGCGGTCAAATTATTGTTTGAAGATCACGCGATTTTCGTAGTAACGGTCTTCTGAATTTTTTGTTGTTGTAGACGTTTATTTTTATTTTACCGTACTTTAGTGGTATTTTCTTATACAAAAAGGGTCATTGCAAAGGCGAATGAAGGTCACTGAGTTTAAATCTCAACTTTTAATTTTATTGATTTTTTTTAATTATTTATGAATGTGCTGGCTTACCCTGCTCTGGCTTTGTTATAGCTGACGGTATTTGGGTTGCTGTCTGCGTTGTAGAAATTTTATAGTTAAAAGCTATTAGCGTGTGTCCCCGCTGGTGGTGGCTTTCTACACAACTCGATGTATCTACCCTTGCAATAAACCTGCATACAATTTATTGGGAGCTTTTATAGATATATTAATTACCCATCTGAGGAATATTTTTAGCAATGGCAAACAAGGGGTTTTGTTATTGGCTGAGTTCGCATCTCTACAAATTATTAACCAACTTACCGGCAACCGTGGCTTTACTTTATTTAAGTACACAAAAAAACTTGGCTAAGTCCCAATAATTATTGTGGTAGAGTTTGCGAACTGCCATATTATTAATTATTTTAGTATTGTTTTGCCAATTTAGCTAAAATTATTCTTCACAATTTCCTACAACTAATTTGAATTCTTACCCTTTTTTATATAAAGGAACACTTATAGGTTTAATTAAAGTAAAACACATACACTGCTTTCGTTCTTTCGGTACACAAGTTTAGTGGTTTTGCTCCGATTTCTTTATTTAAGGGCCAGACTTTGATTATTTTCCAGCACAATTAACCTTAATTATTCGATCGTCTATCACTTAATGACGCGTCTGATTTTTTTATGGCGTGTTCAGGACCGATCACGTTGTTTTCATTTCACTTGTTCGGCTATTCAGCACACGAACAAAGTCGGTCATATGATCTTCTAGAATTGTGAGTAACCTAAGCGACCTCTAGGTTTGACTTTCGACCCCTAGACTTGCCAAACGTGTCGGCAAATCAATTTTGCTAGAATTCCTATGTTCCATACTGACAGGGCGATCTTGATGGATGTGCTTAGAAAACGTCAACGAAAGCTGTCAAAGCAGGTGACGATCTGTCAACTCAATATTTTTGTTTGTTTAAAGATTGTGTTTAAAGATTGTGTTTAATTTAAAATAGTAAAGGTGGCAGGAATTAAATAAAAAATAAAATAAATAAATGTTACTGGACGTGGCCGTCACAAACAAAAGTTGGGGAAATTTGAACGGAAAATTGAAACCGGGAGCGGCCAGTAGTATTAAAAAAATTAATGTATGTAAGTATTTAGATTTTAATCAAGTGTGATTATATGTATTGCTAATTATTGTTTGTTTATGCCATTAGGTAAAGGATTGGTATCCAACTAAATTGCTAAAACATACCGATGTAAGACATCTTTAGCAAGGCGAATCAAATCAGTATTTGTAAATCTTTTGTTTATTATTAATATACTGATCTATTTATTTTTGGCAGAAATTACATAAAATTTTGGTGGATTGTGTACTGGCGCTAAATAAAAGAAACACAAGGGCTATAACTAAAAAGGAAAATGGCTTGGCTACTAACGTGTGAACGTAAAAAAAGACGGCTTATGCAAAATTTTGTCCAAGTGTACTGATAATGTACACCGAAATGCGTATCATGCATATATACAAGGCGAATTAATTTTACAAGGTGGTGTCATAGGCGAATTCAATTCGCCTTCATGGGATTTTGTTTTTGTATTCGAAACTCTTTACGTCAAAAGTAAGGCGAAACACCATGAGAAATTGTTGTCAGTGTGACCGTTGAAAACTTTCGAAAGGTGACAGAAATAACGGATTTTGAAGAAAAAAGTGCCACCAAGGAGACATTTTTCAAACAAAGGGGAGACATTTTTTAAAACGAATTAAATAAACCAAATTGCATTTTTATTTATTTCGTAGGCATTCAAATTTTTTTGGACAAAATTAACCAATTTTGATATTTTTTCTTTCTAAAATTTCACAAATTACTTAAATATTGGCACATAAGTTGTAATATATGAACAATTCATACAAAAATATGTACAGGTAGACAAAAAGTAAAAAAAAGTATTGCCAATATGGTAGCTGTGTTCCCTTTTGTATGAAGTAAATATTTTGCAAATCAGTCGATAAATGGCGATGCTCTGAAGGAACAAACATAAAAAATACAAGTGTGTTGATAACCTTCTTCTTTTCATGATGTGGACTAAAAAGAACACTGTAGAACAAAATCTAAAATTTAAAAATTACAGATTTCTAGCGAATGATTGTGGTAGAAGATATACAAAAATAGATATGTGTCGGCGTTTTGAAAACTTACATCTGCCCTTTATATAAGGAGGATGGAAAATCGTCCCCTTCTTTTTGCACATTGTTATAATCTTGTAAGCTTTACATTTTGGTTACATTTTAGCCATATAACCAATGCGAATTAATTTTACAGGTGGTGGTAATAATACAACAAATACAATATCAACTCGCCTGGTTGGCCGTACCTGTCAAAAACAGAAGACGAAAATTTACTTAAAATGTACTTTTAACAACTGTGACTACAATTCATATGCCTAAAATAAATAAATTCTTTTTTTTATTGCCACATAAAAGTGTCTATGCCGTGCTAATCATTTAAAAATAATTGAGAGATACAGCCAACGCGGCGAAATAGTCATATGTGCTTTCAACACGACCTGTATTATTGGATCATGCAAAAATCTAACTCTTCGACTTAAACGGCGATAGAGCGGACACTGGGCAAAAAGGCCAATCTAGTAGCTGAAAAACATCTTCCAAACTAATAGTCTGATCCACAATAAATGTACGGATGAATTGTAGGGAAGGATGTAGTCTACAAGGTATGTTAAAAGTTGGGCAGCTATTTTTTACACAGTCGGCGTTATATGTTGTTTCATAAGATCAATTTTACCTATAAAATTCTCAAGTTTTCGAAAAACCCATATCTTCCAAACTAATAGTCTGATCCACAAAATTGTACAGATAAGTTGTAGCCAAGGATATACGTTATGGGCTATATTTTGTTATATAAGACCAATTTTACCGATAAAACTATTTAGTCATCGGAAAGCTTACATATATCTTCCAAACTAATAGTCTGATCCACAAAAAACGTGTACATGAATTATAGGAAAGGCTGTAGGGCATAAAGTTTGTAAGAAATTAGGCAGCTATTAGTGGGCGCTATATGTTATTATATACGACCAATTTTAAAAATTCAAAATTCATAAAAAAATCCAAGTGCATTCAAATTTCAAAATGCATTAAAAATTGATCTTGAAATTGAAAACGGCTACTTTATTTGTGTTTTAATTTAATAACAAGTGGTTTTGGAAGAAAATTACAACAAAATCATTTAGAAATACACACAAGTAGAAAATTTTTAAAAAGGTGTATACATAGTTGGAAAAACCGATGTAAAGTCGCATACGCAAGTTTCCGCAGCTAATTTTTGGAACAACATTATTCCATAATATCTATATTAAGATTCCAGGTATGCTAGGGTATACTTTTTTTGTATTTCTATAAAGATTTAGAACAGTTTTCAAAGCAAGATTTTTCTGTATTTACGTAAAGCCGTTTGGAGTAGCTGATATAGCACTTTATCAAAAAAAAGTTACTTTGTTCGAAAACGTCCATCGTTGCCGATTCAATACGCCAACATATAATATATTAAAATCAATAAAGAATTACGACCCAATTTTTCTCAATGTTTAAAATGACATATTTTCTGCACCAGGTAACTTAGTGATAAAGAACGCTTTGATGCTGCGTTTAAACTTTTTTTATATTCAATATTTTTGTCTTATTTTTCCGCCGATATATTGGCTTTTTTTCCTCTGTGCAGAAAATTCTATTATATGTAAGGCTTCAAAGACACCAAAGCTCGAAACTCAATTTAAACACCAGAAATCATACAAAAATTTAAATGTGCTTAGAGGTTAATTTTGAATTTATTTACAATTTGTTCTAAAACATCCTACAAAACCGGATTTTACAAGGCTAGTTTGTATTAAGATATATCTTATGTAAAATTACAAAAGAAAGCTGTAGATATACGGCTAAACGCATTATAGAAAGCTCTCATAATATGTAACATAAAATACCACTTCATAAAAAATAAAAGAAGGAGCAAAATTTATCAAAAGATGGCAGATTTATAACGGGTTCTTTTCTACAAAAAATGTTGCGTTGTTTGCACTTTTCAAGGAAAATCTTCAATATAATAATTTTTCGAGGAAGTGAAGTTTTTAGAAATTATTGTATCATCCCTTACAAAGGTAAATTTTTGCTTTAATTTGCAGTCTACACCTAACTTAACTTAACATTAACTTCAAGTTAATGTTAAGTGTAGACCGCTCAAGTTAATGCTTTTTTCAGGTTATAACATAGTTGTTAGAGCAATTGTTTTAACAACGCAGTCATAACTTCAAGTTACAACAGCATTTCAAGTTAGGTGGAGACGTAGAGTAAGGGAATTCTACATTGCGATTTTTTAATATAAAGTAAAAAAATGCTTTTATTTTAAAAAATAAAACGCCATTACATAATTTTAAAAAAGTGGCAAGGCAGTGACAAATGCCCACTTTATTCGGCCAACGGTAACACTGATTACTGTTGTTTATAAACAAATTTTGACACCCCGAGCTTCTAAAAAAGGAGTCAGCTGTTCTTATAACACCACCTTGCAAAATTAATTCGCCTTGCATATATATATTTGTTGATATTTATATAATAACTCTGCAGTTACACGTTCAAGAAATTGCTTTCAAGTTATTACACGTATTGCTTGTTAAAACTACTTTAAATTGACGCTGTGACGTAGGCTGTAAGCAACTTGATATTCAATTTTGTTTTCAAGATGCCGTCGTCAAGGAATCAACAACGAAACAGTAAAACCCGGTTATAACGCATTCTCGGTTGTAACGATCTAAGCCTAAAGTGTCGACGTTTTGGTTGCCATTTTCATACAAAAATAATTCGTAATAGCGAATTCGTAGTTAACGAATCCTCGTTTGTATCGAACTACGCTTATTACGAAATTGTCATAGAGCGGTTTTTTTTGCTGTTTTCACAAAGTTCGTTATAGCCGAGTCTTTCTGTAATTTACTTACAATAATAGAGATCAGCTGTTTAAATTGAACGAAAAATTTAAAGAAAACGAAACGTGAGTGAAGAAAACAAGTTTTGATAATGCAGAGCATTGGCAAGTTTTTTCTAGGATAATGCAGAGCATTTGTCTTATTTCAGCAAGTTTTTCAACAGTTTTGTATACGTGTGAGCACGTGTTATATATGGGAATGTATGTGTGACAAGTTTTTCCAATGTTTACAAGCAAATGGTGTGTAGGTGTGAGCAAGTTTTATGTATGGGTAACATGTGCTTTCTATATTTTTAGAGTAACATCAGTTGTCAGCCTATAACTCCTAAACTAAATTGCGTGCCACCATGGCACTACCCTCAATCGATAGGTATTACAAATACACATTGTTTGCCACGGTTGTCAATCTTGGCGAGACTTGCTGAAAAAAGTTATAGCGCCGCGAAGTTTGAAAAAGCGCAAAATATGTAACATCAGTTGTCAGCCTATAACTCATAAACTAGATTGCGTGCCACCATGGCACTACCCTCAATCGATAGGTATTAAAAATACACATTGTTTGCCACGGTTGTCAATCTTGGCGAGACTTGCTGAAAAAAGTTATAGCGCCGCGAAGTTTGAAAAAGCGCAAAATATGCAACATCAGTTGTCAGCCTATAACTCATAAACTAGATCGCGTGCCACCATGGCACTACCCTCAATCGATAGGTATTAAAAATACGCATTGTTTGCAACGGTTGTCAATTTTGGCGAGACTTGCTGAAAAAAGTTATAGCGCCGCGAAGTTTGAAAATTGCAAAATATGTAACATCAGTTGTCAGCCTATAACTCCTAAACTAGATCGCGTGCCACCATGGCACTACCCTCAATCGATAGGTATTAAAAATACACATTGTTTGTCACGGTTGTCAATCTTGGCGACACTTGCTGAAAAAAGTTATAGCGCCGCGAAGTTTGAAAAAGCGCAAAATATGCAACATCAGTTGTCAGCCTATAACTCCTAAACTAGATCGCGTGCCACCATGGCACTACCCTCAATCGATAGGTATTAAAAATACACATTGTTTGCAATGGTTGTCAATCTTGGCGAGACTTGCTGAAAAAAGTTATAGCGCCGCGAAGTTTGAAAAAGCGCAAAATATGCAACATCAGTTGTCAGCCTATAACTCCTAAACTAGATCGCGTGCCACCATGGCACTACCCAAAATCTTTTTTCAGCAAGTCTCGCCAAGATTGACAACCGTGGCAAACAATGTGTATTTTTAATACCTATCGATTGAGGGTAGTGTCATGGTGGCACGCGATCTAGTTTATGAGTTAGAGGCTGACAACTGATGTTGCATATTTTGCGCTTTTTCAAACTTCGCGGCGCTATAACTTTTTTCAGCAAGTCTCGCCAAGATTGACAACCGTGGCAAACAATGTGTATTTTTAATACCTATCGATTGAGGGTAGTGTCATGGTGGCACGCGATCTAGTTTATGAGTTAGAGGCTGACAACTGATGTTGCATATTTTGCGCTTTTTCAAACTTCGCGGCGCTATAACTTTTTTCAGCAAGTCTCGCCAAGATTGACAACCGTGGCAAACAATGTGTATTTTTAATACCTATCGATTGAGGGTAGTGTCATGGTGGCACGCGATCTAGCTTATGAGTTAGAGGCTGACAACTGATGTTGCATATTTTGCGCTTTTTCAAACTTCGCGGCGCTATAACTTTTTTCAGCAAGTCTCGCCAAGATTGACAACCGTGGCAAACAATGTGTATTTTTAATACCTATCGATTGAGGGTAGTGTCATGGTGGCACGCAATCTAGTTTAGGAGTTATAGGCTGACAACTAAAATTTGACCTAATTATATAGTAAGCACGTGCTACACATACATTCATACGTGCTCACATATATGGAAAACTTGCTAAAATCTAGAAAGATACTGCATTATCATACACACATACATTCTTAGAAATCACACGTGTTGAAAAACTTGCTGTTTACGGCATTATCAAACTTGTTTTCTTCACGGCAATGAAAACGAAAGCAAAATTGAAATCAAGTTGAAGTGTGCCAAGATAGCGTCGAAAAAATAGCGTCGATTTTGGGAATAAGAAACCGGGAAAAAATGGGGGAAATTTATGGGTATTTTCACATTATGTTACTTCGATTTAAGGAACTAAAATCGTTGCTGGATTTTTCCCAGGAGCATAGTAGTTCCGACAGCCCATTTGTAAAAGGGGCATGAAAATAGACACTTTAATGGACAAAATGCGCCATTCGTGCCAAAAATCTGCAGAGCCGTTCCCGAGAAAAGTGGGTTTTTCCAAAATGGCCACAAAAATCGTTGCTGGATTTTTCCCAGGAGCAGAGTAGTTCCGACAGCCCATTTGTAAAAGAGACATGAAAATAGACACTTTAATGGACAAAATGCGCCATTCGTGCCAAAAATCTGCAGAGCCGTTCCCGAGAAAAGTGGGTTTTTCCAAAATGGCCAAAAAAATCGTTGCTGGATTTTTCCCAGGAGCAAAGTAGTTCCGACAGCCCATTTGTAAAAGGAACATGAAAATAGACACTTTAATGGACAAAATGCGCCATTCGTGCCAAAAATCTGCAGAGCCGTTCCCGAGAAAAGTGGGTTTTTCCAAAATGGCCAAAAAAATCGTTGCTGGATTTTTCCCAGGAGCAAAGTAGTTCCGACAGCCCATTTGTAAAAGGGACATGAAAATAGACACTTTAATGGACAAAATGCGCCATTCGTGACAAAAATCTGCAGAGCCGTTCCCGAGAAAAGTGGGTTTTTCCAAAATGGCCAAAAAAATCGTTGCTGGATTTTTCCCAGGAGCAAAGTAGTTCCGACAGCCCATTTGTAAAAGGAACATGAAAATAGACACTTTAATGGACAAAATGCGCCATTCGTGCCAAAAATCTGCAGAGCCGTTCCCGAGAAAAGTGGGTTTTTCCAAAATGGCCAAAAAAATCGTTGCTGGATTTTTCCCAGGAGCAAAGTAGTTCCGACAGCCCATTTGTAAAAGGAACATGAAAATAGACACTTTAATGGACAAAATGCGCCATTCGTGCCAAAAATCTGCAGAGCCGTTCCCGAGAAAAGTGGGTTTTTCCAAAATGGCCAAAAAAATCGTTGCTGGATTTTTCCCAGGAGCAAAGTAGTTCCGACAGCCCATTTGTAAAAGGAACATGAAAATAGACACTTTAATGGACAAAATGCGCCATTCGTGCCAAAAATCTGCAGAGCCGTTCCCGAGAAAAGTGGGTTTTTCCAAAATGGCCAAAAAAATCGTTGCTGGATTTTTCCCAGGAGCATAGTAGTTCCGACAGCCCATTTGTAAAAGGAACATGAAAATAGACACTTTAATGGACAAAATGCGCCATTCGTGCCAAAAATCTGCAGAGCCGTACCCGAGAAAAGTGGGGTTTTCCAAAATGGCCAAAAAAATCGTTGCTGGATTTTTCCCAGGAGCAAAGTAGTTCCGACAGCCCATTTGTAAAAGGGACATGAAAATAGACACTTTAATGGACAAAATGCGCCATTCGTGCCAAAAATCTGCAGAGCCGTACCCGAGAAAAGTGGGGTTTTCCAAAATGGCCAAAAAAATCGTTGCTGGATTTTTCCCAGGAGCAAAGTAGTTCCGACAGCCCATTTGTAAAAGGGACATGAAAATAGACACTTTAATGGACAAAATGCGCCATTCGTGCCAAAAATCTGCAGAGCCGTTCCCGAGAAAAGTGGGTTTTTCCAAAATGGCCAAAAAAATCGTGGCTGTCGGAACTACTTTGCTCCTGGGAAAAATCCAGCAACGATTTTTTTGGCCATTTTGGAAAAACCCACTTTTCTCGGGAACGGCTCTGCAGATTTTTGGCACGAATGGCGCATTTTGTCCATTAAAGTGTCTATTTTCATGTTCCTTTTACAAATGGGCTGTCGGAACTACTTTGCTCCTGGGAAAAATCCAGCAACGATTTTTTTGGCCATTTTGGAAAAACCCACTTTTCTCGGGAACGGCTCTGCAGATTTTTGTCACGAATGGCGCATTTTGTCCATTAAAGTGTCTATTTTCATGTCCCTTTTACAAATGGGCTGTCGGAACTACTTTGCTCCTGGGAAAAATCCAGCAACGATTTTTTTGGCCATTTTGGAAAACCCCACTTTTCTCGGGTACGGCTCTGCAGATTTTTGGCACGAATGGCGCATTTTGTCCATTAAAGTGTCTATTTTCATGTTCCTTTTACAAATGGGCTGTCGGAACTACTTTGCTCCTGGGAAAAATCCAGCAACGATTTTTTTGGCCATTTTGGAAAAACCCACTTTTCTCGGGAACGGCTCTGCAGATTTTTAGCACGAACTTTAGTGGTATTTTCTTATACAAAAAGGGTCATTGCAAAGGCGAATGAAGGTCACTGAGTTTAAATCTCAACTTTTAGATTTTATTGATTTTTTTTTTAAATTATTTATGAATGTGCTGGCTTACCCTGCTCTGGCTTTTTATAGCTCAAGGTATTTGGGTTGCTGTCTGCGTTGTACAAATTTTATAGTTAAAATCTATAACCGTGTGTCCCCGCTGGGTCAGTCATATGATCATCTAGAATTGTGGGAAACATGGGCGACCTCTAGGTTTGACTTTCGACCCCTAGACTTGCCAACCGTGTCGGTAGTGCCGTGACGTCAGCAGGCAAATGTTTTGGGATGCGCTTTTAATGCCATCTGATTTTGTTTGGCTGTCAAAACCCATAAAAAATAAATCAATTCTGCTAGAATTCGTATGATCCTATACTGACAGGGCGATCTTTATGCATGTGCTTAGAAAACGTCAACGAAAGCTGTCAAAGCTGGTGACGAGCTGTCAACTCAATATCTTTGTTTGTTTAACGATTGTGTTTAAAGATTGTGTTTAATTTAAAATAGTAAAGGTGGCAGAAATTAAATAAAAAATAAAATAAATAAATGTTACTGGACGTGGCCGTCACTAGGTGGGATGAACTAGTCTTTAACTTATCGTTCACTTTCAGTTAGCTGACAAACCGTATAAATCGCTAAAATACTCTCTTATCCTCAAAATAAGGAAAACCGAAAATAGTTCAGAGTATCTATTAAATAACTTGCAGTTATTTTATTTAATTGCTAGTAACGCTTTCAGCTTATTTATAATGTAATATGTTCAACTGAAAAGTTGTAAAAATCAGTTACGTGTTGTCAACGTATGGCAATCGATATCTTTTGGCTTTTATGTTATTTGATAGTGTTTTGGTGTAAATTTTATTATGAATTTTGTTTAAATTAAATAGTCTACTCCCAAGACTTCAACCTTTAATTTAAAATGTATCATGTGTTCCTGTATGCTAAATTTGCAAATATATTTGACGTTATAATTGATATTTCGCTGATATAAATTTATTGAACGTGCATTCCATTTTTAATATTTCATGTCAATACGTTTTTGAATGCAGTTTTATGAAATTTTGCTGAAAAGTAGTTTATTTCCCTGTTTTAAAATTTTTTAATACGGCCGATAAACTTCATGAATTTTTTCCCTTCTTTCAAATTATTAAGTGCTGGCATAAAAATTATTTAAAAGGAAAGGAAATATAGGTGTTTATTAGATTTTTATAAGTTTTCTTTTAGCATCTTCATTAATTTCAGCAGTTTCGGATGCTATTTTAGAAACATATGCCTTAGTTAGTGGCATTAGTAGGTTTACAGTTTACAGATGCCTTCTTGAGCACATATGTGAATTGATTCTTGGCCACACATTTCATAAACTGAATTGAAAGACTTTCATTCAACTATCAATATTATTAAATTAAAGAAAATTTTAACAATAATGATCAAGAGACTCGCACATACACAGCACAATCGAAAAGACTTACTAGCCAACTTGAAAAAATAAAAATCTTTTGATTTTTCTTCAACCAACTCGACTACTGCCAAGCTAATCAATTGACAGAGCCATACACGCCTTGCTTTGGACAACAACCGACTCAGTTCCCAATTGAATTGAAACGTGTATGGCGTGCATAAATTGGAAGAAAGAACTAAAAAACGGATTTGTTCCTTTCTTTTAATAATAGATCTGAAACTAGTTATATGAAATGAAATTATTTGAAATTTTCACATTTAAGCTACAGTTTAGAGCTCTATTTTAAGTAACCAAAAATATGTAAAAGTTGATTTGGCAAAAAGTGGCGTTTATTTCTTTCTTGCAAATGTTGACTAATATGATTATAATTGTATAAATTTCATCTGGTATCTATGGCTATATTGCTGGTTAATGTCTGTGATGTAAAGTTTGCCATATAACAAGGTGACGAGCATACTTGTTCTGAACAGGATGACTACTACTAAATTTATATAAATAGTATCAAGTATGTCCATTAGACGTCGCAACTAATGCCAACTTGGCTTTGTGCAGCCCTTTCATTTGAATTGCTGGAAAACAGATGGTGCTCCTGCGATATCTGCAAAGAATTCTTATTTTTAATTATCGAAGATGTGTTAAAATTTTAATAGAACCAAACAAAAATATGAGTGTGGTATTCGTACGAAACCTTTCGGTTGCGACTCAAAGTTGCAATTTACTGAATTTGCTATTATTCTGCATACATCAAAGCTCTAAAATAAGGATCCATATTTGTTTTTTAATTAAGCATGAATAAAAAACATTAATTGCATTAACTTTGCCCAGTATATAAATTAAATTCTTTACTTAAAAAACATTAATTGCATTAACTTTGCACAGTATATAAATTAAATTAAAGATTGGATTTAATTAAAATTTAATTAAATATTCGTGCAGCTTTCTTCATTAAATCCAATATATGAGTTTAATTAAAACTTTAATGAATTCATCGAGAGTTTAACCAAAAGAGTTGCTATTCCATTTCGCATTCAGAAAAATATTTAAAACTTAAAAGGCACAATAATGATAAACAACTGCCAAGGATAGGAAAATACTCTTATAGGGACAAAATGGGGAAAATGCACAAAGATCTAAGATATCGATATCACACATGTGTTAAATACTGGTGAATATGATCATAAAGTTTGAAAAAAAATCTTTTAGATTGTGAAAATAAGAAAAAGTTTTCTAAAATAAATAACTGTAAAAGTTATTATAAATTGCGAAAACACGTAAAAACAACTGTAACAACTGCGAAAATGGTCACAACTCGAAAAATTCACAAGCAAATTGCGCATATAAAAAAATTTTATTAAAAAATTGCTAAAACTGTAAAAAGGATAATAACAAGGAATGCATTCAATACCGATATATCAGCGATACTTTGGATTTCCTATTTATTGGTATCGGCGATATTTTTTATAATACTTCTTTAAGTTTTTTTTTTAACAATAAGCGTTGTGTCTATTTCAAATTTCAGCAACAAAAATTAAAATTTTAAACTTTTGTTATAAAAAAAAAACCAAAGTACGGTTCAACTCCAAACACTTCGACGACATAAATACCAAAATTGTATGCCAATTGGCAATTCAGTTTACATATAAATAGCTGTGAATGTTTAAATTTCTTTAATGAAGTTTTCAAGCTGTGTAGTGATAAAAATTGCATTAAAGAAAAAGTGATTTTTTTGTAATTAGTTATAACTAAGGTTTTACTCAAACGGATTACAATACTGGAGATGTATACTTAAAAAAAATATGTACCGGAAAATTTTGGTGGGGGGATGCTTATTATTATTAGGGAAAATGCGTTATTATAGCAACAGGAGTTTCCACATCAAGTTTTATAATGCTGGCACACTTGGAAATAGTTTTTGCTGCAATTTTAACATTTGGACACATAGTGCAGTGTTCGGTTTTTGATATTGCTGAACTCTTTTGAAGGCTTATTATAATGATAGCAGAAGTGGTGAAATTTTTGCGTTACTTAAAAAAAGCTACAAAGTCAATTAGCGAAGCAACTGCTAAGTTGTCTGATGCGACTTCTTTACTCTGCGGAAAATTTGGTGACAAATGATCCAAAAGTACTCGACCTATGACTTGAGAAAATGAGACTGGTACCAAAAATAAGGAGTACTGAATGGTGAAAAAATACATCTTGTGTAAATGTTCACATATTAACCATTTTCAGTCAATTTAGTTGGTACTCCGGCTAGTATTGTAGTAAAAGGCACCGAACAAATTCGATGCACCTGTATCTAAGGCCTATCACATAGTATCTGTATAATATTAATTGTCTCACTTCAGTGAGACTGCCATTCCACTCAGGAGCCTGTTCCGTATCTACATTCAGATATTAACTCCAGCTTAACTGGTATTTATAACATTGAAATATAAGTGTCGAGTAGGTAGTGTACTAGCCTATCATGCCGGAGGTTGTCGGTTCGAATCCTATCAAATACACCGCTTAAAAATAAAATACAATTTCTACTTGGATTTGTAACAATAAAAAAATAAATTAATCGATAATTACAGATGAATTTTAGAATAATATTTATATATAATCTATATTATTCTACACCGATTAGGACTCCATAAGATGGTTCAGAGACAAGTTACAAGGTGCATACAAAGTATCAATTAAGCCCATCCTAGGCCATCCGCATGTAAAAGTGGCTGGTCCACTTCATAGGAAGTGTTAGAACTCGGACTGGTCCCTACCGCCTGGGGACCGGTCACGTGACTTGTTTTGTGTCAGTTCCATTTACCGTAGGGTAGTTCTCAAAAATTATTAGAAAACAATACAACTCAATGAACAATAACGGAGAATAGATCGTGGTAGCAAAATTTAGTATTGGTTCTTAATGAAAGATTTGATGGTTTGAAATATAATCTAACAGATTCTTTATACACAATGCTTGATCCTCGGTACAAAGTATGAATATTTCACTTGCTGCCTACTTCTTCAAAAAAGCATTTTATTGAGTTGCATGATTTTACTCTGCAGTTACACGTTCAAGAAATTGCTTTCAAGTTGATCACACGTATTGCTTGTTAAAACTACTTTAAATTGATGCTATGACGTAGGCTGTAAGCAACTTGATAGTCAATTTTGTTTTCAAAATGCCGTCGTCAAGGAATCAACAACGAAACAGTAAAAACCGGTTATAACGAATTCTCGGTTGTAACGATCTAAGTCTAAAGTGCGGACATTTCGGTTGCCATTTTCATACAAAAATAATTCGTAATAGCGAATTCGTAGTTAACGAGTCCTCGTTTGTATCGAACTATGCTTATTACGAACTTGTCATAGAGCGGTTTTTTTGCTGTTTGCACAAAGTTTGTTATAGCCGAGTCTTTCTGTAATTTACTTACAATAATAGAGATCAGCTGTTTAAATTGAACGAAAAATTGAAACAAATCTTGAAAGCAAAATTGAAATCAAGTTGGTAGTCAATTTCCAATTATGTGAGTGTGTTAGTAAAAAAGTGTGAATGTATTGAAACTTGAAACAAAAATTGAAACAAAACTTGAACGTGTAACCTCCAAGTTAATGAAGCTCTGTACTCCGAAATTAAATCAAACAATGTTAACCGATCACCTTCAACAAATTCTGATAAATCAATATGTAGTGTTTGGAGCGTTTGAAAAACTATTAGAAATTCCGAGAAATATAAGTCACTGTCCAATGTTAGTTATAGTACTCTAAAAAAGAAGTCAGGAGAAGCAGACCTCCTAGTGTACCCAAACTTGAAAACAATTGCCGTACTTTAGTTTTTAAATAAATACTGTCGCATCAGTGGTACTATTTCCTACTACAGGTCTCGTTCAAACAGCCTTGCGAAATCGTCTTTCACCGCAAAATTTGAGACTTAAAAAAAATGTTAGTAATATTGATTTTAGATACGAATAATCTCTTACGCTGTAATTTTTTATAACAATAAAAAAATTACTTAACATGCGTTTTGTTTATTTTACCTTCAACTTAGACTCACGGAATTGGTATCGTCTATTTTGTTTAAAAAATTTATATTGTTATATGTAACCATGTTGCAATTTTTAGGAATACTAGTAATTTGATAATTGTAAACATTAGTTTGTTTATAGTAGTTTAATTAAGACTGATAATTATTAAAAGATTATAATCTTTTAACTTCGTTTCAACACCCATAGGTTACTTCAGAACACGTGAAATTGTTGTCGCTATCATTACACAACGATGGCTTTTCTCTGTCCATTCTTGTGTAACGAAGTAATTTACACAATTCTAAGGTCGTTTTAAAACGTGCGTTTCTGCCTTTTTATATTAAATTTGAAAGTTCTCAGTTTTTTAAAACTTCAAATTTAATACAAGAAAGTAGAAACGCGCGTTTTAAAAAAGCCGGTGTGGCCTAGCCCTTAAAGTTTAAAACCTTACATTTAGTTCAAAGCGTAGAAACGTGCATTTTAAAGAAGCCCGTGTCCTCAGTCTAAGGTATATATTAAATCTAACACGAAATTTTTTAAATATTGTACTTCATGTTCTCAAAATACTTAAGCGGTGTTTCCACAATACAAACAACTGATTAATGTGCTGTTTCCACAATAAAAACAAGCACTGCTTGTCTAAAATTTGTATGGAAATCACTAAAAAAAACTGAGTGCTTTTCATATAAATTTTAGACAATCAGTGCTTGTTTGCATTGTGGAAACAACACATAAGTAGAGTATAGGAATCACTCAAAAATGTGAGTACTTTTCACAAAAATTTTCAACTCAAATCAATTCTCTGTATAGTAGAAGCCACTTTTTAATATCTTTATACCATATCATTAAAGTTATTAATGGCAAACATTTCAACTACTTTGAATAAGTTAAAATACCAAAAATTAAAACATAATTGGCAACATAATTTTGAAAAATATTTTGTATGATTTTAAAAAACATTTTACTCTAATACAAACCCAAATGAAATAAAGACCTCCAAGGAGTAAACGCAACATATCAATAGGAACATACAGACACACCTTAAATAGCAAAAGCAATTTTCAAAGTCCTTTCCAAAGAACCCATATCAATGATAAAATGTCAAAAGTATACTGTTTGGTTAAGGATCGACCATCAAGAATATACAATACACCACAACGCAGACATACTAAATCTCTTAGTACACTTTTAATTTCAGCTTATACAGGCCATCTTGTTTGAATTCAAGACGACAATTTTATGCCATTACACTTTTAGAGGAAAATTCTCTTTAGCTTAATCGTATTTTAATTCACTTGCTTTTTTCTTGCTTTCTTTTGTTACAACAATAAATCAAATAAATGCGTAAAACTGATAAAATACCGCAAATATATTTTCTCTATTTGATGCTGTTGCTGCTGCTGTTTTTGAGGTGATTAAGTAGAGGTGAAGAAATAACCCATGTTAATTTTGAATGAAAATTAATATGCCTTAACAGAAGGGAATTACTTTGTATTTAAAGTCAAATGACCAATATGTCAAGTATTTGATAACGGGTAGGGTAGCGAATACAACAACAAAAAACAGCAGGAATAATTTATAAAGATAATTATTTCTAAAAAGAAGAAGAAAAAAATAGTACTGTGAGATAATGTGAATGAACAACAACGAGTTTTATTTAAATTATAACCATAATGAATAAATTCTTAAAAGGTATCTTCGTTGGGCAGAACTTTTAAGACAGAATACAATTATTCGCAGTTAGAATCATTAAAGAGAATTTTTATCTCCTCATTGATCAAAAATGCCGCATGACTGGTAAATCATACACAGAAAAAACTAAATTTCATTTTCTGTAAAGGAATTCAATGAAATAGTAAATATTTTGTCTATGAACGGATCTACAAACAAATTTGTAAATATAGACAAAAGTATTTCAACAATTTCATTGAAAAAACTAGTTTTTTTTCAGTGAATAAATTGTTTAAATCTATAAAACAATTTGTCTTAAAATATTTACAAATTGTAGACAAAACTATTTACTATATCAAACAAAAATATTTACTGGATTTTTTTGCAAAACATCAAACAATATTTCTGTTTGAATTTAATAAACAATTAGTCTAAAAATGCTTATAATTATTAAGCAAAATAATTTACTTAATAAAAAAAGGTAGAAAAAAATTTGTGTCTGTGTCATCATCATCATCCATTAAGTATTTATGAGATTTGACTTTGTTAAATGTGTTTAAGTCTGAATGTTTATCTAAATACTCTAAAAAAATGAATGAGAATTAAGCAACGACATTAACTAATCGATTCACTCAAAAATCTTTTGTAAACAAACTTGGTACAATTGCGTTCCTCTTGCTATGATTGTTGTTGTTGTTATTTGTGTGTATATCGTCAACGGGGTGGTTTTTTTACGACACAGTTTTTATTGTTGTTTTTGGTATTTGCGTTCTAAATAAAAGTCAAACAAACAATTCATAGATTATAGAAAGAACATTTACTGAAAATTATATATATTTTTAGACAAACTTTTGCTTGAAAATTTGTTGGTGATAATTTTTTCTGTGTACACCACCAGACAGATAACCCTGTAAGTTTAATAAACAAATTACAGCAATTTTCGCTGAACGCACAGAAACACACGTTGAGCTACAGGGTGTCTAGGTTAACTTCGTCGGTTATGAAACATTTTTTGTCGGCCTCAGAACTTTTACAAATATTAACTGATTATAACGAATTTAAACTTGGCATAAAGTTTATAAATAGATAACGAAAATAAAGTTTATTTTATTAAGATATTTACGCACAAAAACATATATGTGAAAATAAGGCCAAATTCCTATCCCAAAATTTCGGCCGTAAAAATTACTGAGATCAAAATAAGGATCAAGTTCTTGATAGGAACAATACCATCTCATTTCTAGACAACCTGTTACCTTGGCAGCATTTTTCCCACAATTCTTTCCCATATTAGAAAGGCAAAAACATATTGCCAAGCTCACAGGTTGCCTAGAAATGGCATGGTATTGTACCTATCAAGAACTTGGTCCTTATATTGATCTCAGTACTTTTTACGGCTATTATACCAAATCGTAAATGCGGAATATAGAGTTTGCTTGTTTAGATTAGATTTTTAGGTATAAAATATTTATTTTTCGAGCTATAATGATAAAATTTTGAGTGAAGTTGCATATAAACGCCAGGAGTAGAGTGTTGGTAATAACTCAATTTTGTCCTAACTCGACTTTAGCTGTTATTCTTTGTGGGCACAAAATTCAGCTCCTTTTTTGTAAAATGTTAGCCATATTTCACCCTCCTTTCAAAGTCTTGACTTTGATCCCTCTTCAAAATAAGCCCATATTTAAGATATCTTAATAAAATAAACTGCATTTTCTTTATCTATTTATAAGCTTTACACCAAGTTTAAATTCATCAAAATTGGATAATATTTGTAAAAGCTATGAGGCCGACAATATTTAACATGCACGACGTAGTCAATTTTGAAACCCAGTAGCTCAACGTCTGTTTCAACAGAATGGTAAAAATAAGTAGATATAAGTCTGAAATTTGTTATTTCGGCCTAAGGCTACTTGTCCTGTGATGGGTTCTTTAATACTAGTTGAATTACTGTACTTTACACAATATTTTTAGTTTGGAAAAAATCTGCTTTTTTTCCTAACATTTTTTTCTAGTTTTGTGATATGTTGTGATATGATTCTTTTCACCGGCCACCAGAAGTAAACATGCATATAACTTTTTTGCGCGGGCCGTCGCATTAGTAAATTTTTACGTAGTTTTATTTTTGAACTGAATAGGTAGGTATTAGTCTGAAAATTTTTATTATTTCGGCTTTTTAGTTCAATATTTGAATTAATGTAAATTCAAATTATTTTATTAAGAGTGGAGTGTTGGAATATTCAAAACATATTAGCAGAACGGATCAGTACTACTGATTTCGACAGGCCGCTACATCGTCTCATTAGCGTTCTTGTTCACTTTTACCACTTAGGAAAGTGGATGCTTTTTATAAGGAAACATCAGCTATTTAACAAACTTTTGACATGAAATAGAATACAAGACTTTTTCCTGTAAATTCTTGTATTCATCTCATACAAACTCAATTTAGTTAACCGAAGTCTCCTCTATCTGATTTAATTTAATCCAACACTCACAAAGCTCTTATTAGTTTTAGCTTGATGGTTATTTTTATCAACATCTACAATCATAGTTATTTGTTTGTTTTTGTTTTTACATATGCTTTGAGTGGTTTCTTAGTTATTTGTCTGCATTTTGGAACTAAAACAGAGACAGACAACAGAGAAGTAACAACATGCATATAACTTTTTGCGCTGGCCGATCGCATATTAATAATTATTTTATATAATTGTATTTTTGGAATAGGTATAAGTCTGAAATTTATTATTTCGGCTTGAGGCTTGTGACCACAAAATTTACCATTACTACATTGTCTGGTGTTTTTCCAACTCTAATTTTAGTTGTAAGAGGTAATTGAAAATAAATCTGGATACACATTATTCGTCCCATGCTACACCAACCTCAGACAAAATACAACGGATTAGGAAGGACGACGATATAGGATATATGACTGCAATTGAGACGAGTAGTTAAAAAAATTAAGCCGGTGTAAATTTTACCACCACCTGTAAGAGTTCTAAGATGATATCTTAACTCGGCTTTTACACATTTGTTTGTATAGCAACACTATATGAATATCTTTCAAATAGACTGCCCCAAAATTTGGTAAATTTGAGTTAAATGGAAATTTGTGCTAAATAATAGAAATTTCTCCATGCTCTATATCTTAGTTGAAGTTACGTCAGTATATACACTACATATTAATAACAAATTATTAATTGTATAAAAATCTTTAAGTGAATGCATATTTAAAGGTGAATTTGTTTGCTTAAATATATTTATTATTTTTAAATACATATTCTATATCTACATATGTACATATTATGTGTTCTTACTAGCAGCATTTGACTTTGATTTATGAGCTGGAAAAAATTGAAAAATAATGAAGTCCAAGTGTCAGCCAGTACATTTTTCATTTACTTAAATGGCATTTCGTAGGATAATGATAATGATGTTGGAGAAGACAATAGTTATGAACTTGTAACGAAAGTTTTATAATGATATAAGCATATCGTCGTTGCTCTGACATAATCTGCTATGTGTTTTTACTATGTTTCCAGGATAGCAAAACAGCCCTTTTATATGGTAGCCTTGCTATATTTTTTTATAATCAAGCGCTTTAGTGAAACAACTTTTGCATTAATACAAGTATAATATAAAAAACAATAGGGATAATTGCACATTGGGGGACTATAATAAAATAAGTCGAAAAACTACACATAACTGTTTTTTTTTCTAAAGCATTTTTAATAAAATTATTATTTTTTGATTTATTCTTAGCACATAGCTGTTTTGGTTCATAGAATATAATAAATATTTTAAATTTCATCAGAAATAATATTTTCTAGTTTGAATTTATACAGAAATGTAGCTATTTGTAGGAATATTCTATATATGGCCTTCACATAGCTAATTTTGTTAGCTCCTAAACCCATCAAGATTACCTTAAACGTTTGGGTGGCTAGATGTATGACCAAAAAATGATAAGAATAGTGCAATAAAAAAATTTTCGAAAATTGTCACATAGTTGATTACATCAGAGCAACGACGATATCTATGTACAAATATATTATATATTTCCTAAACACATACATTTTTGTTTATAATAAATTTGAAAAATATCAAATGATTTAAACAGTTTGTTTCCTTTTGTCATAGCTACGTGAATTGATCAACGTTATAAAAATAACCCTTTTTAGGATTTTTTCTTTCTTCCACAGTAATTTTAGAAACTTATTTATAAACATAACACAAACTACTTATGAACATATACGTACATACATATTTATGTATGTACATTAGAGTGGTCGCAAAAATTAAAAGTTAGATTTTTTAAAGTATTTTACTCAAAATTGATGGGTATTTACAAAAAAATTATCTAAAAAAATGTTGGCAAATCAGTTAATATTAAGGCGTATCGCAAGCCAACCAAAATTTGAGCATATGCTCTTTTTCTGTCTTTTATATATTATAACTTAATATATATAGTAATGAAAAAAAAGTCTTCTAAAAAGTTTTTGTCTGTGTTGTTTCCAATGGTTTTGCCTTACTGACCTTTATGTAAACCGCATATATAATAAAATAACCAGCAAGATACCGGAAGAGGCCAATAACTATTAAACATAAAAAAAATTATAGTTTTACAAATTTTGCTGAACTTGCTCATCCCCTACAACTTGAAGTTGTTTCTTTAGTTATTTAGAACGCTGAACGCGAACTTGCAGTCTATTTTTTGTTTACCTCTAGTTTTCGAGATAGACCGTCATGTCAAAAGTGAAGGCACTTGGATGACATATATTATCATAACTCGAGAAGGGGTTGCCCTATTTAGTAAAAAAGAAAAACCAAGCTCGACAACAAAATTATTTAGCTCTAAACAGAAGTCGGCAACGACTTATTACAAGAAATTTTTTTCTAAATACATACTATGTATCAGTGTTGGCATTAGTCGATTGATTTTTCAATCGATTAAAATAATCATTATTAAATATGGTAATCGTAATCGTGATTAATATCACTAAACTCTAATCTTTAAACTTTATCACTAAACTTTAATAGTTAATTTGATTACTTTTAAACAAAGAATTAAATTTTGACATTTTACATATATATATTCTCATCAATGTGTATATGGATATGTATGAAAGAAATTATATGAAAAAAAAACAACAAAAATCTAGATCAAAGCCTATAATTGATTAAAAGTCGCTTAAACTCTAACGAGCAAAAACATGGATAAAATCACGTCTATGCCGAAAATAGCGGAAATTCGCAAAAATTGCAATATTGGAAATCTAAATCTAATTAGAACTCGCTAAAACTGTCGTATAATTGATTAAAAGTCGCTAAAACTACAAGGAATGCGAAAAATTTAATAAAAACTGTGAAATTGGCGCAAATTCGCAAGAACTTGGTAACAGCGGCATGATAGCAAACTCTAACTTTGATGAAAATCGTTAAAACTGTAAAGAACCTGAAATCCTACAAAAAAATCTTATCTATCGCGAACATGGCGGAAATTCGCGAGAAATCGTAATATAAGAAACAAAAAATTGATTGGAAAATATTTCTTTTTCAGCATTTAAAAAATTTTTTAATTTAGCTTTGAAACTATTTTGAAACATTTATACATATATTCCAACTGATTCAAACTACAATAATCAATCGAAATATTTTAGTCAGGATTAACGATTTTTGATTACGATTGGTAATCGTAATAAAAATAAAAAAAACGTTGATTACGATTAGTTAGTTTTTAATCATTAATCACGATTAACCCTTTTAATCGTTAGTTGTTAATCATTAATCAGATTAACGGTTTGCCAACACTGTTATGTATATTGATTAAATTATGAGACATAAAAGACAGAAAAAAGCATTTGCTTGGGACATGCCTTAATCTTTACTGATTGACCAGAAAATTATTTCAAGGTAATTTTGATAAATACCAATCGATTTGGGTTATGAGACCCGAAGGAATCAAAATTTTAATTTTTTACGACTACTCTTATGTACAATGTACATAAGAGTAGTCGTAAAAGAGTAGTCGTACATACCATTCATACATTTGTAGTTACTCAAAAATATTAAAAGACAAACACTTAAATAAACTTAAAGTCGCAATCAACTTATTTCCGTTATGACTTTCAGCTTAAACATAAACAAAATTTTCTCCAAACTCTTAGTTGGACTTTTACAATTATGTAGAGGAGACGACATACTATCGAACATAACGCAAACAGCAAATACACCCATTTAAAAATACTCCTTCCTATGAACTCAAATGCGCCATTTAATGAGTTTGAGATAAATTTATATATAGATGTATAGATTGATTCAAGTTTATTTAAAAAATATCATTGTTGGTTTTATGACTATCTTTGTTTTCTTATGCTTATGAATGGGTTTGTGTGTGTATATGTTCTTTCGTCAAACTATTTTGAAACATTTATACATATATTCCAACTGATTCAAACTACAATAATCAATCGAAATTTTTTAGTCAGGATTAACGATTTTTGATTACGATTGGTAATCGTAATAAAAATAAAAAAACGTTGATTACGATTAGGTAGTTTTTAATCATTAATCACGATTAACCCTTTTAATCGTTAGTTGTTAATCATTAATCAGATTAACGTTTTGCCAACACTGTTATGTATATTGATTAAATTATGAGACATAAAAGACAGAAAAAAGCATTTGCTTGGGACATGCCTTAATCTTTACTGATTGACCAGAAAATTATTTCAATGTAATTTTGATAAATACCAATCGATTCGGGTTATGAGACCCGAAGGAATCAAAATTTTAATTTTTTACGACTACTCTTATGTACAATGTACATAAGAGTAGTCGTAAAAGAGTTGTCGTACATACCATTCATACATTTGTAGTTACTCAAAAATATTAAAAGACAAACACTTAAATAAACTTAAAGTCGCAATCAACTTATTTCCGTTATGACTTTCAGCTTAAACACAAACAAAATTTTCTCCAAACTCTTAGTTGGACTTTTACAATTATGTAGAGGAGACGACATACTATCGAACATAACGCAAACAGCAAATACACCCATTTAAAAATACTCCTTCCTATAAACTCAAATGCGCCATTTAATGAGTTTGAGATAAATTTATATATAGATGTATAGATTGATTCAAGTTTATTTAAAAAATATCATTGTTGGTTTTATGACTATCTTTGTTTTCTTATGCTTATGAATGGGTTTGTGTGTGTATATGTTCGTTCTTTCGTCAAAGTGCTCATAACTAAGCTGATCAACTTTTATGGTCTTTTCAAATATTTACTCTCATCTTATCTTTACTCACACTTAACTTATACTTTAAGAAAACTTAACAAACTAAAATACTAACATGGTCAACATATAGTAAGGCAGGTATGGAAAATAAGAATATTAAAATTATATTTTAAAAATAAAAATAAATAAATTTGTTAGAGTGAGACTGCTCACAGACGAAGGCTTCGTACGAATACTAAATATGTATTTGATACTTTCTTAGCTTTCGGGATTTGTTTCGCTTTAATAATGTTACAATTTTGCGATTTTTTCATTTTGACGATTTTTTTTCGCTTTAGCGATTTATTTACGTTTTGACAATCTTTTTCGTTTTGGTAACTTTTTCTATTTCGACAGTTTTTTTCTTGATTACTTTTTTCGCTTTGCCGATTTTTTGTTTTTGCGTCTTTTTTTTTTGCATTTAAGGATTTTTCAGCTTTTCTGAATTTTTTTCGTTTTGACGTATTTTTCCTTTTGGTTATTTTCTTATCATCTTGCAATACTTAAAGTGATAGCCTTTAATTATTAATTTTGTAAAAGTTTCAAGTGTCTAATTATTACGGTTTTAAGATTAAATACAAAATTACATCACATTGAATTTATTTAAAAAAAACTTGAAAAAACCAAAGCGACTTAATCTCGAAATTGATAGTGTCGATATTTTTTTTTTGAAATATATATATCAAAATTAAAAATATCGACCATACAATTTCGTATACATCAGCAAATACCAATTCTCAGTAAGATAATGTAAAATTTAGAGAATGAATTCGAAGGAACTGAAGTTGCTATAGATTAAATCTGAGTAATAGAGTATAGCAAACAGGAGGCCAATATTCTTTTTCCTGCTATTGACTACAAGTCAATAACTGTATTTAGTCGATCAAGAGCCTAAGTATTAATGTTCTCGGATTTTAGTATTTGCTTATCGTTGTTAGCCGATCAAGAGCGGATATATTTATCTTATCGGAAGTAGTATTTACTTATCGGAGTTAGGCGATCAAGAGTCGATATATTTATTGCAGATTTTTCAACTAACCGTATTTAGAGGATAATGATTCGAGGCATTTAGCTTGTCAGATTGTAGTATTTTCTTGTCGTAGTTAAAAGATCGAGAGATATAGAATATATCTCGACCTATTGGACGTTTTCCAGCTAACGTTATTTAGCCGATCAAGATTCGAAGCATTTATCTTGTAGGATTGTAGTATTTGCTTGTCGTAAGTAAACGATCGAGAGATGAAGAATTTATCTCAACTTATTATACATTTTTCGCCTAATCACATTTAGCCGATTGAGAGCCGGGACATTTATCTAGTCATATAGAATTATTCGTTTATAGTTATTATAGGCCGTTTCAGACTATAATACAAGTATTAATACTTATTAAAATTAATGTTTGAAAATTTTCAAAAAACAATAACAATTTATCATGTCACAGTTTCTTTTTCCTCAAAAATATTAATACTTGTATTATAGTCTGAAACGGCCTTAAGCAACCGACAACTATTCTCACAGCAATATTCCGTTGTCTATAATTGAATTGTAGAACTATTACAGCATATCTTAGTGATCACTTATCTATAACAAAAGAAGCACACCTTTGATGAACCTAGATGGACTGAGAATGCCTCAGCCGGGAATATAATCCAAATTGATTATTAGGCTAAAGTTAGTAACGTTTAATTCAGAAAGATTTTTGCATAACTAATATTCCAAGGAACAAGGCAAGAATCAATATTAACTTAATTTTTCAACGTACATAGCAGAACATAGCAGCACTACTTTCGGAAGCCGCTATATTTCCATCATCAATGCTCACGTGCACTTGGCTTATCACCGCTAATCAGGTGCCTCTGTTGAATGTTTTTTCAATTCTTATTAACAACTTTTTCATGAAAATTGAATACAAGAATTAAATCACTCAAGCTAATATTAAACTGCACTCTCCCAGCTATTGCTTATTAGTAGCTCAGAAACATACATATATCAAATATAATATAGGGCTCAAAATGCTGCCTTGAGTAGCACAAACCTCATTCGTCTGCAGTGGGTTCGAATAATAAATTTTCGTTCAGTTAAATGAATTCCTAATAACTGCAATTTGGCATTGTTAAAGGTAGGATTTCATCGGACGTATGAAAAATTATTCATGATTACAAATTTAATTTAACCTACCAAGTAGTATGCATTTGCCTTTAACTTATCGCATACTTTAGGTTAAAGTAAAGTTCTAATAACACAAGTTTACAAGGTCTTGGATCACAGCAAGTGAATGAAAGTTGTTTTTATATAATTTTCCGGCAATGAATCGGAATATGTAGTCGGTTTATTTTTTTTTTGGTTCTAGTTTTCTAAATATAATTTTTTTTCAAAAACAAAGCAGTTGTACAACCAATGTTGACATAATTGGAGAACGGTTTGTGCTATTCAATTAAAACATATAAACTAATTTGTACTATTCAATTAAAACAAATAAACTAATCACATTATCTTCAAGTCGTGCCAATATTGTTTCTTAGTCTGCTCAGTAGTTTCACAGATATCGGGGAACTTATGCCAAAAATATATTTTATAAAAATTTTTGTTTTTAATTAATTCATAAAACATATAAAAAACCCGTTTGTGTGAAAATCGTGATTCTTATCAACTGAGTTTCCTCATTTAATTGTGAATAAAATCCGAAGTTGTAAATCCGTTTTAATCAAATATAACTTGTTTTGTTTGAAACACCTTTACCTATATGCTAATAGGATAATAACGGGTTAACCGGGTAATTCGGTAGGCTAGTGGGTAGTGTGCTAGCCTATCAGTGTGGAGGTTGTTGGTTCCATTCCCAGCTGTTTCACTATAACGAGTGAAGGTTTTTGTTACTATTCTCGTTTAAATTAAGTTATGATATCATTTGTAAATAAAAAAGTAATTTTATTTGTTATGAATTAATCTACTGAGCAGATTAAAAAGCAATGTTGGCGTGACTGGAAGATAAAATTGTTATCGAGTTTTAATTTATGTTTTAATTGAATAGCACAAAACGTTCTGCAGTTGTATTAACATTAGTTGTGCAACTCCTTCCTTTTTTAAAAAGCAATCTTGCAAAAGGTAATCCATATTCGGCTCAGTGCTTTAAAAAAACATTAAGATTTGTTCTCATCGGCTCTGATCCAAAAGTTGATCGGAATTTGTAAACGTGTGTAATGATTAACTTTTTATACGTCCGATAAAATCCTATCTTTAATTGACGCCAAGCTGTTTGCAGATACGTTTTCATTAATTTCTGTATTATTCTTTTGTATCATAATTTATGATAAGCTTGAGAGAAGTCGAACGCTTTTCTAGCCACACTCTCAATTCTATGTGTTTTATCGATAGTGCATCTTAAGACAAAATTAACAATCTGGAATGCATCCATTCGTAAACAAATAATTGAATTTTAAACTATCTAAGTCATATAAAACTTTCATTCCTAGAGAGAGTTGAAAAATAAGTTCTGCCTAACTAAAATCGAAATTCTGAGATGTTTTGTAAATTAAGAAATACTTAAAAAAGTAGAGTATTATTAAGTTTTCCATTCCTGCAGTAAGGTGGTGAAGACCACTCATACATACATACTTTTATAAAAATTTACTTATCCATACGTTTACAGACATAAAGACTTCATAGTATATATGGTCACTGTGAGCTTTGAATTGTTTGCCCCTTTTAACGGTTCACGTATATATGGTACAAATATTCTGCCTTGTATGTATTACATTTTATCAAATTATAACATGTTGTTTGATGAATTGATTGTTATGGGAATACTATTAATTACTTTAATCTCCATGATTGCCTTCTTCTACCATTTTCTTGACTATCGTCGTCTTTGCCCATCAGTATCATTTAAGGCTTGAATTTTATTGATGTGCATTTATAAGAATATAACATATAAAGCGTAGTATGCAGTTCTGCCTGAATTTCAGGTTCAAAATTTTGCATTTATTTCTACACGGAAAAATAATTCTGTAGAGAAATTTGTTTTCATTCACGCAAATCCACTTAAATTTATTAATTATACAGTGTATAACATAAAAAATTATTCACAAGACCACACAAAAACAAAATGTCAGAAATTCCGTGAGCAAAAAATTGTCTTAACATTAATTTTTGTTTCAGTTGACGGAAAGACAGATCCACTAATTGATATCACTTCCCTGTTGTCTGAAAATTTTTAAAGCCTGAATTTCAGTTTGTTTTTTTTACACATACTTCTTATGGCAGCCTGAAATTCAGGCAGAACTGCATACTATACTTAAAGGTTATCAAACATAATTACCATTCAGTAGTTGGGGGAATATTTAAATCACATATTACAAATTATATATTCATAAACTATATAAATATAGTAAGTATCCTACTACAGACAAATCTCTGTTTATTTGTGTTCTCATCTTTCACAGCAGAGTTTGAGTTATGATAATACACATGAATTTTTGGAAATCCTTTTTCAATAAATTAAATTTCTTTAAGTTGATTTAATTCTAAATAAAACTTAATTGCTTTATTTTAAGTATATGTACTTATATTGTTAAATATAATTAAATAATAAATAATTTTAATTGAATAATTCATATTGAGCAAAATGTTGTGATAGTTGAACTCAACTATTGAACGTAAACTATTTGATATTCAGAAATGGAATTATACAAAAATTATTTTATAGTTTAACGTGATTAGTTGTGCTATAATGTTTTCGCTAATGTACCGTATTTCTCATCTCATGAAATTAAAGTTTAATATAACCGTTACACGAGCATTTTATTAATTTGGAAGAAAGCTTACTCGAAACGGCTGGTTGGAGCAGCCGTGACATTTTAAATGGAACTTTATCGCTCTTCAGATCTATCTTCTGTGTAATTATTGTATTAGAAGATTTTTACAATATAAGATATTCAAATTTTATACCTTGTTGCTAGTCGTGTTTTCTAACAGAATTGCTACCAGTAATAAAAATTATATCATAGATGCATTTAACAATACAATAATGCTAAAAAAGTATTGACTGCTGCTAAAGTTATAGCTTTTTGTAATGTTGTGACTATGTAGGACAAAATTATGTTAATGTTTTATAATAATATAATTATACAAAGCGAACATACTATTGTTAAATTGGACAACAATATAAGAAATGGTTTACTTTGATAATATCATGGTTTGAGTACAACTATATTATTCAAATATAATATAGATTTTCCTCCTACAATGTGGTTGCCTTAACCATGTGTTTTCTTTATGAGTAACTACGTGTGTAAGTTAGTTTACTTGTTTGCATAATAATGAGCAATGTTTTTCCTGGGTACAGAGTCAATTCAAAAAATAAATTAATATACTATGAGCGCTATTATCACATACATATGTATTTATATCAAAATTGATTTAAAGTTTTTTTGTTGATCTGTGTAATAATATAAAATATTTTTTCCCACACACCTTTATTTCATTAATTAAGTAAACAATTTAAGAAAATTTCGTTCTTAAATATTTACCATCTTAGCATATTTAATTGTTATAAATTTATTTCTATTAATTTGCATTAAAATTTCTTAAAAAGTAAACATTAGTTATATTGTTTTCTTGAAATAGTCTTTACTTTAATGAAATCCTTGACATGTTATAAAAGCAATCTGTATTGCTCTTGCAGGTTATATGAAAAAAAAATTTTGTTAAGAATAACAAAACTTATGCAAGAAAAGAAGATGCATCAAACAAGAAGTCATCACTTAATGCACATTGCAATGCTGCTAAGAACAATCAAAAACAAGAAATAGTAATATCATGCATTCATAACTGCATACATACGAATATGTTGCACATCATGTTTTAAAGGTGTATCTGAAACGCGTAGATAAAGTGACAAATTTAAAGCTCACTAGCATATTCAAAAATTTTAAGTATGGGGTAAAAACGAAAATTTTCGACATGAAAACAAGTGTTCGAATTTTTCGCCTCTTCGATTTTAATGAAAATCGACAAATATCTTCTACTCCTATGTGCGCGTAACATAGCGAAAAATTATTTTGATAAATCGTATGTTTTCTATTTGGTAGGTATCTAAACTTGGGCATCTCGGTAATTTTTGAGAAAAGTTAGTCATATTGAAGACTGAATAACTTTAGACGCGTTATCGCGTTATCAGTCTCTTTTTAATGAGTACTGATTAAATAGGACATAGCATCCTCGTACAAGTGCTTCTAAAATGCTAAAGTAGTCTTTATCCTTAAATATCCTGAAAAATGGTATTTAAATTTTTTTATTTTTTACAGAATGTAGCCTGACTGACATATCTTTATTGTGTACAATTTTCAAGATGGGATGAAAGCAGACTCAAAAGATACAGTTATTTCTTTATGATAACTCGTCCATTTCAATGAAAATTGTGTAAGAAGTAATAATAAAAACAATCATTTGAATACATTAGGATTTTTTTGTAAAAAGTAAGATTGAAAATAGCTTAATTTTGTAGCGCGTCATAAGACTTTAGTAATTTAAATATCATATGAAAGGTTCAGGCACACATTTTGCAAATCCAAGACAAGCACATCAGAAATGGAAAAAAGATTTTTCGATTCTTATATATCTTTAAAAATTGTATTAATTTTCTCTTGTTTTTTTTTTGCAGCATATAGCAAACTAATCGGTCACCATTTTGTATAAAAAAACAAATCGAGATTTTAGGAAATACTACAACTGCGGTTGTTTTTATTCTTATTGCTTATACAATTTTCATAGAAATGATCGAGTTATCATAAAGAAACAACTGTAAGTTTTGAATCTGCTTTCATCCCATCTTGAAAATATTACACAATAAAGACATGTAAATTGGCTACATTCCGTAGAAAAATTAAAAAAAAATAAAATACCACTTTTCAGGATATTTAAGGCATTTTAGAGGCACTTGTAGCAGAAAGCCATGTCCTTTTTAAGCAGTATTCATTAAGAGGATACTGAGACCATTCAAATGACGTTAAAGTCATTTATATTTGATTACGTGTTCTAAAGTTATTGAATCTTCAATAGGACGATATTTTCCCAAAAAAGGCCAAGATGCTCAAGTTTAGAGGCCTATAAAATAGAAGCCATAAGAGGTAACGAAATAAGTTTTGGGTATGTTACCTGCACACAACAGTAGAATGTATATGTCGAATTTCATTAAAATCGGCGAAGGCAAAAATCAAGAACGTGTTGAAAATTTTCGTTTTTATCCATGGCTGTAAATTTTGTTAACTTTATGTATGTTCATGATTTTAGTGCTACCTTGAGTTTAAGCTTCGAATTTATGACAGCTACTGCATTTGCAATCTTCCAATTATACTATGTAACAAAATGAAACTTTTGTAATGACGTTTAATGTCTACTTTATTTTTTTGGATGTGTTATGGTGACCTTATTACAGCCGAAATTATAAATTCCATGTTAGGTTTTTTTTGAAATTTGTTTCTATAACTTGGTATTTTTCATCATAACTTGGGAAGGGGTTGTCCAATTCTACTTTGGAAAAAATTAAAAAGCTTGAAATAAAATTACCATTAAGACGTTACCATATTATTTTTTATATACTCAACTGCTGCGGAATTATTCAGGCCACAATGAGGAAAAAGATTTATTTTTAGGCGAAATTGGAAAAAATGCTAAATCTTACAATTTTTGTTACTTGTAATAAGGTCACATATACTGCAAATAAAATAAGATTCTTGTCATGAAAATCGTTTAATAAGTAGCAACTTTATTCGTAATACAGTGAAATTACAAGATTTTTGCCAAAATGTAGCTTTTGTACAACTGCTCCACACATTTCTTTAAATCTTTGAAAATACTTGTCCAATTTTGCTAAAAATTAATTTAAATAATTAGAATTTTAGCCGTATTCTTTTTGTATATGCTGAGAGGTTTTGGAGTTATTCAGAACGAAATAATAATTCAAAAACAATTTTTTTGTAAATTGAAAATTTTTTATTTAATATGATTGTTTCGCGCTTATTTCGTTTTGAGTCCGAATTGATTATTAGGCTAAGCTTCGTTAAGTAATATTCAAAAAGAATCAGGCATGATGAATATTTCAAGAAACAAAGGAAAAATAAACATCAAATTAATTTTTCAATGTACACAGGAGAACATAACAACGCTGTTTTCGGAAGCCACTACAATTCCATCATCAGTGGTCATGTGTATTTTGCGTATCACCACGAGTAAGGTGCATCTGTTGAATGTGATTGCAATTCTTATACATAAGAACTTTTCGTGAAAATTACATATAAGAATTAAATCACTTCTGCTGTTTCTACCGTTGATTTATTTTTCTTCATGCCCATTTTTCTGAGTTTTGTTCTACTAAATTGCTGTTACCTGATTTTAGATAAAATTGCAAATGTTTACACTATAGAACAAAATAATTTTTTTTAATTAAAACGAACTACGACGGTTCAGACGACCAGTATTTTTTAAAGATAAGTAACACAATCAGGCAACTAATGCCTATCAGCTAATTAATTAATGTGCTATCTTCTTTTGGAAAGGGATAGTGTAGAGAGAACAGGTGAATAATTGGGAGATAGATAGAAAGCTTAATTGATTTACAACTCTGCTATTGCGTGTTTTTGTAGAGCAATGTTGCAGCCCCCTGGTGTCAAGTAGAGGCATTAATTTGTTTAAGCTGTGTAGTAATTTATTAGTTCCTTTTACTTCGCCGACGATTCTGCTACAATATCGATGAAGGAGGGTGCGGTGATGTGCATTAGGATATGTTAGTATGAATTGCTGCTGGTACTACCGAAGTCATCCGTGCTATGCCTTCATTACTTTAACAGTCCAACAACAACCAACACAATAATACACCAATGCACATCAGAAAAATTAATGATGTTGTTGGCTTGCCTGAAACTTGTCTTGAACTCAAGACCTCAGGTTTTGTAGTCAAACGCGCTAACCAATCAGCCAACAGCACCCTTTGGCCAAAACTATTTTTTTATGTTATCTTCTGATGGACTTGTTGTTGCAATCTATTAGGGCACACTTCGGACCAACTAAAAATGCATTTTGGTTTTGTTAACATTAATTATGAGCCACCAAAGTTGGACTTTTTTTTAAAAAGTTTTAATTGTAATTGGAAAATAGGATTTTTTAAGTTAGTTGCTAAGCAGGTACACAAATTAAAAAAATATATTATCATGAAAAAGAAAGATAATGGTATTTGTATTAACTTAAGCGAAAAACAGAATCCAAAAATGTTGGCGATATTCAGAATCATTAGTGTTTCACATAACCTATAAAATCACCGTATTTTTGAATGTTTGCCACCAGTATGCACCATAAACCTTCCAGAAGTTGTGATTTTTGCTATTTTCGAGAGAGAATAATTAAAATATCGAATTAAAAGGTTTTAAGTAATATATAGAGAAAAATCTATCAAGATAGCAATTCTGAGTAATTATATATAACAGCCACACCCGACTCCAGGGCGGAAAATTACTATCCTCACCCCCATAGTCTTTCAGAGTATTTTTTAAATGAGCGAGATCTATTACGGTCCCTCACTATCCGGTGATCATCTTTTTAATTAGAATAATATGATTCCTAAACCAAAGAAATTATGTAGGCTAAGGTTTGTAACATTATATTCGGAAAGATATGATGTGATCAATATTCCCAGGAATAAGGGGAAAATCCATATCAATTAAATTTTGTTGATTTGCTTGTAAATTTTTTTATTTTCTAAACAGCCTTCCTAATTATACATATAAATAATCTTATTCATGGAATTACATTATACAAACATTCCCTTACACATTCTCATAAGTTAAGTGTACAATTGTAAGAACCTTTTTGCAAGGTTGCATTAATTAACATGAAAACAAGATTGTTAAAGAAATTTTATAATTAAGACACAAATTCATAAAAAAAATATTTTACAATTTCTTCTCTTCATAAAACTAAAAAGCTCTTGAAAATCCCACAAGACATGTGAAATCTCTTCATATATGTAATGAAGAGACATGTAATAAGTAGGCAACCCCTTACTTGTAAACACTTCATGATGTTGTTGGTGCTATTGTGTTAAATTACTGCGAAAATAACAGCAACATGAAATCATGAAGAAACTCACATTTAACTGACAAGACAAATACAAAAAAATTTTTTTTGTATAAGACATTGAAATCCTTATGTCTTAATATGTAGTTGAAATAAACTTGCAAGTGCAAGTGTAAGAGAAATTAAAAATTTTTACGAAATTTATTTGCTACAGCATTAAACAGCAAAATAAAACGAAGGAGAAAAAACTTCTACAAAATTAACACTTAATATGCTTTTAAACACAAACACATATTTATGGATATGCGAGGGAAATATGCTTAGTACAAATGTTATAGTAGAGTCGGCAAAGTTTTTCTTTGTATTGTATTTATTTGTTTTTTTATGAAGTCACCTCAGAAAATCTCTCTATAGAATGAGAATTACTTTGACGACACTTTGAATGTTGCAGCACATGTCGCAAATTTATGTAAAATGCAAACAAGTTTCATGACTCTTTTAATATGTACGCACACATTGTTTTTTATGCAGTCATTCTGTTTTATATCCTTCATCATCACCATCATTTTCATAGGTGTTAAGGATAATGTACTGTAATAGGTATGTCTCCTTAAATGAGACATTTGAAGACATTTATGTACCATTTAAAAAATCAATAAACAATATAAAGAAGAAATATAATATGGACTACAAAATAAACAGAAAAAAAAAATTAAATTAAATTTTAATTACTCTACGGTTAAGTATTTAGATGATACTCTGATGGCGACAAAATACTCAATGTATTATATGAGGATGTATGGTTGGTTCTAAGTACCTTATTAAGCCCATTCAAATTAGATAAATCAAGGGCAATAATTCCTGTAGTTTTGAAAATTAGCACTGTTCATGGATGCCTTGTAGGTGGCATGCAATAATGTTTTAGGAAATAAAGGCCATGGATATTATTTCCACTCAAAAAGGTAAGTAATGTCTACTTCAATTCCGTTTTTATGAACTTTATTTTAATTTTTTGATGGATATTATTTCTTAGTGAAAGTGGAAATATTGTTCATGGACAAAAACACAGTACGTATACGTAATATTTATACAATACATATTGCGTATGAGTGATGTTACGAATATTGGTGTGAAATGAAACAAAAATAGTTAATTTTCAATACAAAACTACATCTTTAGCAGCTCGAGTTTTAAAGATATAGTGACATTTAGCATTTGCATAGCTTACACCATTTTTTATAGTTTTTCGCTCCAACTTTAAAATATTTTCTACACAGTAAAACTATTATGCTTTTGAATTGTGATTCTCATTTCCTCTTTGAAAGTCTAACTATAAGCATACGAGTTTTGAAATGTGGTTAATAGGCTTAGCATGTGATAGGTCCTCCATTGGAGCACAACAAATGTGGAACCGATTTTTATTTAAAGATCTACTTATGAGTTGGCATTAACAACCAACGAAATGCCGGCATATAGATAAGCTAACCACAACAAATAGATTTAACTTTTTATATGTATTATATATCAATGGATAGATAAATAAGTGCATTTGTATATTTTGTAATAGATTATGTTTCTCTGTAAATTAAACAAGGAATTTTGTTGAAAAAAGCTAAAAAAATTACCTATTCATATTATCTTCACATATATTTTTGGAATTAAAAATTTATAAAAAAAGCAGTGAAATAAAATGCTGCTGATAGTTTTACTGTTTTTTGAAAATCTGCTCCTCTATGTAAATTGTTGAGCGACCGGTTAATAGGACAGATGATTTAAGCTTCGCGCGTTTAAAGATCGTTTTATGACTATAAGGTGTCTGTAAAATATAATAATCTGGTATGTGATGGAAATCGATCGATTTCAAATCGCTCGATTTCATCAAACTAATAATAGCCAATTATGTGTTATGTAAATCGCACGATGCTGTGAAATCTAATTTAAAATCGAAAAAATATTCTAAGCCTCGAAAGCCATAAAACATTAATAAATCATCTTTCAGAGGATTTTGCTTTTTTAAATCGACGTGATTTAAAATTAATCGATTTCCATCACATACCAGAATATATCGCTTTTTACATATTTTTTAACTTCCCGTTATACAAAATAAACAGTGCTACCACCCTTAAAAAAAACAACAACATCTTTCTAATTTCCAAGAGCATTTATATTCGTAAAGTTGGGTATATTTTCGTTTTTTTCTATTTTAACTTAGAAATAAGATATTTTATCGCGGTAAAAAGTACCCTTGTTTTGTTGTTTGAATCAGGACTCTAAAGTACCTCTATAACAAATTTATGTACAGACACGCCCTTTTTACAGTTTTATTATATGTAGAAATTTTTATGCAAACACATTTGGGATCTAACTGGGATCCCAATCCCGATGTAACGCAGAAAAGTATTTGGGAGCCGATTGGTTTCCTGTGGGGAAATATAAAAATCTTGAAAAAATTTGCTCAAATCGGGAAAATATCAAACGCTAATATTGAATTAAAATTGCTGAAGCTATCCAAGGGACAAAAGTATGTAACAATCACCTCTGTTGAAGATGAGTAAAATATACGACTAAAAATCTGTGTCAGATTTTCCCAACAAGCTGCCAATAGTTTCCCACTTGGAAACTTTTGGGTGTGACACATGCATTCCAAATCAGAGCCCAATATGAGCATTGGAAAAATTTCTAGTCGGGTATCTAATAGTTATATTTTGTAAAGAAATTTGAAAAACTCGATGTGACTATTTTTCTCAAGCGAATTTCGTAAAAAACTTCATTAATTTCGTCTAATGCTGTATATAGCGTGCATGCTTTAATCGATCTTAAATTTCATTAGAAGCTATTTTTGAACCCTATTATTTTGAAATATTGAAAAGGAAAAAAATTTAATATTGAAAAAATGTTGAGAAAAATTTTTAACAATTATAATTGCAATTACATGTAAGCTTCCTTTATATAAAAATTAAGCAATTTCTCACTTTCATTTCAAAGTTTTGATTTTGAAATAAAAGAATTTTTCTTACATACATATAATCATACAATAGTTTTTGAGAATTTTAGCAATGCAATTACCGGAAAAATTTCCGAAATACAATATAAAATTGAGGCAATTCTGGGAATCTTTATCTTCTAGAGAATTTTAGATTTTTTCATAGCAGTTGCGGGATGACCTCTTTGTCCACCGGTTGCAAGTTTTTTTTAAACATTATTATGAAATGTTTAATTTCTAGACTGAAACTTTTACGAAATCTATGAAACTAATGGGCAGATTTAGAAACAATGTCTGCTCGGCGTAAATACAACTTTGTTGTCGAATTTTGATTTTCCTTTTTTACTGAATAGGTTTAGAATAATATAAGCTGTGCAAGTGCCTTTATATTTGATCAAATAAATTGGAGTGCAAATTCGCGCTCAAAAGCCGAAATAAGTAAAGAAACAACTTCAATATTTAGCAAACGAAAAAAGTTTACCGAAATTTTTAAATTTATGGGCTTTCTCGTTATTTTGCTATTTATTTTGTTAAATATACGATTTAGATAAAAGTCCGTAAAGTTAAAGCAGTTGAAAATTTTACAGACAAGCAATTTTTGAAAGAAAAGTTTTCACAATAATATCATATATTTTGACTTGTGCGTCAACATGCAGTATATATTCATACTGAATAATATTGAATAAAATTTCACCCGGAAACCGGCACGGCAGGGCGTGGTCCCAGCGGCGTGAATTTTTTGTAGAGTAATTCTTGGAGAGTAATTTTTGCGTCAAGCCTTAACTTTTGAGAGGTGATAATTGCATATTTTCATTAAAAAAATGCCAATACAAATAACGCTTACGCTAATCTTCATATACGAGTATTGAATTTTTATTTTACTTTTTTGGAGAAGTCATTCGTGGGGAGTAGTCTCATTTAAAAGTAAGTGAAATCCGTATTGATATGAAAGAAAGGCTAAAAAATGTATCTTGAAAATATCCCCATTTTTTGTTTCTTCTTCAATTGCTCATTTATTAATATTTTTAACGAAAATAAGAAAATACATATATTCTTACAAAAATATTTAAATGAGTTGTTGCTTAAAACCGTATCCGAAACCGGTTTTATAAATGCTCAACATCTGTGTCAGTGATAATACAACATATACAAAAATATACTTGGTTACATTAAATATGACAAACACTTTTTTATTGTTTGCTACATTTGATATTCAAATATTAGCACAAAAATATTTTAGATTTTTTTTCAAATTGTATACAATAAATTCAGCATTTTATTTTACTCACATAAACATATATTTGAGATAAAATTATTTAAAAAGATTTTTCACTTTTTAATAGTTACATACGTGCATACATTAAACTTCATACGAAACATGCATTCGTATCATTTCACAACATGTTTTTGCATATAAATTTTTATTTTACTCCCTTGGGTCATTGTAACATGCATTGCAGTAAGATTTTGTACCCACACCCCTTACCATCATCGTATTTAACTATACAATCCCCAAAGATGGCTTCATTCATTTTACACAGAAACATACATACATCCGTACATAAAATGTGCATAGATATATACAAACTCTTGAACTTCTTCTCCGTGTCTTATTTTAATTTTTAGATGGGAAATAAAAAAAGAAATGGTTGCACGCGTACATATGTACTATCCACATACATACATATGTATCAATTGTGTAATGTTTTACATACATGCACGTTTGTACGTGTTTAAGTGACAAACATGCTAAAGAAGAAAGTGGAAACTTCATGGAATTTTTCTTGACTTTTGATGTGACGCGTTACATGACGACACATGTGTGCTTGCAGAATTCGCGTGTGTTTCTTGTCTGGTGGATACCAAACAGCTTCAGATTTATTAAAGCTGAAGTTTGTACAGAGTGCGCTCTAAAATATATACATAAATAAAAAGAAATGTCGCGTTTCCAAAATAAAATAATTTAAGATACGAATTACTACCATTTTATGAGATTTATTTCAACTTGGATCTTTTATTATATTTTCAGAAATTTTTGCTGACAAGAAATGGATGGTAATTAATTAAAACCAAATTTTTTGTTATTTTAGATATTCGTAGATATTTTTAACATTTGTTGAGGATTAAAAGTTAAATACAAAAACAATTTTTCGAGATAAACTTACACTTAGAGGAAACATTATGGTCTACCAAATCGTCTACTTTCTTTTATATATGTATCTAAATAACACTATTCTGCAAAAAAAAAAAAAAATATCGCTCTTTTCAATAAAAATATGTGGCAGATATAACATTACCAAATCGTTTTTGTCAAAAGCGTGATAAGAACGGTTGAAAAGAGGGATTCTGAAAAAATATGTCCAAAAAAGCGGGATTTTATAAAATATCTTATGGAAAGCGGGATGTTTGAAATATACGGATGATAATATATGATTTTTTATAAATATGTGCAACTACACAGTTACATATCGTTAGCTGAAATGCGAAATAACGTAAGTAACAAAAATTAAAGTTGCATTTCCAATTATTAATTATTACATCGAAGCGCTTTTCCCTACAAACTTTCAAACTGTTATCATAAAAATCAATCGCATTAAAAACTAAAATTAAGAGTCTTTACTTCAGTCACTTAAAGCATTTTATTTAGTCTTTTTTTTTCTTTCCTATAAAACTAAAAATAGTGTTGCTATGTAATTTCGCATTTCAGCTAACGAAATGTTCTTAGGAAATTCATTGAGTTACATTCCTTAAAATTAAAAAAAGTGAATTTTTAGATGTTTTTCAAAATTTATAATTTTTATGAAACAAATATTTTATAAATTGCTTTAATGCCCAAGAAAATTTTGTCTTTAACATGAAAGAAAGTTGTAAGTCAATGAGTGAAGAAATCAGAAGTCATATTTTATACAATCACGCACAAATGTTTAAGTGGGCATGACTAATATTTCCTCTAGATAAATCAGTATATTTCACCATAACTCGAAAATGGTTTGTCTGATTTAAATATATTAACCACGAAATTTTTTATTTAAATTTTGCTTATTTTTTCTTTCGAAATTGATAAGAAAATAAAACTACTAAAGTTTTATATTTTATCATTAATCTGAAAGCTAGTTGTAATAGAAATAAAATAAGAAACAAGTCATAAAAATTGATTGACAAATATTAATTTTTTCACAATTAAGTAATTTTCGAAATCTCAACAGTATTTCAAGTTAGTTATTTTTATTCTCATAGACATACTTAAACTATTTATATAGCTGAGGTATTAATTTAGAAAAATGTACACTTTCAACACGTTTTATCAAAAATTTAAATAAATTAGTTAATTCAAAAGTTATTACTTGAAAGTTTTAAGAAATCATTTATTTCCTTTTATCAGAAATGAAAATATTTAATTAAATAAATTAGTCTGACAATATTCTTAATATATATTTATTAATATATGGAAAAATTTCAATGCACAAAATGAATTTTATTATTCAATGCATTTGCATTCTCCTACTTGTTTAATATTTCTTTGATTATATTAAATTCAATTCTATTGAATTAGTATGGACATGAGTATACAATCACTTTTATAAATTTCTTTGAAATAATTTTGTATTGTATATCTGTAAAAAAATGCTTTTCAAGCTATCATATGCATATACACATTCATTTCATCTTGCTAAGGACCGTAAATAATAATCAATTATAATATACTTGTATGGAATTGCAGTAAAAATCTAATACATAGTAAATACAAATATATATATATATATATATATATATATATATATATATATATATATATATATATATATATATATATATATATATATATATATATATATATATATATATATATATATATATATATATATATATATATATATATATATATATATATATATATATATATATATATATATATATATATATATATATGTAGATATATATTCTTCAGATAACTACAAATATTTTAGCTATAGAACTAATAATAAAAAGCTTGTGGACTAATGTTAAATAAAAACTAGACCATACACAGAAAAAACTAAATTCCATTTTCTGTAAAGGAATTCAATGAAATAGTAAATATTTTGTCTAGGAATGGACCTACAAACAAATTTGTAAATATAGACAAAAATATATCAACAACCTCATTGAAAAAAAACGTGTTTTTTCAGTGAACAAATTGTTTAAATCTATAAAACAATTTGTCTAAAAATATTTGCAAATTGTACACAAAAGGATTCAATAAATCAAACAAAAAGATTTACTGGATTTTCTGAAAAATATCAAATAATATTTTTGTATGAATTTATAAAACAATTAGTTTAATAATACTAACAAATATATCAAACAAACTTTTTGTCTGAGTCATAAACATCATCATCCATAAAGCATTTATGAAATTTTACATTGTTAAATGTGTTCAAGTCTGAATGTTTATCTAAAGACTCTAAAAAAGTGAATGAGAATTAATGCAACGACATTAAATCTTCAGTAAACAACTTGGTATAATCGCATTTCTTTTGCTATCATTGCGGCTGTTGTTTTTTATGTGTGTGTCATCTGGGTTGTTTTTTAGCGACACAGTTTTTTTGTTGCTTTTGCTGTTTGCGTCCTAAATAAGAGTCAAAGAAACAATTCATTGATTATCTAAAGAACTGAAAATTAAATTTTTTATGTACAAACCTTAGTTCGAAAAATTTTTGGTGATAATTTTTTTCTGTGTATTTGAATAGCCAGGACGAAATTAATAACACAAGTTAATAAAAAATAAAAATAATAATAATAAAAACAGAGTCAATTTAAATACACGTGATAACAAAGCTCATAGCCTACTAATTTCATTGTTTGCTTTTTATTTTTTGCTATATATCAAATTATCCTTAATACGGGGATCCATAAATACACTAAGCAATAACGTGCGATAAAGTTATTCAATCATGAATATGATGAGCTTTTCTCAAAAATGGCAGAGTTGCTCAACACAAAAAAAACTAATTTCATTTTTAGTAAATAAATTCAATGAATTAGTAAATATTTTGTCTAGAAGCGGGCCTACAAACAAATTTGTAAATACAGACAAAAATGTCTCTATAATTTCATTAGAAATAACCGGGTTTTTTCAATAAACAAATGTCCAAATCTACAAAGCAATTTGTGTAAAAATATTTACAAATTCCAAACAAAATAATTTACTGAATCAAACAAAAATATATACTGGCTTTTGTGTAATATATAAAAAAAAATTTGTTCGGAATTTATAAAACAATTTGTCTAAAAATACTTACAAATTCTAAACAAAATAATTTACTGAATCAAATTAAAATAATCCATGAGCAATTATTAATGTATAAGAACCAAAAATTCCTGTATAAGTTAAAGTTTTTAATCCAGATAACACAATTCCTATATGAGCAACTGATGAATAAGCAATTAAAGCTTAGGAGTTTTTGCAATATCTTAAACAAACCTTGTGTTTGAGTCAGTAAAAATTTTTTTTTAATATTTTTAAGTTTTAGATACATCAACAAAACATCAACATCCATTAAACATATATAAAATTTCACCTCGTTAAATGTGTTAAACTCTGTTTGTTAAAGCCTCTAAAAAAATGAATGAGAATTAACGAAACAACATTAACGAATTTATTCACTAAGAAATCTTCAGTAAACAAACTTTTTACAATCGCATTCTTTTTACTATCATTGTTATTATTGCTGTTGGGCGTTGCTTTTTTCCGATACAGAAAAATGGTTTTTGTTGTTGTTTTTTAGTGTTTGCATCATAAATAAAAGGCAGACAAAAATTTTTCTTGATTCAGTAAAGAACATTTACTGAAAATGAAATTTTATTTTAGACAAACTTCTGTTTGAAAATTTTTATGGGTTTTTTGCCTCGGTATATCAAAGAGCGGCTTCGCTGGGAAAAGAGTTTTGGATAGCCGGCCTTCGGCAGAGCTATGGGTTTTTTCTCTCGGCTTGTATAACCGGTATATGAAAAAGTAGCTTCGTTGAGCAATATTGTTAGCATAGTCGAGCTTCGGCCGGGCTTAAGGCGTTTCTCCTCTCATTATATTAAAAAGGCCTTCGCTGAATAATATTGTTGACATAATCGTTCTCCTCTTCACATTTACCTGAATTTAAAAAAACTGAGAATATTTAAAACTTTCCGTAATTTTCTTTTAAATTCTTATTTTACAATGTTGACTAGAATTGAACTTAATTCTTAATACTTTTTTCGTAGTGGCAGAAAAACAATAATGTTAATGCCATCTTCAAATATATAGAGGAATTCTAATGCTTCAGCAGCCGAACAATACTATGACGAATTTTTGGTGCTTAAAACTAGCTACAAAAAGTGAACAGAAAACTTGTCGGTTATAAAAAGATTCAATGTAAAAGATAAACAGTGCGCTATGAAAAATATAAGCTGGTTTGTTTGTATATAAAATAACGATATATTACCTTTTATATATGTAATTTGTAATTTTAAGTAATTTGATAATCGACAATTTTAGCTGCATTCTAATGTACTATTGTGCTTGTGTAAATTAAGAGGAACAAAATTAAAAAAAAATCATCATCCGTTACTAAGATAAAGTTTAATAGCATACACTCTCTTACAACAGTTGTATATTTTCGCGTAATTATATAAAAATGGTTTCGGATTGTCATTAGAATGTTAGATCAGGAGTTTGTTTTTTAATATTCTAAGAATGTGTAATTAATTGTTGTGTAGGTACAATATTGAAATAAATAAATTAGATTTTCTCATTTGTTTTTATGTAAATGCATACATATATTTTTTTTAAAAGAGTGATTTGTTTATCAAAACGGTTTCGTACACATGGATAGTGTCAATCCAACAAAATGACATGAAGCATTATGTAAAGGATACGTTAGTGTATGGGCATACAAGCTTTCGTGCTTAAGCGACTTAGTAGGTGGATATTTGAACCACGTTGACGTGATCTCGACGTTCTTGCTATTTTGCAGTTGTATGCACCATTCGCAAAGAAGAGTTGATACTTACTTCGATATATTTTCGATGCAAAATTTTCCAGAAAAATAATATGTAATAAAAGCAGTTTCCTGTCAATGAAGATATGAAAAGAAGACAAATTCGATATTATACAGTAAAGGCCCTTTTCGCAATGTATATTTAAAAACTAAGGTGGACTTTAACGGCAAGCTCAACATACAAAAAACATTTTTCTGCCGTTAAAGTTCACCATGACTTTTAATAGTACATTTTGAAAATGGCCGTAAATGCGATATAATTTATATACTAAAATATCATATAACTTTATCGCAATGTTTACATCAATTGCACTTTGGTTCAGCACAATTACACAGAAAAAAATAGACAAGAATTATGTTCAATAAAACCATGTTATTAAACAAAATATGAATTTCAATAACATTTGGCATTAACTTGATACAATATTTCGTTGTATGTATTTCTTTCCCATTCCAGTTATTTCTTTTTTTTCATACATAAGTAATTAAAACAAGTTTTATCTCATAAAAATATAAATGGGATATGGCTTGATGTAGAGAGCATGCTTTACGTCCTGGAAGCCCGTGTTCGTATCCCAGCCATGTCAACATTTATTTTATTTTATATATATTTTTTCTTTTGGAATAATTTTGTTATCAATATAGCGGAATTCTATATCACAGAAAATTAAAAATAAATTTTTTTAATACCGGGATTTATGTTATGAAAAATGAAACTTATTTTTTTCTGTGTACAAGCTTGCGATCAATGATACTTTCATAAATATTTAAGCAGATTTGGCCAACGAATTTATAACAAGAACTGTATGACATCTTTCAAGCAAGACAAAATCTCTCCATGAAACAGATACGAAAGAAAAATGAAAACGATATTCCTATTGCGCCTCTAATAAAAATTGCTATTGAAACAAATTCTTTTATATTCAATTTAATATGTTCGTTCAAATTAAAAAAAAAATTTTGTCTTTTCAATTTTTACTGAGTTTAGAATTTCTTTCTAATTAAATGAAACGAACTTAAGCCCGAAAAATTAAATACATCAAGTTTTTTATTTTACTTTCACACTCCAAAAGTAACACAACATCACATTACATTTCGCGTTTAAAAAAACTACAAATGCATGTATAATTGTTTTAATCCTTATGTTAAATATACAAATGTAAACTGCAATTTTGGTGCATTTTAGATGAAAAAATTAAATAAAATTCTTGCTGACATTTGCAGTTGCATATTATATGTGGCCCACATAAAGAAATTTGTTTAACTTAAATATTACGCTTAATACTAGAATATTCGTGTATGTCTTAAATCTTATAGAACACCAAAATTGTTTCACTAAATTACAAAACCTCATGGTAAACTGTCACAATGAAAATAATCTGTCATATGGATGTGAAAAATCATACAAATATATAACATTCACACTACCAGCATTTTTTCACTAAGTTTTCTAGTGCAACAAAAACAAATTTTGTGCAGCTTCATGTCAGTGGTAACTAATTATACGTATTATTAAAACAAGAATAGCGAAAACTGAAAATAGCAAGCAACATTGGTAAAACAAAAGTAAATTTATGTACGAAAGAAAAATAATAAAGGTTTTTGCTTACGTGGTTTGTTTGCATTGCAATATATGCATAAATATTTAGAATGATGAAGGATTAAGTAGATACGCGGACAGAATTATAAGTTCATACAATGTGGAATTTTTTTTTGGTATTTGAGTTTCTTGCTAACTTTATTCTCATTATATTTAAAAATTTCTTACATAAACATTTTTAATATATTGTTATTTTTTGTTTATATTTCAACAAAGATACAATTTTTGAATTCTCTCATTGAATACTTTGATCATCACTTAGCAACCAAATCCTATGAGCGTAGTGAAGAATTTTATCAGACATGTAGACCTATTGAAGAGCGTTCTAAAGGCAAGATTATTTACTATCTTATAATTGAAATATAATGCATATGGTTTCAACACGATATAGAGCTACCTACACTGAAAATAATCCACGGAACATTTTAGGAGAAAAACAAAACTTTGGTAGGTATATTTTCGTACATATGTATTATGAAAAAATATTTCGTCAATATTGTTTGAATTTACGAAAGTAACGAAAACCTTTCGTAAACATTTCAGCTTGTTAAAAAATATATTTGAAATGAAAAATAAGTTGAAATTTTTTTATTTTAATTGACATATTTTTCAAATGTAAGTAAATAAAACAAAATTTTAGCTCTTAGAAAATAAGTAGAAAAAGTGGTTCAGTGGGTAGAGTGCTCGCCTTGAAGTATGAAGATTGTAAGTTCATGCCCTGGTTGAGCCAAACTTTTCTTACTTTTATTTTTCAGTTATTTTTATACATTTCGAATACTTTTCGATATATTTCGCAATATGTACGAGCGTTTTCATGCATATGTTGCATGTATTTTTTTCAGTGTAGAACTAACAGAATAATGTAATAAATAGTTTCATAAATCCCAAATTTTCTGTCATCGTTTAATTGCTAAATATTGCAACAACCAACTTATAGATTCGGTATCTTTTGTGTGTATTATCGTGAACAAATTAAAAAAATTTATATTAAATCGATAGCGAAATGTTGCGAGTTTAATATTTACGCATTTATTAATAGGAGAATTTTTTTTACCAACTTAGTACTATTTCTCTGGAGTATTTTCCGATTTCTGGAAAGACTAAGATAGATGACAGGATGAGACATACCGCGTTTTGAAGGTATTCCATCCTGTTATTCTACGATATTAATAGGAATCCTGAAAAATAATTTTATCCAGTTTTAAAAATTTGTAAATTTGTTATCAACTTAAAATTGTTGTGAATTTTTTTACATAACTTTGAAAATTGAACTTAAGTAAATTTTTGACTAGCTCTGAGTTATTTTGGTCATGTTTGGGCACATCTTTACTTAAAGATGATTTGGATTATAGGAAAATTGTAGCCTAGGATCCATACTGTTCTAGAATATAACTCTCATTTTTCAATTGTATTTGTGAATTTTTTTAAAAAAATTTTAAAAATTAAGCTTAAGTAAATTTTTGACTATGTCTGAGAGATTTTGTGGGACAATCGTGAATCACAATTGATAAAAGTCACGATTTTAATAAGATAGTAAAAAATGGTTCATTGTGTTTTAGTGTTATCAGCACTATTCATAAAAACTAAAGTAGATTTGAAATGTATTTTAGAAAAAAATTTCCATGCAAATCTGCTTAAAATATATTTCAAATCAATTTAAATTTTTTGTTAATATGCCAGTATATATTCAGATTTCCTTTGTATGGTGACTTATAATAAACATATGGTGACTTATAATAGACATATTTTTAATGCAATTAATTCTTATAAAATCCCGGTTTGTGGAAAATGTTAGCACTAATTGTTGCACTTACACAGAAGAAAGATTTAATTGTACTGTGATAACGAATTCTTAAAGTTTTTAAATTTTCTGTGATGACGATTTTTTTTATTTGAATATATTTTTATTTTCCAATAACAGCACATTATATCAGGGTTGCATTTTGTGCAGAAGTCAAACAGCTTGTATAATAGTTTAAAACCAGGTTTAAGGGCAGTTTTTTTCTCATTTGCAAGAAAGGGACAAAAAGGTCTGTACAGAAAAGAGTTTGATGGTTAATATGTTACAAGAAAATGTTTCTTGTAGTGTTTTACAAAAGGGGTAACTTTAACTCCCCCTAAAATGATTCCCATGCGTAAACTTTAAAAAAGCCGATATGCGTACATATGTATATTGTTTTTTGATCCCATTTTTATAGACTTGCTATTCTGATATTTTTGTACAGTGTAATTTACTAATTTCAAGTAAGAACTGTGCAAAGAGAACACTTCTTTAAAAGTCTCCTCCAAAATATATTTTAGTTTAATTTTATATATAAAACTTTTTTGGATAAGTTTTTAAATTTAAGAAATACTTGTTAATTTTCGAATCTCAGATTAAGTGGGATTAAAATTTAATACCAGCGACATATACATGCATAAGCAATCATGTGTGATAGAGAAAACAAAACAAATTTATTTAGACTGTATGAATGTATGTATGTATTGATGTGTTATCAACAATGTTTTGTACGTTGATGACCATACCCATGTCCGCCATGATCGAAATTGTACTCAGTCAGTCGTCATCAGCATTATAATTTCGATCAACGTCAAAATAAGTGATGAACTTTTTTAAGTAAACATTAACTTATATACTCAATACAACCAACACCATACTGGACACACAAATATTGTGTAAACGAACAAATAAACAGCCACAAAAAAAACCATTATATTGCTATAGCTATAAACCATCTTCACATAATTGCAAAAGATTTTTATGTCATTTCCTGTTTTCATGTGATTTCATGTGGGTTTGGCATGCGACCTCACTTCATACATACAATTTATGCCAACACTCCTGCACATGCACACATACATACATAGATGTTTGTTTGTACATGCATACGAAGATAATCTGAAAACTTATCCTAAAACTTCAAGCAAAACGATTGGTTTCCGTCTTTCAAAGTATTATAGTCTTATTATAAAAATCCTGTAACTGTTTGGTGCACAATCAAATAGAACAATTTATTTATTTTCAATTTTTTTTTTGTTAAAATTACAATTAAAAACTTATCGTATACTGACTTAATAAACCGATCATAATAATGAAGAGTCCCGCTGGAAATATTTGGCTGACTTGTCGGATGTTAGAAGAAATCTGAAACTATATATACCACAAACTCAACCGAGTCGTTTAGAACTCAAGTAGACATTTGGAAGAATGGTCGTTAATTTTCTAGTATGCTGTTTTTGCACATTTTATGAAATATCTATCTTCACAAACCATAATGTCTTAAGGCGACTGAGAACAAATTGCGTTGATTGAGATATTGTGTATAAATCTATTTGCTACAATTTTTTGTTGCTTTTAACTTTTCTTAAACTGTTATTATCATTGGAAATTTTAAAGAAAAACAAACCGATGCCTGAAGTAAGTTTTTGAAACTTTAAACTGATCCACCGAAAAAATATTAGAGCACTTTAACGTTATGGCATATGATGACAGATGTTACTCGATTGTTATCAGACTAGTCTGCATATTGTAGGAAGGAGATATTATTTTCTTTCAGAGATGTTACAGAATAGTCTGCGCATATTCTGAATTTTTTCATACATTAGCTAGCTAATTTTATCTGTCAATTGTTCATATTGCTTGATTTTATTTTTTCTAATAATACTCATTTATGTCTTGAGAGTTTTTGCATCAATGCATGGGTAAATGTATTGTGATGAGCTGCCCACAAGCAGCAAACAAACACATGCACAAGAGGAACTGTATATGACATTTCTAATAAATTTCCTAATATCACAGATTGTTCTCTGACATTTGTAAGACAGAACGTTGCACAGGTGTTCCAATGGAAAAAAGGGTAATAAATTTGTATCTTTGAAACTTGCTATCAGATTATAAAATTGAAAGTGGTACCACGCTTTTAAAACACGCGTTGAGCAACAGGGTATCTAAGTTGACAACATCGGACATAGAAAACTTTGTCGATCTCATAGCTTTTATAAATGCTATCAGATTTTGATGAATTTAGACTGGTGTAAAGTTTATAAATAGAAAAAGAAAATACGGGTTACTTTATTAAGATATCTGCAATATTTTAACATATATTTGGCTTTGAATTTTAAGATTTTGATTTTTGGCCTCGACTTTCATCTCTATGTCATCATTACCTCCAGTAATAGCATAGCCAAATTTTCAAGAAAGTATTTTATAATTTTTAACACAATCCTTGATAACATGCAAAAATAATTTTTTAGTTTCCCCAGTTCATGTAGTCTCGAAATGGAATAAAAATGAGCGTGACAAATAGCAAAATTTTGACACAAATAGAGGTAATTGTTTGACGTTTTTCTCAAAAAATTTTTCAAAACTAAAAATTTTAATTTCCAAAATCGCTAACGCCCAACGAGTTTTTCAAATTTCTCTACAAATTATGTTAGATGTATTCAATATAATTAATCTGACTTTTAATTGTTAGTGGCCCACTTAAAAATGTGACCTGCAAAGCAGATTTTCTAAAAATAGTCAAATCTTCAGAAGCATTTTATCCACCTGCATAAAAACTTTACTAAACTTTATTTTTGAAATTTTATTTATTTACTATTTATTAAAAAACATAGCAATCCTCCTATGTTTAAAAAATTTTGACGATGTCCTAAAAGGGCATTTTTTTTATAAATTTTTATTTACAAAAAAAGTATGTTGTCATGTAACATTAAAAAAAATTTTCAGGATAAAAAGCAAACTATTGTAATCATAACTATTTGTAATCATAATAGTTTGCTTTTTATTAAGTTTTTTATCTCTCCTGGACTAATTTTAAAACTTATGATGCATCTTATGCGACGACGTGAAGATAATGCAGATATGGATTATTTTAAGGTGCAAAATTGTAATACTCATGAGAAAGAAATATGATTAACATTTGGTGATATGACTGACAAATTTGAAAAATTTTGTTTGGTACGGTTTTCATGCTGGAAGATAAAATTTTTCTAACAATTAAAAGCCAGATTAATTATATTAAATATATTTAATATAATTTGTAGAGAAGTTTTAAAAACTCGATGGTTTCTTTTCTTCTTAATTCAGCATTTTCGTTTAATACTGGATGTAGCTGGATGTAGCATGCATGCTTTAATCGATTTAAAATTTTAATTGCAGTCATTCTTGAAGTATATTCTTTTAAAATATTAAACATTTTTACTCTCATTTCAAAGTCTTGAATTTGATTCCTTTTCACAACTTGAGCAGACATCCCGCTTTAGGCGGGATTATGCCGCTTTTAAGAGTTTGATCCCGCCTAGAATTTGTATACCGCTTTCTCCCGCTTTTTCGAATATTAAAATTTATAATTCTACCTTTTTAATTATTGCCAAAAATTTTGAAACATTTTCAACTGCATAAAAGTATATCTTTCTCCTTTTTCAGCCAGTACAACTAATTTTTAGACGTTTCTTCAAGTCTCATTACCTCAAATTTTCTAATTCAAAGATATTTATGGCCATATACATAGCGAAAACTTGACATGAATTTAGCATGAGTTTTTCCATATATTTTGAAATGGGAAATCATCACCATGGGTCGCGGCTACAATCTACAGTGATTCTTAAATTAAAATTTTGTATCGTTAAACTCCAGCTCAATTTCGTCATTTATGCTAACACCATGCCAAGTTATGGTTATGCATACGGCCGTTAATTATTTAGGATTAAGTTCATTTAATTCAATTTTTCTATTAAATTATATTTATTGAGAAAGGAATTTCCAAAGCATGTAATAACTGAAAAGACAATTGGTTGTCTTTATAGGCGTCGAAATATTGTTTTCGAGATCAATCACTATCTCATAATCAGAGCTTTTGTCATACCTGCTCCCACTGTGGGGGTGGTGAAGTCAAGTGAGGCACGTAACACTAAAAATGTTTGATTGTTCCATAAAAGAAATTCAACGATCTTAACTCAATATAATCAAAAATCTTTAGACTGTGCAGTTCGACTAAAATTCATAACTTTAGCTTAAGAATTTATACATTAAGGTGAAAAAATTATAATAATCTTGAAAGCCAAACGCTAGACTAATTTTGTGCCGAATATATAAAACATAAGATGCTTAGATCCGACAAAAATACTAATAAATAAGCTATACACTTACAGCCAAATTTATAAAAAATTCTTATTTTAGGTTTAAGACTCACAATTGTTATTGAACAGTTTCACGCTAAAAACTGTTTAATATAAAATTGCATTCATAAACACTACAATAGACATTGTGTGTTTTAAGGAAATTTAGATTTCGATACTGGCAATACCATCATGTTTTGTAGTTAGTGTTGCAATAAAAAGAATATGATTTCATCCGGATATTGAAATAAACGAATAGCTTTTTATTGTTTTCGTGTAAGTTAAGATTTTTTGGACTCTCTTTATAATATATATCTCAACTTATTTAACACAAGTTTTGTATGAAGTAAAAGCAAAAAAGAGAAATGATTACAAAAGAGTTCATACGAATCTTTTAATCATGTATGAAAAAGGTACTCGAATAACGAGCCTATTTTCATTTGTGTTGATTGTTTCTACATCACTAACATTTCTTTTTGCATTTATGTGTTTTGATGGTGTTTTTTTTGCTAATTTTGTTGCGAGTTTTGTTTAACTTAAATAATTAAGTAACATATTCTATCAAAATTAAAAAAAAACACGTAAACGCTTATAGCCAAGACTTCAAGCTTTAATTTAAAGAATATCATGTATTCCTGTGTGCTAAATTTTCAAAGATATTTGAAGTTGAAATTCATATATCGATGATATGAATTTATTGAAGGTTTATAGTAGGTGCATACCATCTTTAAACCTATTTTAAAATTTTCATGTAATATACATTTTTGAATGCAATTTTATAAAATTTTGCTTAAAAGTAGTCTGTTGCCCTGTTTTAAATATTTATGAATATGGCTGTTAATTTATAATTTCGGACTTTTTCACTTACTGGCTTACAATTTTTTTGATTTTTGTTGCGTCTTAACGAGTTTGTGTTTTATGTGTTCTTTAACCTTAAAGCAAATTTCGAAAAATTTTGGTTTCATATTTTAAAAATACATAAATTTATTAGTTGTGGGTTAGTTAGTTAGTTCATCAATATGCCTGCATTTCATTAGGTGCTAATGCCAACTCATCAGTAGATTTTTGTTTCATCGCAAAGGAGAAATTATAAATGACGATTTAAAGAAAACGTCTAAAAATTCACGTTTTTAAGTTTTTATGAACTTCCTAAATTATAGGAGAGAAAATTAAATAAAATATGTATGTATGCACTTGAAGTTCCTGAAGTTGCGTTTCTTTTTTTGCTTTTGATTTGTACGGACATGCGCCTCGATGTAATACGCAGTAATTATATAACAATGCGATTTTGAATTAGTTATTAGTCTCGTGGTTTTGCATTTCAAGTAACGATATGGAACCGTATAGTTGCATATATTTAAAAGAAATCATGTGTATACTCATATTATCATAGAAATGGAGTGATATTACATCATCCCGCTTTCCACAAGAACTATTATAAAATCCCGCTTTTTGGTCGTATTTTTCTTCAGAATCCCGCTTGTCAATCGTTCTTGTCACGCTTTTTGGAAAAACCTTCTGGTCACGTTATGTTAAATATACATACAAAATTTCTTCTGCATGTTACCAACGATTGTGTTAAAAATCATATAAGCGTCTCTTGAAGATTTTTGCTATACTATTAAAACCAAAATTTTTTAATTCAAAGCCAAATATCTTTAAAAGTATTAAAAATATCTTAGTAAAGTAAACTGTATTTTCTTTATCTATTTATAAACTATAGATCAAGCTTAAATTCATCAAAATCGTATAATATTTGAAACAGTAATGAGGCCGACAAGATTTCTGATGCCGAGGTAGTCAAATTTGAAACGCTGTAATTGAAGGTGTGCTTAACAATGTCGTCTACATTTCAGCACTCTTTAAACTTAGGTCCTTCTCCATGATTCTTACATACATCGTTTTGGAATCGGATTACAAGTTTCTAATATTCAAATTAATTATCATTTTTCCAATTGGAACCACTGTGCATTGTCAGGTATTGTTCAGACTTGTCAAGAATTCCTGTAGAATCTCTTCAGAAAATTGCTTCAGAATTTTTATAGAACTCTCTCAGAAAATGTTCGAAGATTGGTTTAGAGAATTTTTAGTCACCTTTTATCTTTATCAAATAACTTTTCAGCCTGATTTGCAAAATTCTAAATGTACAAACGAACATGCATACGTATTTATTTATACATGAATTTATTTCCAAAAGTTTTTAAAATTATTTTGAGATTTATAAGTTTACACATTGTATTTGTATTTGTAGAAATTCATAATTTGAATTATTTGAGAATAAGTACGTGAACATACACTACTCATTGCGTAAGTAAATGTATTTGTCAATCTATGTATGTACCGAAATGTATTTTAATTATGCATTTCCGATTTATACTTTAGATAAATTAGACAATGAAAATTTTTTTTTTCGTTCATTTACGAGTATTTTAATTAAGTGCAAGAAGAATACAAGTATAAATATGAACTATCTGGTTTTTGTTTTCAGTGACCCCATATTTAACTAGAGAACAATAAAGTAAGCTCATAAATAAAAGATAAAATAATAGCAAATGTGTACGAACACCTTATTAATAATAAAATTAATACAAATGTGAAACTTTTTAAAAACTACATAGAGGTCGTTACAAATATATGCAAGAAAACTAGAATATATTCAAAGTAAATTAAGAGCAGCACAAGTAATTTTCCAATTAAATCATTAATGGACTAACTTTTGTATCACTTGTTTGTGGAAAATAGATTTTCGTCGCGGTGCTTTATATAAAAGTGGTGAGCAAATCTAATATCTTAAACGTGTAAACTTTAAAATAAAAATTGATTTTATTATAAAACCGGATTTTATGCATTCAATATTGAACAAATTTTTTTTAACAGTGAAAATGTTAAATCAACGAGATTTAAGGTACATGTATTGTTAAGTTTGTCGGCTATTTATATTAACACAACACGAATGTCAAAATAATCGACAAAAAGAGCAAAGCAGTGCGTTGTAGCTATTAACAAAGCAAATAAACACCAATCCATTTAAACAAAAATATTATTACTAGATGTAATTTTTCGAAATGCTGATATACGAGTATACTTTTTGGTATCTTCTGCCGGAATGAGTCGTTACAACCATGTAATTATTTTAGAACATTGTAATTATTTTAGTATAGTGTTTGCTGTGGGTATCTGTAAGGTTGCCGTTCTCTTCGAGCTCTCCTATTTTCAGTCAATAGCCATTCTACATCTACAGAATAACTTTTATTAATCTCAACTATTGAATGGTAACAGCAGCTTGCTTAAGGTTTCCCACAAAATTTGTAATACAGAAGTCTATGTCTGAATGCTTTCCGTTCAATGGGCGGGCACTCAGATATTTTTTGTATTGTAAACAATTAAAACGTATTAAATCGCATTTTACTATTTCGAAATAATTAACATAAGCGATTTTTTGTCGATGTGTTGGCCAATAGGTTGACCACTTGAAATTACAGTAAAAATATGTCTTACGAAAAATTGGACTATGGGTCACCTTGGCCCCAGCATTAAGTTGGATTATTGTTTTCCTATATATAACTAATAAAACTATTTAATAAGTTATGTTCGTTAGAAAATATGAGTTGAAGTAATAGCATGAGTATGTTAGTGATTCTCATTCTAAACCATCATTCGGCAAACACATACTATTACATTTTCCGCTAGTATGGTTTTTCTTGCAACTTTCGCTCTTACACACACTCTAAAACATTACTTCAAATTTAGGATCATGTATTGTCTAAATTTGTGTTGAAAATTTCTTCTTTTCTAAAATTACATCGATTTTGTAGTTATTTTATTACAGAAAAAACCTTTCAAATTAAACATATTTAGTCCATGTGGAAAAAATTTAACATAAAGTACAATACGGCTGTGGCTGAATGGTAGATACGTCAGACTATCCGTCAGGAGGTCGCGGTTCAAAGCTGCACGCAGCCAATCGCCTTTTTTAGTAAAAATATTTTGTTCAAAAATAATGCATGTCTAATTTTAGGTCGATAATAATCTGTAAAGTGCTGCCGACTATTATCGACCTAATTTTCAACAAAAGTGCTTTAGCGTGCAGTTTTTGTTAGTGTATATCAACCAATAGTAAGAAACAAGCGACAAAAAAACCTGCCTGTTTGAATGTTCATGCAAAAATGGTTGATGCGTGTGAGTATATATGTGTGAGATTAAAAGAGTAAAAAGGCACATATGCTATGTTTTGCCGGTTGATGTTCTAAACGTACATTTGGTGCTTTTTAAATAGTGTAACTAATAGAAATATGAAGAGGTAGGATTCATATTGTAGTTTTGCGTCATCCTGAAATTTATACATATAATAAAACTGTAAAATGGGAGTGTTTGTACATGAAATATATTTTTAAAAATTTTTCTGGTGGCGTAAGCAGTGATTGATGTAGAACACAAAACACCCAGTTTTTGAATTTTTATCTGTCTGTCTGTCTTTATATCTGTCCAAACACGCTTCACGCAAAAACCACTAAACGCATTTTCAAGAAATTTGCTATGGAGTTACTTTAGAGTAGTGGTCAGGCGTGGATCTAGGTGAGGGGAAAAAGCGATATTTCCCCCTCCAAAATGAATAAAATATATCGCATTTCTATGGAGTTTCGAAAAGAAATTTAAAAAAATGATACGATTCATTTAAAAGTTCCCCACCCAAAATCTTAAGCTGGATCCGCGCTTGGTACTGGTTCAAACTAAGGGTACTTTTTATAGCGATACAATGTATCATATCTAAGTTAAAAGAAAAAAAACCAAAATATACGTAATTTTACTGATATAAATATTGCTGGAATCTAGAAAGATGTTTTTGTTTTTTAACTTTGGTAGCACAGTTTTTTTTCGCATAACTGGAACTTTAAACAATATTTAAACAAGTTTATATTATTATATTTTATAGACACATTAAGCGCGCGAAGCGGGTGGCCTCTTGAAATAAAATTATATTTTTCGATTTTTTTTTTTAATTTTTGTGTTCAAGTTAGTGATTTTTGCGAAAAAAAATACATTACAAAAAACGAGTATAGGATTTGAAAGCACTATAGATCTGCTCTCTAAAAACAAAAAATATGATAATTGCAAGACGGTATTAAAACTTATGGCCATTTTTTCAATTTTGACTTTGGTTCAAATGGAAAAATAAAAATGTATATTTTAAAAAAATTCTTTACAAACATTTATAAAAAAAGCAAGAAATAGTAGAAGAGTTTTTTCGCAAATAGTTTGAAAAATATAGACCAATAATGGTAATAGTTATATCAATTTGAAATAATTATTCTTAGCAAAATACGAGCTACCTAATACATCCTTCGAAAGTATAACAACCCACAGTGTGGTAGAAACAAACTTTTTTTTAAAGCAAATCAGAAATTTATATACATATAATAATCTCCATCTCGTTTCTACCCTTCAGCTGTTGGTAACTTTTTTTGACGCCTTAAAATTTATAGATAAATTATATTAAAAAATTTTTTTAACGCAACGCTCATTACATTTTTATATGAATTCAATATTTTCTTGAGAATAGTTATTATATTTTAAATTTACAACATTTCAGATGTATAATCTTCGATGTATATTAATATAAACTTCTTAGCTATTGACTAAAAAATTTCAAATAAATTAAAAAAATATTTATAGTACACAATACATTTTTTTTGGATACAAACCATAACTGATTGATAAAACGTTTTGCAATATATTACTATTTAAAAAAGTTCAAAAAAGTTTTATAAAAGTTTTATAAAGTTTTATAAAAGTTTTATAAAGTTTTATAAACTATGTTATTTTAGTTTATGTTGTAAATGCCGTTTTAATAGTTAAACTAAATAATGAAGCGTACTAGAAAATCGTAACGCTCAATACACAAGACCGCACACAGCTACAATTAAAAAAAATCGAATTTCTATTATTTTTGAAAAGTTTTATGTGTGAAATAAGAGAAGCAAATGCAAATATTCTAAAACCATTATAATTTAAATCTCGTTTTTGAAAAAATCCATAGTTTCTTAATCTGGAAAATCAGCAGCATGCACTACGAACACGCCATTTTGTATAAAGGGAATATAAACAGTATTTTTGTTCTTCGTTCTTAACACATAATACAGTCTTGTACAAAAAAAAACGTATGCACATTTATTAATAATCTATTAAATCATGATAAGGCAGTTTTCATCATAGAATTTATGCTTTTATTTTATGAAATATTTTACTATACTTTCAACGAACACAAAAAAGCATTTGAAATGAGAATCACTCATGTATTAAAATAATATTTTTAATATATTTTCCTTATTAAATTTTTACGTGATAATGTGTCATCGCATGAAAAACGTTGTAACTAAAGAAAATTTATTCATACAATTGTACATTTACAATTAATTAACTTATTCTTGTATAACAGCTTCAAGATTCAAACAGTTGTCAAAGAAAGCTTCGAGCAACTGCAAATTTTAGATATAGAATTTATAAAATGACACTTGGTGCCTTTTTATTAAAGACATGCTGATTTATACACTGATTTAATCCAATTTAACGCTATGAGAACACAATTAAATCAAAAGAATATACAATTACATAAACTCATACATTTACACATTCATATAAATTTCGCTTATTTAAGTCATCTGCACGAATAAGGTTATTTTTATAAAAAAAAAAATAAAAAAAAAAAAAATAAAAAAACAAATACAAATACAAGTAAGTATTTAAGTAATATTGTATATTCGTTAAGAAAAGTACGTTTTTATTGTGAAACTTCTAATTGAATATGATGATGACACAATTGAAAGAATTCAGAATAAATGAATGTATGTATTTGTATTTGCACATATACATATAAGTATGCTTACATAAATCAGTTATTGTGTCAGTATTCGTGTGTACCACTGTATAAGATTAGGTACGAATAAATATATTGTATATTTTTTGTTGTATAATGTACTTATTTATTAAATTAAAGAATTCTTCACTTTTTCTTCTTTAATTCACACATATTTTCATGAGAAAGTTGAAAGAAAATTTTTCTATAGTTTAATAATATTTTTATCATTTGATCATTTCAGATAATTGACTCTGATTAAAGACAATATGTTCATACTATTAAACAATGATAATTTTTTTCTTGTGTGCAGTTTGTTGCAATTAGAGTTTTTCGTCTTTCGGACATTTTCATTTTTCGCAAAATCGGGATTTATTTTTTAAATTTATGCTTAGAACAATTTACACAAGTATTTAAATTCGGGTCACTTTTGTAGCTGAATAACTCAAAATTGTTTCTTATATAATTATATTATGCTTATCTCTGAGACGCATTTGATGGCTAGAAACTTTTTTAAAACTCTGTACGACACAAAGAACCTCCAAGGTAGAGTTTGTGGTCAAACGGCTATACCAATTAAATAGCGATTAAAACACTACTTACTTAATGTGTGATCATTGTGGATGGAGACTATCTTCTGCGTTGAAAGTGCTTATCAACACCTAGTGATTTCATCAATTTACTCTCCTCCCAGGTCTTCTATTATAGAAGTGAAGACAGACAATTTTTTAATTGATTAGGACCACGCTTCTTGACCACCGCAGGCTAATCACTCCTAAAGGTCGCGTTTTTTTGACACAATTACTAAAATGGGTTTAAATACTATTTCAAGTGATCAGCCAACTTAATGGCCAACAGATGGACAAAAATTCCTGATGTTATTGACTTTGGAGTATTAAAAGGAGTTCCCAGCGAAATAATTAAGGTTGAAGCTTTCTTAGATATATCTTTAGACCACTCACCCGCTATTATTACCATATACTCACTCTTAACAACCTAGCACACTTGCATTAATAATTATCTAAAAAAATTAATAATTATCTAAAATATACAAAATATTTAAGTGTCCATTGTACGGAAAATTTGTCACTAAGAACGCCTGAAGAAATAGGCGTATCTCTTACACAGTTAGAGGCTAACATGAAGCAAGCTGCGGAAAATGCTACTTCTGCGATTAGAGAGGTGAGATTTAACAAAATTGGTTCTGAAGATGTCTGAAAAAAAGAAGAGTTTGAAGAGATCCCCGCAGCTAAAAATTATGCTGAAGGAACACACCAAGCAGCTTAAAAAATTATTAGAAAAATTCTTGAACGAACTCGTCGCAAGACCACAAACTGATTATTCGTTGTGGCGAGCAGCCAGAGGACTTAAAAGATCGATGATGTGTAAACCTCCTTTACGAAGTTCGAAAGGAGACTGGTCAAACTGGACAAACACACCTTCTGATATAGTTGAGCTGCCAACAGTTGTCCCTGAAACTACCGTTCTTTTGAGATTTAATATTCAGGAGTTAAAAATGCTATTGCTGTCTTCAGTTCGAAGAAAGCCACAGGTGCTGATAAAATCAGTATCAAAATGCTTCTAGAGCTACCCCACATAGGAAAAAGGATAATTCTATTAATTTTTAATGCTGTTTTACGAATAGAATACTATCCTGCAGAATGGAAGATGTCATTGATCATATTAGTGAAGACCACACTAAAGTGGAATCTTATAGGCCTATAAACGTATTGTCAAATAAGTAAAAACTATTTGAGGAACTGCTTATGAATAAGTTGACACCCATACTAAATGGGAGTAGATGCATCCCATATTATCAGTTTGGTTTCAGGAGAAAACATAGCACTATCGAAAAACTGCATACGCTTGTGAATGTGGTTAGAAAAACAATTGAAGAAAAGAAATATTGTTCAGCTCTCTTCATTAATGTTTCTCAGGCTTTTTTATAAAGTATGGCATGAAGGATTAATCCAGAAATTAAAACAAAATTTAACCTCTAACACACAAGCTATTAGGAAGCTGTATACTGAACGATAATACAGTTATACACCGCCTCTGCATCAAATATAGATAAAATTCAAAGGCGACAACATAAACTTCTTCGTCCATTTGTAAAGACTATGTTTTCGCAACATGTGACAACATATCGTCACCTAAAATGCAAAACAACGTGTCATCAAAAAATTTAAGATCGCGCTTTTGATTGATTGTTTTGCATTTTAGGTGACAATATATAAAAAATGTCGAAATGCATCCAAATTTGCCAGCCCACAATATTATTTATTTTAGAGGACACGCTCGACTAAGAAGGAGAGACACTTTCGCTCTCAGCCGAATACGAGAGATGTAAGATATCTAAAGAAGCAACAATTGAATACTGATATTTTGTCTAGCTATGGCTGGACAATAATTTTAGTTTTAAGATTTGAATACTTATTATTAGTTGAATTTATGTACAATTAAATATTCAATAAATAAATTTAAAAATTAAAAAATGTATATAGTTTTTGGTGTGGAACTCATATTTGCAATTAGTTTATTTTATTCAATCACTTTGATACATTCCTGCTTGCTAAAATTTATCAAAATTGAGGATTTTGTTATTTCTGAGGATGTTGTTATTTACATGGTCATTATGGAAATTATTATAGAAATTTTCAGTTCTTCAGGACGAGGAAAAGATGAGCGAAAGTATCGCTATTGTTGTCATGTTTTGTTGGCCTCTTGTTGTCTATGTTTTAGGTGGTGTAGCAGCAGGGTGGTAAGCGCGAAATCTTATAAACATGCAGCCTCAGTTCGAATTCCAGCTAAATCAGCCAAAACTTTAAATGAAAAGGAAACAAACAGGTAAGCAAAAAGTTAGATTTATGTGATAAATATATTAATTAAAGTTCATTCTATGACTAAATAGGCAACATTGTCGCTATCTAATTATTGGAGACAAGATAAACTACATTGTACCCTATATAGTCACTGACGACGTAAAAGACGGCATTGCCTTTTTTTTTGTTAAAGAAATACCACTAATGGGGATCAACGACATTTCTGAGGATATTGTCATTTACATAGTCATTAACAAAAATATTATAGAAATTTTCAGTTCTACAGGGACGATAAATATGAGCGACAGTGTCGCTCTTGTTGTCATGTATGAACTTAGCGGCCATTTGTTCGAACAAAATGGTCAGTCTTACACAAAAAAGATCATATGTACATTTATTTATAATCTATTAAATCATCTTAAAGCAGTTTTTTTTTCAAATTTATGGACTTTTATTTTATGAAATATTTTACTATACTTTCAACGAACACGAAAAAAGCATTTGAAATGAGAATTACGCATATATTTCTCTTCTTAACAACAAAGTTGAAGAGACTTTCTAATAAAGAAGGCACCTATATAGAATGAAACACAATGACCCCTGTATATTGCTAAATCGTAAACATAATGAAGTTTACGCAAATGGTTCTTGGTGCTAAAACGATATAAAAATAAGTAAAAGTAACAAGCTCTTGAATTACGTAAAATTTGACACAAATGAAAGCAAAATTCAAACATTTTTAGTTTGAAAAAAGAAGGTTTGGGAATTGACAAAAATACCTTTATGAAAATATCTAAAAAAAAGTTTAACCACGCTTTACAGCAAAAAAATATATAAATTATCTAAGTAAAAGTTTTGGAATAAAAAAAAGCAAAACCATACTTACTACTCATGTAAATATTCTTGTTTGATGTAAAAAAAGAAATGAGAAAAAATAAATAGCAAAGCAAGTGAATATAAATTAAAAGTGCACGTATTTTTCCTTTTTAATTTCTTCTTTTTTCTATCCACAACGACAGTGTCCTCTAAGATGAAGGACGTCGAAACAAATTGAAAATTCCATTTTTTTTGTGTAGAGCAAAAATTATAATGTATTAAGTATAAATATACAACATACATAAGTGTTCCTGTTCTTTAAAAGAAAAATTATTATTTTGTTGTTGTGGTTGTTTTCATTTCTTTTTACGTAAACACACTTACCTCATACATACCAGGAGTTTTTTTTAAGACATTTAAAAACATAAAGATGAGATAGATTTAATGAAGAATAATTAGTAAATTTTATGATTTTTCTAAGTTTAATCTGCTGAAAATTGAAAACTATGTTTAAATAGTTATACACTTCTTATAAACCTTGCTTAAGTTAAAATGAAAGTCACAATAGATGACGCAAATAATGCTGTTAAAGAGTGTAGAGGCTCAAAATAATTAATATATTTTATTAGCTGTCTGCGTTCTAACTGTAATTGATCGTCCTTCGACCAACAGTTTGCTAGCTATTACAGAGAGGTACATTTTGTAAAATAGTGCACACAATATTAGTAAAGGCTGAGGTTAGGAAGTAAATAGGCTGTCAAATGATGATATGTCAAGAATTGAGTTGTCATCCTTTGGCATTTATTTAGAGAAAACATGGGAAATTTTAACCATGAAACGCTTCACTATTGAACAACGAAGTTTAATTATGAAAACTTACTATCAAAATGATGAAAATTTTATTGTATCACTTCGTGAAATTCGAGCAGCTTTTCCTCGTAATCAGACTCCTTTAGTCCTTGGATAAGTTGAACTTTATAAGCGCCCACGATTTGAAGTACCAGGCTAATTCGAAATGATTCGAAGTCTTTACTAAATAAATGCCATAGGACAGCTAAGTTCTTGACATTTCATCATTTGACAGCCTATTTACTTCCTAGCTTAAAATTTGCTCACCCTTTATAAGTTTTAATAGAACTTTTTAAACAATATTCATACATAATGATTTTTTTGAACTTTTACACTTACAATGGAACCAAATGACATTAGTGACATTGAAGCACAAATAATAAGAAAACGTTGCGTTTATTGTCTTTTTCCGGCTTTCACGTTGTAGATAGGTGAGTTCATACTACAAACTCGCATTCATATATTCTTTTATAGATATATGTACTGCATATTATAGTATATGCCAATTATACTGTATGTAAAACGACTAGTTTTTTCCATCATATACGAAAATTATGTTTTCCATCACAAAAGAATGAACTATGTAAACATGTTTTAGTGTAAAATTTTGTATTATAAATCCTTCAGTTGGCGCATTAACAGATGCGTTCAGAATCATCTGGACTCAGCATCTGCAGAAGCAGGATTAAACTTCCACTATGCAACCCTGAAATTGGAAAGGCTCGTGAAGAATCTGGCAGACTATTCAATGAGGTTAAGAGATTTAACAACTAGTCATCTAGTAAGTCATCGGTACATAAGCTAAAAAATAATATAAACAATATGAAGCGTAAGTCTTGGGATCCTTCTGCAGCGGCGGGGAAGGTACGAGTACTATAGTAGACTTTGTAATATCTTATCAATTGCCCCTACCATCAAAAGATTTACTAACAAAATTTTTAATATTTGGACAATCAGCGGACAAGAGACCGTTGGAGTACTCCTGGATGCGAACTTATCTGACGGCATCCCCTACAATAATTAATGCTTGATCACTCTTCTAATAGCTTCATAATGCAACAAAATCCGGACTGCCTTATGCCAGCCGATCTATAGCAAAATGCGGAACTTATTCTTTCATGGTTAATGAGAATATGTGTTTTCTTCCGACGGTGTTTGTTTGAATTTGGAACGATCTTCCGTCATCCCACGTAAAATTTGGTTGATAAACAGACCGCTTTCGGCTATGTACCATCTTTAGTGTTCTATTAAATACTAAATCATTTTTTCTGTTGTCTGTTATTTCGTTTATAATTCCTTTGTATACCTAACTTCCTCCCTTGATCTCTTCGTGTTTTTCTGTACCTGCTTAAGTTATATACGGCTTGGCGTAGCCTGTCATATATACCAGTAGGGTGGGTCGAAAGAAAAGTTGCATCATATCGTTATGTATGGCTTGACTAATTTTGATGTCAGATTAAAACGAAATCAGAGGAAAAAATTAAGCCAAAGACTAGCAATAAACAACGATATGCGATATGATCAGATCGGACAGTAAATGCCGGTGCTATATATAAAAACCACAAGCGATGTATTTTGGCGCTTGGCAAACAATATGTTTCCTGTTTTATTCTAGGGGGTGACTGGAGCAACTTTTTTTTTGGTATAAGGATTGACTCGGCCTAATATTCGAGCATAATGGACTAAGTGTACGGTGATATTAATCCCTAAAGGGGAAAAAACCTCCCACACCTCTCCAAAAGATAGATCTACAAGTCTGTCGTCCTTTCTTCTGAAAACCATAGAACGGATGATTGATCTTCACATCAGAATGAATATAAATCCGAACTTGTTATCAACAGTTCAGCATGCCGGTTAGTTGAGACTGCTCTACACACGCTAATGCGCCTTTCTAGCGTAGAAGTTGCCTTTAAAAATGTTATACAAGAGACCATCATAGTGGTTCTAGAAAGATTGAATAACCCACAGTCAGTCATAAGCCTGGTTGAAAATCTGTAAAATAGCAAACCGAGGCACTCTAAATGAAGGGAGAACAGCTTTCAACCTTTTTTTAAACGTTTTGCTCACGGAGCTTGACTCACCGATGCTTAAAACCGTGGCGTATACCGGTCACGTACGGCTGGCAGCATGAAGCAAGCACACGCGTACTCTTTCGCAGCGTCTGCAGGATTCACTGAGTAACATCAGCAGCTGGAGTCAGTGTAAATCTCCCGAAAGCGGATCTTGTATTCTTCACTTATTTTCCACTTACAACCGTAAACGGAGTAAAAATTAGACTGCCTGATAGTGCGAAATATCTGAACATATACCTGTACTTCGAATTATTATGGTACAGTAATATCAAGTCTAGTGTGGACAAGACCTATAGGTAAGATTTGGGGAACATGGTAATGAAACACATAACTGCGTATGGTGGACTGCATTAGGCAAGATCACCTACTGTTGGATCATAGAGAGGATCATGCTCACATCCGGTTTGATGATCACAGTGGCTGCACGCATCACCCCCATCAAGGCACAAACAATTAGCCACAAATTCTGCAATCAAACTTGAGACAGCAATTAGATGGACAGAGGCCATTAGGTGCATGCCAGAATTTTATGACTCCTAACTGGTTTGTCGGATAACATTGATTACTGTTCACCCATACACCTGCCCGATAAAATATTTGCTGTTATTCTCTCGAGCACGTCCTCTTATCATCATGACAACATGCCGCAGATCTACACAAACAACGGATCAAAATTGGACTTTAGGGTGGGTAGAGGCGCCTTTATTTCTCGTTATCAACAGAGTATAAGGTTTAAGCAACATGATCAACGTAGCGTGCTACAGGCTGAAATAACAGTCGTAAAGAGAAATGATAACTGGATGAGGTACTAAAGGATATAAAATGAGGATATTAGAATTTGTATTGACAATCAAGCTGCGATTAAGTCTCTATTGGGTGTTTATTCATCATCAACTTTGGTTGATGAATGCTGTTGAAACCTGTAGATTCTCTGAATTCCAGGGCATAGAAATTTGTTTGCAAATATTGTCGCGGACGAACTACACAAATTCGGACTCCGAATCCACATTCGAGATACAGATGAAATGGTTAGCATCCCGTTGAAATGCTATAAAACTCTAATTCTATTTAGGATCGCGCAGGCTCGACATCGAGGCTAATATGGCCACAACATGATTGTAGTGGTAAATACGCATACTTGTGACGATAATTACAGGGCACTCTTTTTTAGAGGTATGCATACTAGGAAATTGAATCTACAGTATGATAAGCTCTGCAGAAGTTATCATAATGAGGAGGAGGAAGAAAATATGGAGCGCAGCCTTATCGGACTGTGGAATTAGATGTAAAAATTCGTTTATCTGCTCGTCGGGTTAGTCTAGCACTAAACGGAACGGAGAAATATAGAAAATTTCATCACTTTTCACGCCTCCGTTTGAAGTAACACAACGGGATCAACTAGGACACTAGTGGCCTTGTTTTGACTGTAAACTGGTAACTTGTGAAACCTAACCTAACCAAGTTTTCAAGTGCTTACTTTCAGACGATTTTACTATTATTAAAATCGGAAGGAAAACAAGGAACCTTTGGCCGCTTCCTTGCAAAATGTGCTACAGTGTTTCGCTTCAATTCAATGAATTATTTTCAATTTAATTTTGCTTTCTCTCTTTTATTTATGTACAATCGGTAGTTTTTGCTTAGAAGTTTCTATTTAAATGCGTACTTTTTGTCAAAATAATAGAGTAAGGAAAAATTTGCGTGCGTGTTTAGCATAAAAAGTGTTGCATATATTTTCTTTAAAAAAACAAAAATTGCAAATTGAAGGGAAATGTACTTCATGTAAAAATATGAGTGCTACAAACTCATATGTACATACACTCAAGATTCCCTAGTTTCATTTTGTTTGAATATTCAATAGTTTGTATATATTTTTTTCTGTTTCTTTGCTGTTCTTGAAATGGAAGATTTATGCTAAAACATTTGCACAAAATGTAATTTATATTGATGGTATCCATGGGAAAATCAAGGGATAGTAACAATTTTTAAAATCATAAGAAATATTATTGTATTAAGTATATGAAATGATTTAAAATTTTATATATTTTTTCTTTGTTTTTCGGTCATCTCTATAATCCGAAGTAAACAATATGATTGGATTTTAAAGTTCTACTGTTAATATATATAAATCCTCCTTCCCTTATATGGAAAACTCATTAATAGCGTAATAAAAAAAATATATAAATAATATGTTAAATATATAATTTATTTGTCCCTCATATATGTAAGTATCTTGATTTTCTACCAGTTTCCACCCAAAAGCAATGAGCAACTTCAACAATAAACACAAATGAAAAAATTACCAATTATTTTAAATTAAATTCGTAAATTTTCTTCAGTAAGTGTGACCGCACTTAGCACTTCATGTAATAAAATGCCCTTATACTAAATGTGCACTACATACCTACATGCATGCAAACACAACATCCACTATTGACCCTCATAATGACACTGACAAGAATGTACAAAATTTGATGTTATATATGAATGCGACCACGTCCAAACATACTCATTCAAATATACGAATAGAGAAATAAATGTTTGGTTGGTTGCTTAGATGTACAAATGTATGATGATTGAATACCTCTGTATGTATTTGTCTAAATGTCGCTACAGTTGTTCTTACAGCTGTAGCTATACGAATAACTACCCTCTAATGTCAAATGGTCATTGCAATGAACATTTTTTTTACAATTTCGAGAACTTTGTAGCACATTGATTCATTTGTATTTAAACACCACTTGAAATACTTGGACATATAGGATATGTATGCCCATATATTTTTGGGTGATTCTCATTCTAAGCGTACATTTTGTGTGTGTACTTCTTGTTTGCTTACCAATGTATTAACTAATAGAAATATGAGAAGGTACGACTTATATTATAGTTTTCGCGTGATTCAATGGATCCTAAAATAAAATTATATTCTTCGACTTGTTAACATTTTTGTGTTTGAGCGTTATACGAGTATTTGCTTTCGCGCTTGTTCTGGGAATGATTTTTGCGAAAAAATATACCACAAAAACTGAGTATGGGGCTTGAAAGCACTATACATATACTATTTAGAAACAAAAAATTTTAATAATCGCAGGACGAACTAAAACGTATAATCCCTTTTTCAATTTTGAATTGGGATCACGTGGAAAAATAAAAAAAGCTGATGATTTGGTAAAGCGCCAATGAAATGCATATAGACAATGTATAACTATCAGAAAATAGACTTCATTTAGAATAGAATTGTTACTGTATGTCAAATAATAAGTTTTTTATTTTACTTTATGTTCAACGGACATGAAAAAAATTCAATTGCTAATCGCCAATATACATATGTGTGTGTATGCGCAACATATTTATGTACACTAAGTGACTTTTTGGATACTTTGTCAAAAGTGTCATAAATGTAGTATATGCAAAAGGGGTCAGTAGGAAATTATTAATGTCAAATTAGTTTTAACAACGAATCCAATCTTTTAACCAAATTACATTACGAAAAACGAAACTGGCACTTTTATTTAAACTTTCGAGGGACTTTTCAAGTAATTAAGTAAAAATTTCAAAGAGCATGACAACTATGAAGTACAATTTCTTTGAAAATTTTATAATTTTCTATCAACATTTCTAGGCACACGGTTGTAAGTCAGTCTAAGTTCAGCTCTGTGCATGGTTGTTGGCTTACGTGACTGCATACTATACGCAAGCCTTCAAGTACAATCAAAATGATTCCGTTTTGGCCGACCACTACAATCGTCAATCTCAACAATCTCAACTTATATATGTCCGAATACAAGTTCTCGGATCTGATCAGGTCGCCTGGACCATAGTCCTGATATGTCGTCTAGAATATGATTATCTAGAAATTTGAAAATATGCAAAAGCAGAAGGTGGAGGGAGACATTTCTCCTCCTGACCTTGTTCATGGCAGAACGTATTGTGGGAAAGGCCTAGACTAATGGCGTTTTTGCTGATCTCCAAGTGTCCCATCACTACTACGATGTGCGTGAAGATATTCTTACTGTTTCTGTTTGCTAGTTGTGCCGAGCGATTGTTATTGTAGCAAGACCACATCGTCCTAGCTAGCTTATAGGTAATAATTCCAAACGGCATTGCAACCGATTTAACAACAGAGTCATCCAGAGCAAAAACACATATGGCTAGTTCGTCCCCCAGGTCATTGCCTAGAAAGTTGTGCGGCTGTCCAGATAAGAATAAAAACAGTCTGACTACCTAACCTGGATAGCACATCCTTGCATTATCTAACTATAGTTGAAAAAGTGGTGTGTGAGCTAAGAGACAAAGCTGCCATCTACATGTCAACAAAAATTCCGATTCTTCCATGAGTCCTCTTGTCAATCAGCATCCTGTCCGCTTCTCTTTGTATTTTAACCTGAAATGCACTTGCTTCGCTAGGAAGCCGGAAGGAGTGTTGTACACCAAGATCACCAAAAATATTCCGCTCCAGCCTGAAATCATGGTTGTTTTTACATCCACTCCGGCTAGAATGGAAGTAAGATTTGAAAGCGCTATCAAAGTCTAGTTGAAGTACGATATAATCCGAAGGTTTCCTCAGTACCGGTGGCATCAAATCAAAAATCACTGTATGATCATAATTTCTTGACCTCCAGCACTTAGATACAGTGCAGCCAATCTTGCCGCAGTGATTGAGGATACACCTAATACATGTCGACCAATTCGAATTAAGTTAAGTAAAGCATTCAGATTTCTATATTCTGTACATATATTGTGCCATAATTTTTTTAATTGTGGCGGTCCACCATAGTACTGGAGTCTAGTCGTCGCTTTCGATATCGAGCTGACTCGATCGAGTTTTCTTAGTTTAAGATTATGATATTCGATATCGAACAATGTGTTTATGTTGTTCCATAGCGAATGCCATAATCTCAAACTAAGAAAACTCGATCAAATTAACTCGATATCGAAAGCGACGATTAGGCCCCTGAACTTTAAATCAACATAGGACGTACTATTGTTATGTATATCTATTTCAGCATCTTATGACTTGAGACCCATTTGTGACCAAACACACTTCGACAGCAGTAGCTGGCAACCAAGGACTTTGTAGCGCTATCTTGCACATTTAGTTTCCACTATAGTTTTGAGTCCAGAATCCGATCATGCAGTTCCTGATTCTGCAGACGAAGGAGTCTAAAGCTTTGACCATTGGTCTCTGTGGTAAATAGTACTATTTCCGTATTATGTACTGCTATATAACAGCATTTACTGAGTGTGTCCAAAACATTGGACATAATATTGCTTACCACGCCTGTAAACCTCACAGATACTATTAGTAAATCTTCCAAGTATGTTACTGCATTAGCTCGCTCATCTTCTAGTATAAAATAGAATAGAATTAACAACGAGAAGCCAAGGAAGAGATTACCTCACCTTGTGGTGTACCTCTGCATGCCAATTTAGACTTTTAATTGTTATCTAATCTTGCTGTTACGTTTCTTGCCTTCAGCATGGTTTCTATCCAGTTGCTGATTCATTCCTCAACATCCACATATCGGATAGCATGTTGGATGGCTGCCGCTGAAATATACTGGTATGTGATGGAAATCGGTCGAATTAAATCAGTGCCGATTTCAAAAATAAATTCTACTGAAAGGTGACTTATTTACGTTTTTTATTGTTTTGTATCGAAAAAAAATAATAATAGCATAAAATATTCTAATAGCCCATTCAGACTGCAGCCAAATAAGGATTTTCTTGATTTCGACTGAGATCAACTCGAAATTAAGTAATTTCCCATAGATTTTGTCATATACGAAATTGAGTTATTTTGCTTGATTTCGGCGAAATCAACTCGAAATTACAATGCCCAAACCTCTTTTAGTTTTAAAGTTCCTTTTTTAGATCAATATATTTACAACTGTGAGGAGCAAACAAAAAAAGTTGACAGCCGTTTCGTTTATAAATTTAATAATTATTGCTTTTAAAAATATTTTAAATAAAAGAAGAGGAAATTTTTCTATGCAATAAAGTGTAAATTTCGTGCAAAATATAGCAAATACTAGAATTATCAAGTGCAAAGTGTCAACTGAAATCAAGAGAAATGTCATTTATAACAGTATGAACATTTTTAATTTGGTGACTAATTTCGGCACGAAATAAAGTAATTTTAGTGCAGTCTGAATGGGCTATAAGCCTGAAAAATAATAAAAGTAAATAGGTCATATTTTAGACAAATTTGTTTTTGAAATCGGCGCCGATTTCAAATCAAATGATTTTCATCCCAAAATAGATAATTAACCGCACCTTATAAGTCTAAGAATGCAGCCACGTTTTACTGTTGATGTTGCAGGATCATAAAACTTAGCACCTCGTGTATGGCACCCCTCTAGATAGTCATGCACACTATCCGATAGTCTGGACGAGGCTACGAGGAGTAGTTGCCAGATATGAGAGTCCTATACATATAGTGTGCTAACAGTAGTTAGTTTTTGAAACTGCTTAACTATTTGCAAATATTTAGTTTTACTTAACAACAACTAAGAGGCGTGTGTTACAACAATGAGTTGATGCAAAATGCAAAACTGAACGTAAAATTGAAGAATTGATAATGATACAAGAGGTGGTGAGTCTTTTGTATTCCTTCCAAATGGCTACAAAGTTAATTAACAAAACCAATAATATGTTGGCTTCAGCGATTCATTTAGTTAAAAGTCTTGGAAAATTATTGGAAAACATGACAAATGCATGAACAGGAAGGGAAAAGAGATCAGCATCGCGAAAACTTGTGACCGACTTGGTATTGGTTCTTAATGAAAGATTTGATGCTTTGAAAATAATGAATATTTTGTTTATGCCCAATGCATGATCCTCTATATTTATCATAAATATTTCAGTCTGCTACTTCTCTATGAAAAATACATTTTATTGAGCTACTTCACCGTAATGTAGCTCTGTGCCATCGGGAAAAATTAATAATTATACTTGTCATCCAATTTTTTGTACGTCGATTCATAGAATATTAGTTGAACTATTATCTGAACCACCCTGTAAACCTAATAAAAATGCAAAAGTATTATTTTTTTTTCTCACTCATCCTGTTTTTCACAGAATGATAATAAATTTTTCAATACGAGAAACTCTCACATTAGTTACAGAAACGAAGCACTGTATTATGAAACTATTGTATACATAGACAGAAAAAAAACAAATTTCATTTACAGTAAAGGAATTCAATGAATTAGTAATTATTTTGTCTGGAAACGGACCTACAAGCAAATCTGTAAATATAGACAAACATATTTTAAGAATTTCATTGAAAAAACGTGTTTTTCAGTGAACAAATTGTTTAAATCTATAAAACAATTTGTCTAAAAATAATTACAAATTGTAAACAAAACAATTTCTAAATCAAATAAAAAGATTTCCTGAATTTTCTGAGAAATATCAAACAATATTTTTGTCTGAATTTATAAAACAATTAGTCTAAAAATACTAACAAATATTCAACAAAATAGTTCAATTAATCAAACAAAACATTTACTAGATTTTTTCTAATATATCAAACAAAATGTTTGTCTGGGTCATCATCATCATCATCCATTAAGTATTTATGAAATTTCACTTTGTTAAATGTGTTCAAGTCTGAATGGTAATCTAAAGACTATAAAAAATTGAGCGTGAATTAACGCAACGACATTAAGGAATTGATTCACTGAAACATTTTCAGTAAACAAACTTGGTACAATCGCATTTCTTTTGCTATCATTGTCGATGTTGTAATTTTTATGTATGTCGTCATCGGGGTTTTTTTACGACACAGAAAACGGGGTTTGCTTGTTGCTTTTGTTGTTTGCGTCGTAATTAAAAGTAAAACAAAAATTCATTGATTCAGTAAAGAAAATTTACTGAAAACTAAATTTATATTTTTAGACAAACTTTACTTTGAAAAATTTTTTGGTGATAATTTTTTCTGTGTAGAGATGACCAGGTTTGCAATAGTTTTAGAATATAGAGAACCAGACTTTGTAAAAAATTAATAGAGAATACGAGAAGAAGTCAAGATATATTATGGAGAAATTACTACATAATCGGAATATTAAACTGTTTAAAACAACCGTTTAGACCAGTTAACAAACGAGTTAAACAAGGAATTGGTGTATTACTTTAGAATAATATGTGTATACATATATTGACTCAATATAATTAGCGCATGAAAAAAACTATATTATTTGCCTGCACTATTTTTTTTGCACTATACGTTTTGCTCCATAGATCCTTTATTTTAATAACTGTTTCAATGCTGTTCTTTTTTCATTCCTAATGGTTATTACATAAATTTCAATGTCATTTATATAATGTGTTTTTTATAATTTCTCTCATTTTCGTAATTGCATAAAAGTGCTTCACACTTATGTTCTTTAAATACTTCATTTTAATTATTTTAATGTGAATTCTTAATGCCACAATTTTCAAATTGAAGAACATTTTAACAAACACAGAAACAACAATAGGATATACTCATCATTTTAATAATAGTTATAGTCATACACAGGTGAACTACTCTACAACGTACTGAGGGTAATGGTTAAATTTCTACCTTATAGAAAAAATTCGCCATAAGAAATCTAAAAAAGCTATTCAAAAAAAATTTGCAATATTAAATTTATTCTTAAAAATAAGTGGTTATACCGAAACATTCGGAGTTCGTTATGAAAAAGTCTGACTGTAATATTCATATACGTATGTATGTTTATTCACATACGTATGTTTATATATATGCACCCAAGTATGCGACAGCATACCAATGCCATGACTAATTTAAAATTTGAGTCTTTAAATGTCTGTTATATAGTAAAAATAGTAATTAAAACATATGTGTTGTGGGCCTCGTATGCAACGTCTAAGTATACAGTTAAAGAGTATAATTTTCTTTAAACAAACTGATGCGGGATATTACAAAAAAAAACTCAAATTCTATTATATTAAATATTTCTTTAAATTTCTTAGATATTTTGCGAATTTTGTTTTTTTATTTTACCTCGTAAATATACTTATTGTTACCCAAAAGTTAATAATTTGTATGAAGGTTGAAGAAAAATAAAATTAAATAAAAAATAATTTTTGGTAGTGTACAATACAATAAAATAACACCGTTCAACGACAGTTACTTTCACGCATAATGAATTCTTCATTATTAGTAGTAGATATGTATTTTAAATATTAAAATAATAAGATATATCCCAGCAAAAACATCCGTCTACCGGAAGCAGGTTTGTAAGGGAGAGATTTCGGTACTCTCCCTTACCAACCGGCTTCGGTATTACATGATTTTTGTATGGGATGTCCCACTTGGTAGGTCTGGAGGCATGAGCTTCTTTCTGCGCATCCTAGATGCATTAACCTCATGTCTTTTTTATATGTATATAATTAAAAAATATTTCGCTCTTTATATCACAATTTTACCACAGTTGGATTAATTTTTTATTTGCCATTATTTTATGTTGTTTTTATATTTATTTATGTATTAGGTACAAATACAATTAGAAATTATTACACTACAATTTACTTTTATTAAATACTTTTTGTTCGCGTATTGAATTAGGAATCGATCCCACGATCTCCGCATGGTAGACTAGAACACTAACCACTAAGCTATCGAGGCACATTTATTTTCATACACAATTCAATGCAAGAATAAAAAAATCAAATTACGAAGCAAAAATCACACTCGCATCCATATTTGTACCCACGTAAGCGAGAGATGATGCACTATAAAAAAGTTTGAGTTGAATAAAAAACTTCGTGTTTAAAACACATGAAAAACATAAATAGCCGACCAAATTAATCGTGTGTGTGGTAAGTTTCTTCGCTCGCTTACGTTATTGCATCCTCGTAAAGCAGAGGGGATGCACTGTGTTCTTTTCCGCATCTCCGAAGCACTTCTAATTAATCTACCTGCTTCCTTGTACCAAATTTATTTTTGCTGGGATTGATAACAAAAAGGTCTTCCATGAGGTATATCGCCAAATATGGTTGATATAGTTATGGAGAAATAACTTGACACATGTATTGAGAAATGAACTATTAAAAAATAGTTTTGACAAAATATGTTGATGACTTATTTAGCATTATTTCAGTTGAGGAAACACAGAATATGTACAGTGTAGGATTTGGACAATCTAGCTGGACGAAATTGAATATCTGAGTAGTAAACAAGCAAGAGGTTTGAATTTTGGTACAAGGGATTTTACTAGATCAACATATACGATTGGAAAAAAGTTGGTCGAAATTGGACTACTGTTACGCCCACTAATCATATATGGATATCATAGATCTTAACTGCGCATTGGATTTTCAAAAAGACAACAGATGTTTACTTATTTTAATTTTTTTAGTTTTTTAGTTCAATATTTGAATTAATGTAAATTCAAACTATTTTATTAAGAGTGGAGTGTTGGAATATTAAAATCAGATTAGTAGGACGGATCAGTACCACTGATTTCGACAGACCGCTACACCGTCTCATCAGCGTTCTTGTTCACTTTTACCACTTGTGAAGGTAGATGCTTTCACAAGGAAACATCAGCTTTTAACTAATTTGTATCGCAAAATACAATACAAGATTTTTTTCATGTAAATTCTTGCATTCATTTTTATTGCGACTCAACTTAGTTTGCCGAAATTTCCCTATCCGATTAATAATCCAACACTCACAAGCTCTTATTATGTTTCGTTTCGCTTTTGATGGGCATTTTATCAATGCCTACAATCAAAGCTGTTTGTGTGTTTGTTTTTATGCATGACTTAGACTGTGTTCAGTTATATTTGTCTATTATTTACCCTAGAGGGAACAGAACCAGTCACAAGACAGATCACGTGACTGGTTCCCAAGGACTAGCAACCGCTTCGAGTTCCGGAAATTTATACTAAAAGGGACCGGTAACTTTTATATGACGTTGTCATTGGAGGGGGTCAATTGACATAATTAAGATACTCAGTGATAGATTATAGACCCAAACTAAGGCTACTTGTCCTGTGATGGCTTCTTTAATACTAGCTGACTTACTGTACTTTACACAATATTTTTAGTTTGGAAAAAATCTGCTTTTAATATGATTTTTTTCACCGGTCACCACTTAGGAACATTTCGTACCGTTCTCATTTTCACCAGTCATAGGACAAGTACGTTCAAGATAATTGGTACAACATTTCCTGCAGGGTAGTTACGGACATTCAACCGAGAAGTAAACATGCATATAACTTTTTTGCGCGGGCCGTTGCATTAGTAATTATTTGTACGTAATTTTATTTTTGAACTGAATAGGTAGGTATAAGTCTGAAAATTTTTATTATTTCGGCTTTTTAGTTCAATATTTGAATTGATGTAAATTTAAATTATTTTATTAAGAGTGGAGTGTTGAAATATTCAAATCAGATTAGAAGAATGGATCAGTACTACTGATTTCGACAGATGTTTCGAAACCACCACAGGCTTTTCATAAGATTTCATTTCGACCTAGATGACACTGCCAGCGAAGACAGCAACAACCAACGAGCGAAAATCCTATTTACTTTCTTTTACTATTATCGAAATAAAGGTTCGGAACTTAACTATGTTTCTCTTATCATGTTAACCGTTTTAAGTCTTTTTTTTATTTCAGTCCTTGCCAGCATTAATTGGTAAGAAAATGTAAATATAATTTTCGTTCGTTGGTTGTTGCTACCTTCACTGGCAGTGCCGTCTAATAAGTCCCCTAATATATTAAGGGGTGTCCATTTTTTAAAATTTCTTTTTTTTATTGACGGATGTCAAAAAGTTGTGTTTTGGTCAGTTATTCAGAATTATATCTACAAATAGCTACTTTTAAATCAAGAAATGTTTATGTATGGGGGCAACCCTAAAGAATGGAGATGGGCGATATGTATGTTTAGAAAAAATTTTGTAATTGCCAGTTCTTGCAAATATATAATTGTGAATACCTAACCAAAACACAACTTTTTGACATATGTCATTTTGAAAAAAAAAAAAAAAATTTAATGAAATTGACACCCCCTACTAATATATGTCATGCAAGTGGCTTCATTTTTGAAATGACGGTACATCTCTAAAACTAGAGCTTATAAAAAATAGAGTGCAGATTCACGTTCATTAACATAAATATCTGTAGAAACAACTTCAGGTTCTAGGGAACGAAAAAATATACCGAAATTTGTTAATATATGGGTTTTTTTGTTATATTAATAGTTATAGGCTGTTCGATATATTGCTGTTTTGTTTGTTAAATATGAGATTTAATAAAGGTCGGTATGGCAAAAGCTGTTGGTGGTCGTGGGAAACACCTTAACATCACCACATTTACCTGACATTTTTTCCAGGTATGAGACTTGAAGAAATACAAATTTTAATTTTTTACGACCACGAAACTATTCGAGCTATTTGTATGCCCTCATAGCTTTGCTTCACTTAAAAATAAAATAATGAAACTTGAAAAAGGTGTCCCTACACAGGTAGCCTCATAAGTGAAGTTTAAAATTCTATCGTAAAAGCTTCCCGGGATATAAAGGTGCAAAAATTACATAGTTTGGAATATATCATAATATTGATGAGGCAGTAAGTGACTCATCAATATTATGATACACTTCAACTATAGCTTGATGAGAAATTATAAAAAAATAAAAATAATAAAACAGTTGAAAACGGGCACTTTTTATCTTGAGGGCTACGGTGTCCATTATTCGTATGAGGCACAGATAGGTCTCAGTGGGAGAATACTAAGGAAAATCCAAAAATGGATATTTTACATTTTAGGGGGACTAGGGTGCCGCTCATTTGTATGGGGCATTTGCACTAGAAAGCAGAAACTTGGTACACAGGTAGGTCTTTGTGAGAACATAGTAACTAAAATTTGAAAACACGCATTTTTTATTTAGAGGGACTAAGGTATTCCTTATTTTTACGAGCCCTTTCACTAGATAACTGACATATGGTATACAAATAGGTCTTGATGAACAGGTAATCAGCAAAATCTAAAAACGAGAACTTTTTATCTAGGGGCTCTAGGGTTCCCCTTATATATATATGTTTATGGCCCAACAAATTCTTACGATTTTGGTTGCAAGTGTTCTTCTTAGTAAAAAAATACATTCTGCCAAATAATAGATTGATCACCTAACGTGAAGGCGTGCCGCGTATAAGGAGCACTCTAATGGCCACTCTAATCCAATTATTGCAATACACATTTTAAAGTTACTCGTTACTAAAATTTTGAAATTATTTTGACCTTATTTTTCTAAACTAACATTACTTAAAACAAATGTCTATATATAGATAGTAAAATAATAATTAAATTTGACCTCTTTCGGTCTAATGAAAAATTAGAAATACTAAATTTATAATTTTCAATTATTACTTCGGATTTTGCGTTTTCTTTTTGCAACTAATTCTTTCTCGGAATTTTTGACGTCAGTAAGAAAATTTAAATAATTCAGACTTTTAAACGACCATCACAAGAGCCTTTATCGCAGCATGATATTACATTCACTAAATTTAAATTAAAATTTCAATGAAAAATTGTTACGACAATATTAGCTCATACTAAGAGTTTAAATTTAATTGAGTGTCTTTTAGTAGAAAAAAAATGATTATATGCACTCGTAGAAGCATATTGAAATAAGTACAATAAGACAAATTGTCGCAACATGCAAAATGCATAATAAAATAACACTAAAATAATACAGAACTAACTTATGCAACACCAGTTCACACACAAATACACATCTTTTGCACTCCACTTGTATAAGAATAATCAAACTCAAAAGATGCTGAAAACAAGCAATTGCTAAAGAACAAAAGTGGAAGCGAAAGCAAAATACGATGAAATCGAGAAACATCTGCTATGAATAGGCTGTTAAGCCGCTACTGCTGATTGAATGGAATGACCAACAAACAAAAGGCAACACAGTTTTGCGGTGAGTTTGTGTTAATCTTGCAATAGTTTTCATTATTGTTTTATATTGGAATAAAAGCAATTGTCAACTATTTTAATGATACATGAAGAGCATATACTAAGCTAGATAAGTACGTACATAGAAATATATGTACATACTTATATGTGTTGCTTACATACATATATGAACATATAGAATGTATGAATGTGTATAAGTGTGTATTTAGAATCTGACAGAATACTGTTTTTTTTTATCAATATGACATTAGCGACAAACAACAATTTTCTTGTCAACATCATCATGAGAGCAGTGATAAACAGCAGTGGATATTTAAATGTGGTGGGACGTAATAACTTAAGAAACAGATTTAAATATATGTATACATGAATATATTATGATTATATCGGGACTTCGCTGCAATACAGAAAGTTATTCAATATTCAATATGACCAAATTTGATAAAAAATGGCCGAAATGCCCAAGCTTAGAAATAAAAAGAGGGATCGAGCTAATCCTCTCGCCATGTGAGCTCACACAACAGTAGAATACGTGTGTCGAATTTGAGCATGTAAGAGCAGACATATGGGGAGTTCCTGCGATAAATCCAAAATCAGAAATGGGACTTAAAAAATATGTCATTTGAAAGAGGACACTTTTTTAAATAACTTTTGCTCAACACATTTTTTCTAAATGTGTTTCTGTAATCCCAGGTTAGAGTTCAAAGTCAATTAAAAAATTTCATTTTCAAAGTGTTAAAAAATTTTTTAAAATATAAAAGTTTGACAAAAAAAAAAATACGTTTCTTATTAAAAAATTTTTTATTTGGTTTTCAAGCAAATATATATGTTTAAAATTATGGTCATTCATGGTCAGATTCATGTTTATATGAAAAGTATAATTGTACACTATATCTATTATATACACAATAAAGAACAGAATGCCTATATTTGCATCCAAGTTTAATTTCTTGCTACATGCGATTTTATTTAAATTTTGCACTTTGTACATTTTATATATTTTCTAATATTGGTAATATTTCGAAAAAAGTTGCAGCAATCACCTCCTACAATGAAAGATATGTAAATTTTTATACACCAAAAATTCAAATTTTCTATATATTTTTTTAGTTTTGTGTTTTTTTTAATAAATTTCTTTTAAAGGCTATGATATCTTCACATATTTGGTATCTATAGAAAATTACCTTTGCATTCGTACCAATCTTTCTTAACAAAATATGGCGGTGGATTTATCGCGCAGTTTGATATACTTTTGCCCCTATGTGCAGTATCGAAGATTTTTTAAATTACTCGTAAGTGTTATTTCTGTGTTGAATTTTCTCAAAAAGATTCAAGTTTAAAGTATATTTATATTATTTAATATGGGTATTTTGAACTTATTTGCTTATAAATCCAAATTGAAACTTTTGAAATTACTCGTAAGTGTTATTTCTGTATTGAGTTTTCTCAAAAACATTCAAACATTCAAGTTCAAAGTACATTTATATTATTTAATATGATTATTTCGAACTTATTTGCTTATAAATCCAAATTGATTATTAGGCTAGGCTCGTAACACTGTATTCAGAAAGAATTAGGCGTGACTAATATCCCAATATAATAGGGAAAAGTTAACACCAATTTAGTTTTCAACACCAATTTAGTTTCAATCGTAGCAACGCTACTTTCGAAAGCCGCTATACTTTCATCATCAGTGCTCACATGTATTTTTGCTTATAACCCCTTGTGACGTGGCTCTGTTGAATGTGAATACAATTCTTGGAGTATTAATCATTCCTGATTCTTTCTGAGTATAAGGTTACGAACCTCTTACCCTTGTAATCAGCTTGGATTTATTAGTATATAAATTCGAAATAATTACATCAAATAAACAATCAAAAGAGCTCTCCTGGTAAATTTAGAGACTTATTTGCATACTCACTTAAATGACGCAAGATCTTAATAATGGTCCATATTGAAAAATTTTTTTTTGGAATTTTTATTTTTCGATATTTTTTCCAGAAAAAAAATTTAATTTCTAAAATTTTTTTGATTTTGATTTTTGGGATTGAAATATAAAATTGTATGTTTGAAATTTCTAATTTTAAACTTCTATCCACTTCACAACATTTAAGGCCGGTCCGGTTATAGGCCTTGCATAACTACTATTTTTTCGATTTTTGAAAATTAAAAAAAAAATTTATAAAGCATATAAAATCTTGTAAGTCTTGTGTTTAAGATATACGATATGTTCAGCACTTTTATGTAAAACGCCATAAGCAACATTTTTTTTGGAATATTTTAACCTTCTAACCATTCGCTGTATGGATAATTTCGTCCCCTTATTAAAAAAGGACCAAAAACCACTCAGCGGCGATGTAGCTGGCTAAAATGTTCAACAAAAATATTTGCCAGAAAATTATATTATAGGCTCTTAATGACACTCAACCACCAAGCTCAACTGGAACGCCAAAAATCAATCAAAATTTAAGATGTGTTTAAGGGTTATCTTGGTACTTATTTAAAATTAGTACTCGGTAAGGAAATCCCATAAGCTTTTCGTTTAATGTTGATTAGATTTCGGGTACGATCGGTTTAGTAAATGAGAATATATAAAAAGAACTTTTTTTGGAATCTAAGTGAGTTAAATGTCTTTTCAGTGCCGTAAATTTGGTTCCGTTTCTAAGTTATGAGAGGTTTACACAAATACACAGACACACTCAGACACACACACATACATACGCACATGCTCACACACACACACACACACGCACTCACATACACACATGTATACATACATGCATCCATATGGACATCATCGTAAAAATAGTCAGAATAGATTCCCATGACCTCAAAACGTCTAGATCTGATGAAAACTTGATTTTCGAAAATCAGGGTGAAATCAGTAACTTCCTATCTTTGATGGCGGGAAGTTACAAAAGACCTTGAAAAACCGAAATAGATTATTCTAATATATAACCAAGAAATCAGAAAATATATATCTTAAAGCGTTATAATGAAATTTATGTTAGCTTCTATAAAGCTACATAGTTTTCTTCTCAACTTAACCATTTTCATATTTCATTTGCTGTATTTTTTTCATTGTGAACCGGGGGCAGTATGGTCCTTTTTTAATTGAATCAATTGAACGTTTTCTTAATTTCTTTTATTATGTGGCTTTATTACTATAGACACTATGATCTCAATGAACTCAGAGGTTGGAGACTCAATCAAATTAAAGTGTGCATGAATAGCATGACTAGTACACTCAGCTAAAAAAAAAATTAAAAAAAAATAAAACTAAATAAAATAGAATAATAATGCATACTTGTAAAAACAGTCGTATACTAAATCACAATTATGACTATCTGTGTGTAGTTGGAATGAAAAATTCAAATAGTGATCGAGCGCGGACATATAAATACACACACAACTAATATGACATGCGCATTAAGAATATTATGTCTTTCATAATTGTAGTGGTTGCTACTATATTTATTATTGTTGTAGTTTTTATTCGTTTTCTGTATGATTGACGACTACATTCGACTGATTAGTTCAAAAGATATGGGGGCGCATTATAATAAAATGCTGGCTTGACTGTGTGCACATTGACTGGACATCTAAAATGAAATTAACGAAAATGAAAATTAAAAATAATAAATGCTCAAAAAAGCAATGACTTTGGGCGTATGATCACAGCTAAGATCAGTTTGAAATTTGAGCTCAATCGGTAAACTTAAAATATTCTTAAAAATAAATTTTTTAAATTAAACAAGATTATTTCGAATACTTATTTTTCATGGATTGGAATATAAGTTTTAAAAACAATTAAATGTAAAATCTAACTAGATAAAATTAATATAAAGATTTTTTAAGTGAAAAAAACGGACATGGGATATTTAAAAAAAAGATTGTTTCTAATGTTTATAAATATTTAATTAAACTAATTAATAAATACAAAGAACTAAAAATATACTTTTTTGTTTTAAATAATAATGACATAAAAATTGCAAAACTACATAATTATTATGAGTGGTGAAAGAGCTCATCAATATATGCTGATAATATTTTTTGTGTGTTTCATTTTCATCATTAAATGTATTGAAAGTGTAAAGAACTTTTTTTATATTATCAGCACAGTCCCACCACCATATTGAACTTCATATAAGAATAAACAACTTAATTAACTTAGAAACGTTTTATGTGAAAAAATTTCATTTTAAATATATTGATAAAAATAAATAAAAATATAAACTAAATAAACAACTATTTTTAAATCAATTTTACGTGTTTGCATGCTCAAAGAGAGGTTAAGACCCTACAAGACCAGTCTGCGATAATCCTTATCAATATTATTTTATGTTTTTTTTATTCCAACTCTGGGTTGTGATACACAGCATGTTTTCAAAACAACAGCTATCAAGGCAATTGCTGTGATTGTGCTGTTGCTAAATGCATTTTTTAATCATAATAATATATCACTTTTAGCTGCAAATTTGTTTACATTTTAAAAATAAGTAAAGATTTTGAGCTAAATAAACAATGCGAAACGATCTTGAGCAGATAAAAAAAAGTTAAAAAATCTAATAACTAATGAATGAATGTACTTCAATGCATTACTTTTTTGAGAATTTAATGTCAATGAAATCATATAACAGGAATTTGTAATGAAAGGAGATCAATTCTAGACAAAGGACAGGTAAGTTTTACATAAACGCCCAAAAGATATATAAAGAAATACGATACCATGATAAAAAGGCTTCTATGATGGCCTAGACTGGGTTGAAGATGTAGCTGAAATAATTTGTTTATAATTTTCAAATATTGAAGTACATCTAAAATTATTGTTAAAAAATAATTTACTTAGGTTTTTCATTGGGTGGTTTAGTTTTGATTTTTAATTTGAACCCAACCTATGATAGCAATTTCTTCACAAGTGGCACTCGTCCTCGCATAAGTTGAGCCAATTTATTAATTTTGGCTATCTCTTCGAACGATAGTCAAACGTTAGCTAGCAAACGAGTTTACAAAAAACAATTATTAAATAACTATTTTTTAAGCTTCAGGTCTTTCTTTTTATAAAAATTAGCAATCTTAATTTATTTGATCGAATTTCGACACGCCTTTGGCCTTGAGGGTAAATAATTATTTCCTCAAAGGCGTGTCGAAATATCGATGAAATAAATTAATATTGTTTTAATTTTTATAAAAAAGAACTCAAGCTTAAAAAATAATTATTAAATATTATTTAAAGGTCAACTAAAATATCAAAAAATAGTTATAATAAAAGATTCGATTGTTATAAATAAAAATATAATAAAAAATTATAATAAAAAATAGTTATAATAAAAGATTAAGTTCTACCACGCTGTCGATTTTTATACTTTCTAAGAATCTACTAGGCAGTTAAATAAGTCTCCTGGGCCGGATAGTATTCCAGTACTGGTCTTCGACGCTAGAATTTTTTTATAAAGAAAAGTAACACAATCAGAAAATTAATGCCTACAAGTTAATTAATTAATGTGTTACCTTCTTTGGGAAAGGGATAGAGTAGAGAGAACAGGTGGTGAAGTGGGAGAGAGATAGAAAGCTTAATTCATTTACAACCCTACTATTGCGCGTTTTTTTGTAGAGCAGTGTTGCAAGCCTATCTGGTGTTAAGTAGAGGCATCGCGTTGTTTAAGCTGTGTAGCCATTTTATTATTTCTTTTACTTCGCCGACGGTTCTGCTACAATACCGACGAAGGAGGGTGCTGTGAAGTGCATTAGGATATATTAGCATTAATCGCTGCCGGTGCTGCAAAGTGATCAGTGCTATGCCTTCATCACTTTAACAGTTCAACAGCAACCAGCGCAATAACATACCAATGCATATGAGAAAAATGCATGATGTTGTTGGATTGTCTCAAAGTAGTCTTGAACTCAAGACCTCAGGGTTTGTGGTCAAACGCGCTAACTACTAAGCCAACAGCACCCTCATGCCAGTTGACAGCCCTTTTCAGCTCTTTGTACCATGGTGGTGATTTGCCATCGTCTTGGAAGGTTGCCAATGTAACGCCAATACCTAAAATGGGAGAGGCTTTGGAAAGTATGGTGAATTTCCATCTTGTGATGTATTTGGAGTCCAACAATTTACTCAGCAACCGCCAGTATGACTTTCGTAGCGCTGTTCTACGGGGACTTACTGGCATTCCTTTCGAAAAAATTATGTCATGGTGCACTTTTATCAAATCTTTTTGCTTTTGGTGTCTGTGTTGAATTCTCTCGATTTATTTTAGCTTTGCCAGGGATTGTACTAAACGAGTTTTTATAGGTGAGATCTCAACAAAAGATTAATTCAGGAGTACGGCAAGGGTGCGTTCTTTGTCCTATCCTAATTCTTATTTTGTTAATGGCCTTCTCTGTCAAACTTCAAATCCTATCTACTCCTTTGCAAATGATCATTCTTTCCCGTCCCGGGAATTCCCGGAAAAATCGCTTATTATCGTTTCCCGCTTTCCCGGAAATTTTATCCGGGAATTCCCGGGATTAAAATTATATTTATATAATATAAAAAAGTACTGATTTTAGTAACCAAAAATCCTTTTTTTTATTATTATCGTTCATCATGAAATAATATCTATGTATGTAAGGGGAAAGAAACCAATAAAGGTTCAAGGTGTAAAGTAGTAAAGATTTAACTGCCTTTTTTTAAGGGCACTTTTGACGTAACTGCACAATATTATTAATTTGTATCACTAGTCTTTAAAATTTCATACAATCTATTTTCTTAAGTGCAATTTCTATACCTGCACTTTTAGGATGAACGACTTTAATTTTTTAAATTAATTAAAAGCAACTGCAATGTAATTAGATATTCAGAAAATCTTTATGCATGTTTTTTACGCATTTAATAACAAAGAACATGGGGATTAGATATTACTTCAGCTGCTATTAACGAAGCACCTGAAGTTATTTCAAGACAGCGGAAAAAGCACGAAAAATATTGATAATTTATACAACGTCCTCTTCTATCCGATCAACTTATATAGAGGGCGAAAGACTTTTCTCAACAACTGAAAATTGTGTTCCTTAAATAAGAAACCGATTCTGAGATGAAAGAATTCATACATTAGCGGAGTTCAGTATTAGATGCAAATGGTCTTGCCAGAGTGCAAATGCTAAATTTGGTAGTTCTTTTATGAAATCCCACAACAAAATACACAAAATTTAATAAAAAAGATACGATATTTTGCATTTGCACTTTCGCAAGACTATTTGCATCAAACACTGAAATCCGGCTATTGAGTGTTTTAAAAATACATTTGCAACAAAGAATATAAAAGTAAAAATTTTTTAAGGACAGACAATTTTTGTTATATACCAAGAAGTAAAGGACTGAATTTATAATTCTAATATCCCTTTTCACAAAGTACGATTAAAAGTTAACATGAACTTTAGCGAAAAGCTCGGCATACAAAACTTGCCGTTAAGGTCCACGTTAACTCTTAATCATATTGTGAAAAGGCCGTAGTATATAACATAAAACTTTTTAATCTTTCTTTTTGTCAATTCCGCCCTTTGACAAACACGTGTTATAATCATGAATGAATGATCAGAAATAAAACTGCTTTGATCTGTATGTTCTCTTTTTGTTCGGTCTAAGAATGATTTTTAAATACGAAGTTTCCTTAAAATTTCGATAAAAATATATTTTTTTTTATTATTTACTTTCAATCTGTTTGTCTCATATCTTTAGAAACTCTTTTGTTTATAAAATACTTTTAAAATAAAGCTCAGTTTAAAATAAAGAATGATTCAATGACTCACTTTGCTTATATAAAAATTAATGGATTCGGGAAATTAAAATGTTTGGTAAATATTTTATTACGTTGTTCAATTCCCGATAACTCCCGCGATCCCTGGAATTTCTTTTTTATTTCCCGCTCTGCCGGGAAACAAAAAAAAAGTCCGGAAATAAAAAACTCTAATTGTAATGTATAAATCTTATATGTATATAAATCTTTGTAGAGAACTATTTTAAAATATACCAATATTTTATTAGCCCATGTGAATTAATTATTTTATTTTTTGTATATAGTAAATCTATAGTACTTTCAAACCCTATATTAAATTTTTGGTGGTATATTTTTTTTGCGAAAACCATTCCCAGAACACTCAAATATTAAAAAACCAAAATATATAATATTATTTCAGTCTCAGGATCGGTAAGCCACATGCTATCCAAAATTGTTTTTATGTGCTCATTCTCTTGTTAGATACTATAGATTTACATTCTAGAGACATTTGTGGATAAATTCTACTATTCTGCAAATAATTATGGTGGGTGTTTACAATAGAATATGCCAAAAAACATACAATTTAAAATTTTATTCAAACTTAAAACTCGGTTTAGTCAATATTTTCCTTATATTGCTTATCGAGTTATTGCGCTAAGCCTCTCAAACGAATGAGACAAAAACTATAATATTAATCCTTCCTTCTCATATTTCTATTAGTTAAATTATTAAAAAAAAACACTAAGGGGCACCTCACACATGATGGTAATCCAGACACACATGAGCACTGATGATGGAAGTGTAGCTGCTTCCGAAAACATTTCTGATTAACGAGTACACAATATATTGTTTCATCTTAATGGAAATTTTTTTTGAAAACAAAGTCCAAAAATATACTCTTTTAAAATTTTAAAGCCTCTAGCTCACTAAATTTTTATGCGATTGACATAATTGTTATATTGACTGAAAGAAGAGAGATATCTATACAACAGTGCAAAATTTATTTTATTCAGATGAACCCTTCTCGAAACATTTAACAATAAATAAAAAAACTGAAAAAAAGAATTATTGTTCGTGAATATCGCTAAAACGCGCAATAAGAAAAATAAATGAATTTCATATATGAATTACATTTATATGGTGACCTCAAGTTATCTTAGGAAATATATACTTTTTAAGTTATGACAAAAGCTTAGGAATACAGAAATTGCCGCTAAAGCTTCATCTTCAGTTTAAGGGAATTCGACTTTTAATGAATGAAAAATAATGAATATTTCGAGTGTATTGAGTTACAATAACAATAAAAAACGTTTAATGTTGCATCACATGAAGTTTTACAAATTGGCTTATTTTACCTAAAGTGGGACTAAAAGTAGGTCTTAGTTTTTTTTATTATTTTTCTCATATAACTCAGGATAAAATGCAGTGTTCTTTCTACTACTATTCGAAATTGAAAAAAAATTCTATCGTTCCAAACTATTGTACAGTGAAGTTATTTTGGTTTAGTTAAGTGATGTGTTCTCCTGTCACCGCTCATGACTCGGGAACATATTGTACCACTCCCATTTTCATCAGCCATAGGACAAGTTCATTGAAGACAATAGGAACACAATTTCTTGCAGAATAGAAACTCCATTTTCGGGTGACCTATTTTCCAGACGTATTCGTTTCATGACTTAAGGAAATATCATGTAAATGGTAGCTTCTAAATAAAAGAGGATTAAAAGCATTTATACTACATAAAACGTTTACATTATACTGTGAATTGGTCAATTATTAAACTGGATTAATCGAAATAAATATAAAGAAAAAATTTGTTAAAGATTTTAATTTTTATTTAAATTTTGCTTGTAAGTTTTTTTTTTGTATAACTGTAATTTAAAATATGAAGTTAAATTTAAACAAAAAAATATAATTGAGCTAAATGCATTCCTAAGAGTAAAACAATGCATACAAACACATCTATATGCAAGAGCTAAAAAAAATATTCATAAAAATGCAGACGGTTATGAATGTGTGTGTTGGCATATTTGTCAGTATGTGTTCACTATGTAGTATATGTATAAATGCATGCATGTGAAAGAATGTCTACCGGAAACTGGCAATAAAAATGTACTAATGCACAACAAGGCACTTCAATGAAATTAGTTTTAAAAATAAATAAGCAACTATAAAATATAAAAAAAAAACATTTTAGAACAAACATAGTTATAAAGTAAAATCCACCTACAGCAATTTGTTCATGTGATTATTTATTTCTATAATATTTTTAGTAAATAAAAAAAGCTACAGAAAATACCATAATGTTGCAATCGCTAGCATTGTTGAGCTAATAAAGTAATTTAATAAAAAAAACCATAATCTTAGTACTTTATTGTGCTTGTTTTTAAATAACATATACTAGTTCTTTAGACCAATAAAAATACTGGAATAAGTCGCATACAAATGTACATAAATGTATGTATAATATACATAAATATATGTATAATACATACATATATATTATTAATATAATAAAAAGTTTTGTTTTGGTATTTATTTATGTGCATGTAAAAATCAGTTAACCGTGTTCAGAAAATTTGTTCTTTGGTATGATTTTATTAACAATATTATGTTATTTACCACACTCCAACAAAACAACACAGTTTAAATAAATAAGTCAGTAAAGAAAAAAACATTAAACGTAAAACGTCAAGTAAAAACTTTTTTAAAATAAAATTTAGCGTTGTATGTAAACTGCGTCAAAGTTTGTGTGTACTCAATAAGGTTCCTTAAAGTATGCAATCATATAACGCACATACTTATGCAACTTTAAACAGTAGAGTGGAAAATGTTAGGTACTTGGCAATTTACTTTTTCAATCGAAGTAGAACTATTAACCAAAAAATAAAATAAATACAGTGGAGTTCGGTTATAACGAACTCCGCTGGAACATGCAGTTTCGTTCGTTATAGGGGAAGTTCGTTAAAACCGGAGTAAATATTTTTTCTTATATTAAGAAATAAAAAACACAATTAATATGGTGGATTTTTTCCATTTATTTATAAATGTGTTTTTAAAACATATTTGGTAAAGAAACAGAAAACATTCCATGAATTCGAAATGCAAAAGTCTTATTGAGTTGTGATAAATTCTGCCTGTTCTGTAAATCGAGTCGATTTAAAAACGGTCGCTTTAGAGAAATTAAATGCACTAATGCAAAACTTTTTCAGACTTTTATGCAGTTTCATATTTTTTAGAGCTTAAAAATCTTATCAGAAATTCATTTATTATATATGATATAAAATATACCAATGGGAGCATTATTTATTTTTGAAAAACGAGAAATTTACAAGTATTCGGTTTAAAGAGTAGGGCCGAATAATTCAAAAACGGCATAGAAAAACTTAAATTATTTTATTCGTTATAAATACATAAACTTTTTTAAAGTTTTATTTATGAGGCTTTAAAACCAGTCCGTTATAAGCGAAAATTCGCTATGATCGGAGCTCGCTATAAGAGTACTAGTTTCTATGAAATGCATAGAACTGTTGGGGCCAGAGAAGTTGTTCGTAGTACGCGATAATTCATTACAACCGTACATCACTGTAAAAATATAAAAAATAAACCTTTAAGAAATTTATTATTGGATAATAATTTTATTGTAAATAAAATTTATTTGCCGATGGTTAAGGTGTTTGTAAGTATTGAAAAGTCTACTGACGATTTGAAGTCTACTGACGAAAATGCTTAGCCATCAGCAATTAAATTTAATTTAAAATAAAAAATAAAAATAAAATTAGGCCGTTGATGTTTATAATCTATAAAGTATAATATATCATATTTTGACAGGTGTGTTATCAATAATTGTGCAATAATATTACTTTTTATGATAATCTAATAAAATAGTTGAAGGGACTAAAATTACAAAACGTTTGGGTATTTTGTTCGGATAAAAGTCTTTGAACGCAAAATCGATACGTTTTCAGGTCCATAAAAATTTTAAATCATGATCAAATATTCACCGCTTGATAAAACTAAAATTCTGGCTGATTTAGTTGCAAGTAATTCTTACTTGACGGAATGTAATTAGTCACTACCAAAAATATTTATTCGGTCGCGTGCAGTTAAAAAGGTTTTAGAGGAGCTTAAATGAAGTAAATATCCTAGGACGAATGGTATTGAAGCAAAGCTCTTTGAGGCATCGATACGATTTTTGGCTTATACGATACTGATACTCAAAACAAAAACGATACCGATTTCGATACCGATACGCTTAGTCAATTTATATTTACGCTAAAATAAGGAAAAGACACGTTGAGGTATACTTTTTCATTATTAAAAAAAATTACAGTAACTAAAATCAATATTATTAATATTTTTGTTTAAAATACAAGGTAACGCGATCAGCAGTAGAAAACTGTTTCACTGATGAAATAAAACTGATTTGTAAACGTCAGAATATTAGCGGATATGCGTCTCTACATATATAGAGGTCATCGGTATCTCTCGACTTCTTTAGAAGAATTACAGCTTAGAATCGGACTCCCTAATAGTTTTTTGACGAACGCTCCAAACCCAACTTCTCATGGAGTTATCGGGGTGTACGGGTAACGGTGTTTGCAATCATTATGGAATACAGAGCTATATTATTGTCCAGTAAATCAATAAGAAAGTTTTTGTTACATATATGCAGTATGCTGCAATTGCCATATTCCATGAGTTCGAAATGCAAAAGTCTTATTGAATTGTGATAAATTCTGCCTGTTCTGTAAATCGAGTCGATTTAAAAACGGTCGCTTTAGAGAAATTAAATGCACTAATAGCAAAATTTTTTCAGACTTTTATGCAGTTTCATATTTTTTAGAGCTTAAAAGATCTTATCAGAAATTAATTTATTATATATGATATAAAATACACCAATGGGAGCATTATTTATTTTTGAAAAACGAGAAATTTAAAAGTATTCGGTTTAAAGAGTAGGGCCGATAATTCAAAAACGGCATAGAAAAACTTAAATTATTTTATTCGTTATAAATACATAAACTTTCTTAAAGTTTTATTTATGAGGCCTTAAAACCAGTCCGCTATAAGCGAAAATTCGCTATGACCGGAGCTCGCTATAAGAGTACTAGTTTCTATGAAATGCATAGATCTGTTGGGGCCAGAGAAGTTGTTCGTAGTACGCGATAATTCATTATAACCGTACATCACTGTAAAAATATAAAAAATAAACCTTTAAGAAATTTATTATTGGATAATCATTTTATTGTAAATAAAATTTATTTGCCGATGGTTAAGGTGTTTGTAAGTATTGAAAAGTGTTGTTAAATTCTACTAACGATTTGAAGTCTACTAACGAAAATGCTTAGCCATCAGCAATTAAATTTCATTTAAAATAAAAAATAAAAATAAAATTAGGCCGTTGATGTTTATAATCTATAAAGTATAATATATCATATTTTGACAGGTGTGTTATCAATAATTGTGCAATAATACTACTTTTTATGATAATCTAATAAAATAGTTGAAGGGACTAAAATTACAAAACGTTTGGGTATTTTGTTCGCATAAAAGCCTTTGAACGCAAAATCGATACGTTTTCACATCCATAAAAATTTTAAATCATGATCAAATATTCACCGCTTGATAAAACTAAAATTCTGGCTGATTTAGTTGCAATAATTCTTACTTGACGGAATGTAATCAGTCACTACCAAAAATATTTATTCGGTCGCGTGCAGTTAAAAAGGTTTTAGAGGAGCTTAAATGAAATAAATATCCTAGGACGAATGGTATTGAAGCAAAGCTCTTTGAGGCATCGATACGATTTTTGGCTGATACGATACCAATACTCCAAACAAACCCGATACCGATTTCGATACCGATATGCTTAGTCAATTTATATTTACGCTAAAATAAGGAAAAGACAAGTTGAGGTATACTTTTTTATTATTAAAAAAAATTACAGTAACTAAAATCAATATTATTAATATTTTTGTTTAAAATACAAGGTAACGCGATCAGCAGTAGAAAACTGTTTCACTGATGAAATATAACTGATTTGTAAACGTCAGAATATTAGCGGATATGCGTCTCTAGATATATAGAGGTAATCGGTATCTCTCGACTTCTTTAAAAGGATTACAGCTTAGAATTGGACTCCCTAATAGTTTTTTGATGAACGCTCCAAACCAAACTTCTCATGGAATTATCGGGGTGTACGGGTAACGGTGTTTGCAATCATTTTGGAATACAGAGCTGTATTATTGCCCAGTAAATCAATAAGATAGTTGTTGGAATCAGTAAAAACTTGTTTTTGTAAACATTAAATATATAGCCTCACCATCCATTAAGCATTGATGAAAATGTTCAAATATATAATATATAATAAAGTAATTTAATAAAAAAACCATAATCTTAGAACTTTATTGTGCTTGTTTTTAAATAACATATACTAGTTCTTTAGACCAATAAAAATACTGGAATCAGTCGCATACAAATGTACATAAATGTATGTATAATATACATAAATATATGTATAATACATACATATATATTATTAATATAATAAAAAGTTTTGTTTTGCTATTTATTTATGTGCATGTAAAAATCAGTTGACCGTGTTCAGAAAATTTGAAAATAAAATTAAATTTATACAAACTTTTGCTCGAAAAATTTTTGGTGATAATTTTTTCTATGCATCTATAATTATAAACAGTACAAGTTGTAAGGAATCAGAACCTCTTGATATTCTTGGTATGTAAATCGAATGTGATGCTATTTCGAGTGATTACATTTTTCAAGTCTCAAAAGAAGCATTCATGTGCCTCGATTTCTTAAGTCAGTGCAAGCGATACTTCACTTCAACTGATCTCCTTAATATTTTTACTACCTATATCTGAAAATGGAATGCAACTTTATGGCCCGGCCCGGGCCGATGCTTCAAAGTCTAGCTTATCAGTGACATTATGGTAGCAAGCTTTCTTAACTTATTGGAGAAACGACGCTATGTATTCTGTATTTTACTCTTCTTTCGTTACTAAAACGGAATGTTTTCCTTTTTGCTTTTAACGAATAGTCACTTTCAGTGTGGGAAAGTTCAATCGAATCTCCACAAACACTACTTCCCATAACTTGTTTTATTAGCTCTGGTATAAGGCACTGCAAAAAAAAATTACATTCGTGATTAAAAAACAAAATCTTATAGGTATTTGTTTTTATTCAACACTGTCATAGTATTACTTTGCAAAAAATAAGGCATGTAGTTGCTTTTTAAGCCTTTCAGTCAATGGTAATGTATTTTTATTTTTTTTTGGTTTGAGTAAGCAAGCAATTTAATCTCTTAAAAATGTACATGCCCTTATCAGGAAAAGCTTAAATACTAAACACACTGTGTATATATGCACGAATATGTTTTTAGCGGATATCAAGGAACCTTAAATTCCTTTGCAAGTTCAATATTTATATAGTGACGCATAATTTAATTCGGTATTTTTTAAAGGGATATTAAACAAATACATATTCACACTCATCTTCTATATATAATGTAACATATACATTTTTAAATATGTATAGACAATATACTATGCATACACACGTCTGTATGTTACAAAGTTGTATACATATGATTTTGTAATCTTTCCTAACAGAAACAATAATTTTTGTGTTGTTTAAACATTGTTTTAAAAGAGGTATTACAAAAATGTTTTAGTGCTTACCTGACTTCCAGCTATTAAAGTTAATTTGAATTTAGAATATTATTTCTTTAGCTTCTTATATAATTTTTATGTGGCACAAGAAGTAAGTACAGAGTTATATTGACGGAACAAAATAAAGTCATTGAATATTTACCCCATGCATATGAATTTTATAGAAAGCGTACAGAGGAGAACAACCATTACAGACAAGGTTTTGTATTCCTAAAAGCAACTGAAAAAATTAAGGTTTATTTATTTATTTCTGAAATAAAAACAATTTATTCGAAAGATTAAATTAAAAATGAACTTAAGCCAAACTAATTAAATAACTTTGGATAAAAAACCACACAGTTCGATTAAAATTCACAACTCAATTGTAAAAACTCTAAAGGCACTTAGCTAAATATGAATGTATACTGTTTAGAAATCACAGCATTTGAAAATATCGATGATATTCTGGTAAGACAGAAATCAAAAAGCTTAAAAAAAGTTGAACGTGATAAGAAAACACATAGTGAAGTTCCGTATCTTCGTTTCGGAAGATAGTCTCGAGAGGGCGACTTATCTGTTATTTGGTACAAGGTAACAGGATTTTCGCTCGTTGGTTGTTGTTGCCTTCGCTAGCAGTGTCGTGTAGGTGAAAAATATTAAACGAACTTAACCCTAATTAAATAAAAAAACACACAGTTCGACTAAAATTTATATTTCATTTATTTATTTATTTATTAAAAAATTTAAAACGTGCAGAAACTAAGTATTAGGAGCATAGGAAAATTTTGCTTTTTCTAAAAACGATTTTAACTTTAAAGTTAAAGGTTAGTACTTTATTGGTGCAACCTACACGAAAAAATATTCGGTATTTGATATATTTTTTTTATTTCAATAATTATTTCAATAAACGGAGTGATCGGTTAATGTGGTATAGCTAAATGCTGCTAAAGTGGTACACTGTGTCACATTACCATTTCCAGAAAATAAGCACTTAAAAAGGGATGACGTAAAAAAATGGGCAGCGGAATATATGAGGGCATGGTATACCACATTATCTGCAAAATTGTAAAATGATTTGTTTTTGGGTTTTTTACTATTCCTCCAATTTCTCTGAAAATTGGGCTTCAAAGGCTTCTTTTTTTTCCGAATGTAAACCTAAGACTTGTAGGGCACCAGTTGATTTCTGTTTTAATCGAATGAATTTTTTAAATTATTAAAAAAAGATTTCAATATATATTATTATATTATATTATTGAACATAAAATCAATATTAACTAAGCTAAATATTTTCAGCAGAAGAAACCAATTCATCATAATATGCTCCTGTAGTTAGTTGAATAAAACTTATTGTTTACTATTGAAAAATTTAGTCCATATCCGATTGTAGCAAAGTTTGTTTCTTAAACTACTTAAACGCCTTAAAATTACTTTTAACTTAAACGTAGGAGTTCATTTGTTATTATAAATATGTGAATTTACTATATATATGTGAATTTGCAAAAAGATTGTTCCTTTCTGTATTATTAAATAGAAAATCAAGGAAATCAATTTAATGGCAATTTTCTTTTAAATTGTTCTGGTGTGCTTTTTATTTTTCCTTCTTCTTATTGCATTTATGTTAGAAGTAATTGTTCATAGTGCTTGCCTAATAAATCTCGTGACAAAATGTCAACTAATATTTCAACACATAGTTTAATTTGCATATAAATAAGTATATGTGCACATAAACAGGCACGTCGTTGGCAAAAAAATACGTAAAAGTAATATTTAGATTTTAATGAAACCCCAGACATCTGAATGCTGATATAGTGCGTTGTGACACATTAAATACGTATTCCATTCTATAGGTTATGCTATGCTTAACTCTTGCCTCTCTACTGGATGAATTCTATTCTTATGTTACATAAAAAAATTGTTAATAAATTATTTTAATGAGACTATCTTAAAAAATATAATTTTTGCTTAAACTATAAATAGTTCTTCTTAAATCGCTCATAGTGTTTTTCGAAGTCGGGCAAGCTTTAGTTAGCCATCCCATTAATCAAAAGGTTACATAATTTATGTGGAAAGTTTATATAAAATAGCTACTTGTGTTTGTTTTAATAATTAATATCACATTAAATCTAATCAATAGTCATGCTAACCAACAAAAAATTTGCTTACTGATAGGCAACAAAGTATATGAGTATCTAAGTGGTAACTACTTACAATTTGACTGGATAGCTACTAATTTTTTCTTGAGAAGTCCAAAATATAAGGAGTACCACTTACAAATGTATTTACATTGCCACAGCAATTAACTGGTTATTAGCTGGCGTACTTGAAGCTAAAAAATAAGTAGTAAAATAAACAAATCAAAACTAAAAAAAAAATTTACACATTATATATTATATATATTTTTAAAATTTTTTTTAACCAGTTAGGATACAAACCTGACACTTATGAAAGTGTCATAATGTCCATGGACGTTATGACACTTTATGAGATGCCACTTATTAATCTACATTTTTGGTTTAAGCCTGGTACTGTGTTCACATTTTTGAAAAATACTGGGAAACATTGATTATTTCATGCGAAAAATTTTACACGTAAATTTGCTATAATCTTCATGTGTTTGTTGTAAATTATTTCGCATGAAAACTTAAAATGTTGCCAATACATTTCATATGTTTTCCTTAAGAAAAAGACAGTACTACTTATGCAACATTTTTTCATGAACAATTCATGCAAATTTTTTTTATATGTGTTTTGACATTATTTCACGTGAAATGTTGAACACAATACCATGCTTTAGTCCTTAATACATTTTTTATTTTAATTTATTAATATTAAAGTACCGAATCTTTATGTATTTTCGTCCGCTGATTACAAAAATAAGTCTATTATTTTTCTAGCACCTTTAGTTTAAGATATTGTGCATTCTATAAAAAAAGTACTTTAATATTTTCTTTTCTCATGCCATCCAGAATCAAGTTTTTGATACGTTGTGCATACAATATCTTTTATACGTAAACATTGCATTAATGGTTTTTAACATATTAAAAACTAATTTTTTGTGGATGGCGTAAGAAAAGAAAAATGTTAAGAATTTTTTTTAATAATGTACCATATCTCCGAAACTAGGGGTGATAGAAAAATAATAAAGCTATTTTTAATCAGCGGACGAAAATACATAAGGTTCAGTTATTTTAATTTCAAAAAATTGAAACAAAAATTATTGTAATCGTTATAATATACACTTTTTAAGAAAATAAAAAAATTGGTAAGTTCTCAAGAAAAGTGTTGCGAAATATACGCACAATTTTAAAAAAATAGGGAAAAATAAAAAAAAATTATATATTCCTTTTGATGATATTTCTATGAAATATAAGTCAAAATAAAAGCTTTTAAATATACAAGGAAAGCTTAAGTCCTCCTCTATTCAACACCATTTAAAAACTTTAAAACCGTACAGAAAAAATACAGTGAATTTTTTTTTGTCCGTGAAGTCCCAAAAAAATCGTTTTTTGTATCGTTTGGGTGTATTGCAATTTTTTAAAATGGCAAAATGATCTACTTGACTAGACCTACAAGCTTCACTAAGTCGTTTTTCACGAGTATAAAAACATGCTATTTTTTACCATCGTGTAATTGTTTTTTATAACAACTTGTCTATGTAAACCAGGAAGCGACTAAACATATCATATGCGGCTTTTTACTCTCACACGTATGTACTCACACGTATTAACTAAAAGTAAATAAAATCAATCAGTGTGTCATGAACATTCAAACAAGCAGGTTGTGTTTTCGCTTGTTTCTTGCTATTGCTTGATATACACTAACAAAAACTTTTTAAGAGCGAGAGTTGCAAAATAAAACCCATACAAGCAAAATGTATTAGTAAGTGTTTGCTAGTTCCTGGTGTAAAGGGCTTCTTAAGCTTCCTATGCACTGAATTCTAGAATCCGCACCTTGTATATTTCCAAAATTACGGTCAAACAGTAATCATGAGTATTTTTCTTGCAGTGTACACATATCTGTAGGTGGGAGGTAAACTACACCAAGTCACTTTTTGGAAATTTGACACCGCAAAAACCTGGCGAAAGGCACAAATGATTGTTTCTCTGCAGTATTAACAATTTGACTTACCCCGAATATCTTATATAACTCACATATTATTTTTTTATATGTAACACATATTTAAAAATATTACCGTTACTTATAAAAAAGGACTTAGTTTTCTTTACCATGCAGATGGATTTGAGCAGCAATACTTTTTTGACACAGGAATTACTGGAATTTACCCACCGATAGAAGAAAAAATTATGATTCAAAAAAACATTTTTTGAAAAACTGTTAATTGGTGTGAATTAGATCCCACCTACAGATATAATATTGTAGAATTTCCTCAAAATATTTTTTAGGTAGAAATACATTCAATTTGAAAAGTGTGTTAAAAATACATATAATGCAAATGTAACTTACGGAAGTGAATATTTGCTGTCTATATACATTTTTTTACGATGCATGTATTAATATGCGTACAAATGTGAAAGTGTGAATTTACTTGAAATTGCATCTGCATTGTATATCGCACCCTAAATACAAAAGGGTCACAACTCAAAATTTTCCAAAACTGACTTTTTTCCGTAAATTAATTCAGAGTACACATCTCTAACTACTGCAAAAATTTCTTTCACATCACTATCTTCTTTAACTGGAAAATAACAATTGTGTCTATTTTTATGTTAATGTGTTGCTTCTGCACGATGAACTAAAGAGAACTATTTTGAGTTGCGTTAATGTGCTCAAGAGCAACTGATTACTTTTATTACACATAAAGAGTTTTATTTTCAGTTCTGCCTCTATTACTGTAAAAAGTGATAAATTTCGTGGTATATTATTTTGCATTGTGCTTCTTTAGTTGGAAAAAGTGAGTTCAATTATCAGTTTAAGAGGCACAACCTGAGATAATATCACTAGTTAATCGAAAAAATTTCAGTTAAAGAGTGATAAATCAAAATTTTATTTTATTTTTGCAAACATAATATAAAATTTAAAAAAGTATAGCAGAACCTTCTTCAATATTGAATTTTTTTATAATGGAACAATATTTTCTTTAAATATTACAATCATTTTTACATAAACAGTTTTTTGTCTCTCCTGAAAATTTTAGTATTTTGAGTTGTGACCCTTTTGTATTTAGGGTGCGATATGACATGCAATATGAAAGTGTCCTTTACACACAATGTATATAGATGTGTTTTCGTATGTAAATTTTTAGTGTCTATTTACTTTTTTAATGAAATTTTATTAAACGATACAGCCAACTTTAACAAATATTAATATATATTTTTTTCAAAATATAGTATAATAGAAAATTATTCTATATATACACTACGCAACTTTCTTGCATGCAATTTTTTTATCCTGTGAGAAATATAGAAAAGAAATACAAAATGTACATATTTCTATTTCAACAATTTCACTGAGTATGAAAATTGTTAGCAACAAAGTATAGCAGTCTCGAGCTTTAACGGAAAGGTATGATGCATATCATGTGAATAGGTTTTCTTTAAATAAGATTTCATTCTGAATAACTCCGAAACCTTTAAATATATAAAAAAAATATGTCAAAATATCTTAAAGAGGGCTAAAATTTAAAACATTTAAATACATCAATATTTGTATGTAATAGCTTGATTTATCGTAGGTGGAGCTTACGTACATGCAAAACCAAAAATAAGAATACGAGTTGGAAAAATTGGACTAAAGAATCAGAAGGTGAAATTTCAGCTCACCATATTGATAAAGGGAATAAGATACTCATATTCCATTTCCTCATAAAATTTTGTTAAATACCTGATGTTTCATTAATACTAGTATCCACGATCAAACGTCGTAAAAGCGAACAAAATACGCTAATAATGACAGCGTAGCGGCTGTTGAAATTAGTAGTACCAATCCGTTCTGCTAGCCTGATTCGATATTCTAATATTCCACTCTTAAAAATAATTTGAACTTACATTAATTCAATTATTGATTTTAAGCCAAATAATAACTTCCGACTTATTTAAATACATTTTTAAAACTATTGTATCAGTCTTTCTCAAGTTATAAAAAAGTCTGTGAATAGGACCCTAAAAACTAAATTTATGCAAAAATCAGGTAATTTCACTTTACTCTGAATAAAATCAATATTTATCCATCGAGTTTTATGAAATGTTTTTATTTTTTTGAAGTAAACGCTACTTTATAATTAGTTAATATAAATACTAAGTTTTTGTCATTTTCGACTTTTAATAAATTTTCAAATAATTCTTGCAAAAAAAGCCAACTGCAAAAAAATATAATGCTATTGCGTGGCATTTTCTTACGAAAATTCACAAGTCTGCAGCAAATATTTAATAAGTTAATTAGCAGAAGCTTTAGAGGGTTCACCTAAACTTTTCACGCACTATGGCTTGCAAGTATTAAAGTTCTATCATTTCATTTTGTTAAAAATCGAAATACATATTTGGAAGCATATATTGCTAAGAAACTTATACTTAGTAATTATAACTGTTATAGTTTAATAAAAAAAAATTAAAATAAAAGTTTTTCATGTATATATCACATTGATAATTTCTTAAATAAAACGCAAAACGTGCTAGCATTTTCATCATTTTAAAGAAGAAAGAATAAATATTCTAAATTTTATAATGGGCCATTATTTTTCCTTTTAGATCTTCTTTATATTATCGCTATTTTTGTTCAATTAAGCCTAATTTTTATAATAGCAATGTATGCTGGTGAAATACATTGGAATTTACAAAAATCCGATTAGAATTTTTTGTTAAATAGGACTTTTTGTGTTTTATTTAACGATCTGTAATATTTTATTAACAGATTATATAACGCTCAAGGAAAATATTCAAAAGATTTCAAAGATATTTGATGTAACAGACTAGTATGCATTCAGTTCCCTACAGACAATTTAACCACAAACTATCTAACATATCACTGTTTGTCTCTTCCCTGGTAACACTAAACTCAAAAGGATTTTATATCATCAGTTTGTAGGCGGTTAATTTGTAATTCGTTCAATGAAATAAGGCCCTATTAAGATAATTAAATAAGGTAGAATAAAATTGCGAAATTTCTTTGCGAGTTTTTTCGAAAAAAAACTTCGCTGAGTGAATATTGTCATGAACTGCCGACCTCCGGCCATGATTAACTATTATCTCTTCTAGGTTTGCTGAAAAGTGTCCTCTCTGAGCGAACATTTTTCTGCATTTCTGAACTATTTGCTATTCTGCTTATGTTGAAAAGTGGCTACGCTGACTAAAAACTTTTCTGCATTGCCGGCTTTCGGCAGGGCTTAGGGACTTTCTTCTCTAAGTATATCGAAAAGTAGCTTCGCTGAGTGAAGAGTTTCCTACGTTACCACTCTTTGGCTAGGCTTAAGGACTATTTCCTCTGGGTATTTCCAATAGTGGCTTCGCTGAGTAGAGATACCCTGCTTAGCTGAATTAAGTTTTCTCTCATCGGATTAGATTAGATGTATAATTAGATGTATAATTCAGGCTAAGCAACAATCTTTACTCACCAAAGCCACTATTAGAGACTCCTAGAGAAAAATAAAATCCTAAAAGCCTAAAGGAGAAAATCCTTAAACCCAGCCGGAGGCTAGCAATCAAGAACAATCTTTGCTCAGCAAAGTCATTTTCAACATACCTAGGGAGAAAATCCTTAGGTCTAGCCTTATTTCGTTGGGCCTTATGTCATAATTTCCTTTGAAAAAAATTTTAATGAAATAAATAAAGCCCAATTTTTGTTTTAATTTAATTTACTTATTTATTTGGGCAGTATTTCATTAAAATTTAGTTTTATTTAATTTGTTTAATTTGGTGTTATTTCATTTTATTTTGGTTTTATTGCATTGGGCTTTATCTCAGTACCTTAATTGGGCCTTATTTCACTAGGCCTTATTTTGTGCCACCTAGTTTGTATAGCTAGAGACGACAGACATTGACAGCTATAGCGATGACGATGAAAGGAACATCAAGGATAAGCAAACTATATACAATAAGAAGAAAATCAAGAGATGAATGTGATGAAATTTATTTGAAATTCAAACAAGAAGTCATATTCACAACTTTGTGGCACGAAAACGGATGACTAAAGCGGAGATGAAGGTAGAATTATACTGAGTAAAGTTTCTAATACATATAAAAAAACGAAAAGGAATGAATATTTAAAGTTACTGCGAAAGCGTACATATAAATGTATGTGTGTATATGTTAAAAAAGGCTTGCAACCAAAGAGTTTTAAGCACACTTCTATACATATATAAGTGCACACCAGTTTCAATAGTCCCCAGAAGCTTTTCATAAGCAATGGCAAAATTTTTCCTGATTTCTGACTTTAATATTTTCGTTTTAAGATCTTCACGGTCTCAGCTAATTAATACTTAATAAGACTTTTATTTTGTAGATATTCATCAGAACTGTTGGGCCTTAATATGTAGAAATTCATATGAGCAAAGATATGATTTTTTTCAATTTATTCGTTGCATATAGACATAAAGTTTTAGCAGCATGAAGGTGTATATTGTCAATATTTATTTAAAAAATGTCATCCAATGGTATTAGATGTATGAGTTTGAATATGTAACATGCTTTCGAATATGCATCTGTCTTTTTGTTTAGGGATCAAATCAAAAACAAACTTCGAGTAGTTTCATTCATCTACAAAAATATTGCTAAAACTGCGTTACAATTCAGTGGCAGTGACTAGGTCTATTTAGTTATTTCTTTCACTCTGTTTGGCATAAATTTAGTTAAAGTTGACTTTAAAAATATTTTATTAATTAATGTGTTGTGACTTATAAAAATTAGTTTTATAGCTTTCAAGACCATGTTCTTGAAAATCTATTTTTTAAAAACTACTCATTTCTTTGTATTTCTTTCTTCCTAGTTTTGCTATAAAAACAACTACTCAGTCACACATAATTATCTTTTAAATAAATAAATTGATAGAACCAAGCTTTATTATTAGTATTAAATTTTTTTTCGTAATGCCTTTTATAGATTTACAAGTAACATTATTTTTCTTCTCTCTTAATTTTGTTTTATTCGTTTGTTTGATAATTTTCTACATCACGTATGAAGAAATTCAAATACTGCCTCAAGCCTGCAATTACACATTAAACATGGAAAATATGCTTGCATTTGTATTATTTTCTATTTTCGTATTTAAATAAGAAAAAATTATAATAAATGCCAACACAACATCGTATACATGTTAATTTTATAGATTGACTTTGTAGAAAGTTCATACATATAAAAAAAGAACGAACAATTGTGATTATTTTTGAAATTTAATGCTTTTGTTTAAACTCGAAAACAAGGGAAAAAGAGGAAGGGAAATGCAAGTACGAGGAATTTTGTTGATTATTAAGGTGGTGGTAAATTTTTTTAGGGCTTGCAAATTTGATGCATTCCTTCGATAATTGGAGTATTCACGAGAACACTGAAGATGGCACATAGACGAAACCGGTCCGATTGTAGTATATAGCACAAAAAATCATGGTGCTAAAGACTGATTCTGGTAAAGGGCACCAAAAATATATACGGTCTCAGCTAATTAATACTTAACCCTGCAGTTGGGTTAAAAAAAACTTACGAATCTTAGGTATAGGACCATTTTGGTTTATATAGTTTTTTTTTAACAATAAACGGACTAAAATGTGTTTTTCCACTTTTTAATGATACGTTAGCATCTATTCGAGATTTATGGGATCGCTTTTGACTGAAATTATATCATCATATTCTGATTTGGAAACATCTACGAGCGGTTTAAAAAAATGTCATCTGCTAGAAAACGAGGGACTTTCACCTGCTGCAAATTTAAGTGCGATAATAAGTGACTCATATGCAGCAAATTCATATGCAAATTACAACGAAAAATAGTCTGCCCATCATGTACTAAGAAAATTTAAATTTTTGCACTTGTTTTGTAAATTTTGTTCATATCAATAAACATGAACGGACCAAAATGGCCCATAACCTAAGATTCTTTATTTTTTATTTTTCTAATTTCCTTTACAAAATTCATGATTCAAAATATAAAAACACTACATTAGCTAACGTTTTAAGTTGACATATTAAACCGTTCCGTAGTTAAAGCGAAAAGAAAAAAAAAACAGCAGGGTTAATAAAACTTATATTTTGTAGATATTCACCAGAACTGTTGGGCCGTAATATGTAGAAATTGGACTTATTTTAGGGGGAGTTAAATTACCCTCCGCCCCTTGTAAACGTTTTTACTTCAAAACTCCACGAGAAACATTTTTGTGGAACATTTTAACTCTTTGTTGTATGGGTTGGTTTGTTCGTTTTTTTTAAAGAGACCAAAACCTCCCCAGCAGTGACGATGTATCGGGCAGAAATATTTTACAAAATGATTTGCCATAAAAATCTACTAATTATTTTCAAAGATACCCAAGGTCCAGACTCAGCTTGAACGCCAGAAATCATTCAAAACTTAACATGTTTTAAAGTGTTATTTTCTTACTTATTCACAATTAGTACCCAGCATAGCAAATCTTTGTAAGCTTTACGTTGAAGTAATAAAATAAGTTCAATATTTTTATGCAAAACACAAAGAGAAAAATTTTGTGTAACACTTTGACCCACTAGCTCTTCGCTGTTTGAGCCTTTTTGTCCTGTTCTTAAAAGAGGCAAGAAACTCCCCTTCAAAAATTCTTCTATAGATCTTTAAGGACACCAAAGCTCCAGAATTAGCTTGAACACCAGAAATTATTCAAAACTCTAAATGTGTTTAAGTGCTTACTCAAAATTGGTTAGCTTTACGTTTAAGGTATAAGATGTGCTCAGCACTTTAATGTAAAACACCACGAGAAACATTTATGTAGGACATTCTAGTCTGCCAGATCGTTGCTTTTATTACTCCTACAAAAAAGCTCATATTGCGAAGTGTTACTGTTTTACATAAAACAGCGCAGTACATCTTACATTTTAAACGGAAGACTTACAGGATTTTCTATGCCGAGCACGTATAAATATGTGCAAAAGGGCGGAGGGACATTTAACTCCCCCTATCCCAGTGCATATATTTTTGTTATTCTCTACCGGAATCAATTGTTATAATTTTGTAATTAAGAAAAATCTAACTTTTTTGCACCTTGATCCTTTTTAATTTTACTTCGTTCGCATCCTGTCTCTAAATTATCTCATACCAAATTTGAAGAATTATTATTTTTTCCAGATAGCACATAATTATTAATTTCATTGTATGGGAGTGGCACTGCCCAATTTTTTAATCAATAAACTGTATTCTCCGAAGAGTTTAATATCTGTGCAAAGTTTCATAAGAATTGGTTAAGTAGAAGTAGCTTAAAAAGGATATTAACATTGCATGAGCGTGGCACTGGCAAATTTTCGAACCATTCAATTGCACTGCATGGGGAGTTAAATGTGTGTGCATGGTTTCACAGTAATCGGTGGAGTAGAAGTAGTTGAGAAAGAATATGTGCAAAGTTTGTGAAACTTGCGTTGAAAAGTTTGATTGCATTCAGGCATATTCTGAAATAACGGTGATTTGAAGCCATAAACGATTTTGAAATCACTCGAGAGATATTTTTATGTTCTGAAAATCACGCGACTTTTAATTTTTATTATACATTTTCATTGTTCTAAATTACGAGCTAAAAGCTGATTTGCTTTGTTTGACTACTAAAAAGGAAAAGTAAATCCGAAGAATGTAAACAAAACTATTAATAGTTTCCGAAAAATATACAGCGTCTTCGTAATCTTGTAATTTTAATTCTCCTGTGTAATATAGTTGATTGCATTTCAACAACAAATAAAGAACAAATCATATTAACGGCCCTTTTCACAATGTGCGATTAAAGCAACATGGACTTTAACGGCAAAATTTGAATGCCAAACCTACCGTTAAAGTACATGTTAACTTTCAATTAGATATTCTGAAAAGAGCCGTACGTGTATGCAATCATTTTATTATCGACTTCCAAGTAAAATTAAAAAAAAACCTTGAACACATTTTTCTGTGATTTTAAATTACTTTGTCATAAAGTCATTTTTGGAACATATGTGATTCTTTGTTATTTTGTTACAAGTGAGGCTAATAAAAGCAGTTCAATTAAAAACATAGCAAAATTTTAAAGCGATAAATAATATGTGAACGTGTTGGTAATTTACTGCTTAATACATAAAAATCTCGTAAGCTATTATCCGAAGTTTAAGCTATTATCCCAAGCCGGCCAATTGATTTCAATGAAATTTTGTGATTGTTTATGGCTGCTGTTACGGCTCTATGATTATTAAAGGAATTTCAGGATATTATATATTATATATATTATGGTTGATTCCAGTATCCATGTTCTGTAACTTGTGAGAATTTCTCGCATCGAGAAAAATTTAACAATTATAGTAGTCATCCCGTTTTTTGCAGGGTGATTTATAAAATAATTAAATTGAATATATTAAAGTAAAGAAAGGAAATTTATCTCTTTTGTTATTCAGCCTGTGTTCCACAGGATGATAACAATTTACTCGCATTAAAAAATTCTCACATTAGTTACAGAGCATGGGTACAGATTGAGAGATAGAAGGATAACTTTGAAGACGATAGGTGGCTCTGTTATCGACACATAATATTTTTAATCATTTAGAAGGATTTTAATATTTTTATACTTCAAAAAACAACATACCGCATGACAACATTTACCGAATCAGATTGTTTATAATAAAACTTGACATAAGATATACCTCTGAGCTTGGCCTGTTGCATAAACCTTATATATCAGCCTTAAGAAACTCAAAAAAATTTGATTTATTTCATCCTGAAAATACGATTGGGGGGGGGGGGGGGGCATCCTGATAAAAATTCCATGATTGTTATTTACGCAGTCATTTTTAAAACTCCCCTAATGGTTGTATTATTACTTTGCAAAATTTATTATTATGAGTATTGTTCTTGTTTTTATTTTTATATTTCATTTTTCATGATATTTTTCATGGTAATTGTATGTTTTGCCTTTTGGCTATATTTACACAAATTTATGTTCAAAAGTTCGATGGTTGCATGTTGTTTTTAATTGTTTTGCAGAATGGATGTTACCCCATGATTGAAGATGTTCATTACCATAACCTGCTTCTATTCGTAGTATTTGCTTCTATTGAAATGAAGCGCATAAAATATATAACAAAATCAAAATGACATATTTTGCAATAAATTGTAATTCTTAATAGATAACAAAATAATTTATATAATACTGTTATATACATTTATACATACATTTTGTCGGAATTAGCAAATAAAATTTATATTAATTGTTTTTCTATAAATTACTCAATTTACAGATTTTCCGACAGTTTTCAAAAAATTTTTGTATTAATTCAAAAACTTTATCGTTTGAATTCTTTATACTGTGTTTATGTTTATGTAGTTTTGTCACTATACATGTAATCATTATTACATATTTAATAGTCAAATAAAAATCAAAAGATCAAATGATAAATTCAATTAATTATAAATTGTATGTATAATTGAACACATAAATAAAATAATCATATCATGGGTTAATATAGAAGAGGCATATCTCGAATTTTTGTTATTTTACTGAAGAAAAGAAAAAGAAATTAAAATATTTAAAAAACAATACCGGTACCCACCCTGTACTGTTTATTTAACGTAGGATACTTAGTTCCTTATGGAAGGTGTATTTAGAAGTTGATTACCAGAAAACTTTACAAAAATTGAGATATACTCTTTCTCTAGAAAGCCATTGATTGGCAAATTAAAATATATAAATCCATAAACTTACATACATATTACTTTTTCAAATCAAGCTTTTTTCAAAATTGATTTGAAAAAAAAGTTATGAGCTAAGGCGTTTCTGTATTAGGGTAACGATATGTATATATATATATATATATATATATATATATATATATATATATATATATATATATATATATATATATATATATATATATATATATATATATATATATATATATATATATATATATATATATATATATATATATATATATATATATATATATATATATATATATATATATATATATATATATATATATATATATATATGCGAACTATTCCCAACCACGACCATAAGTTTAAAATTGTGTCTGAAAAGCTAGACGTCAAGCAACAGTAGAAAATGAAAATCACAGATTGGTCTAGTAAAAATAAAAAAAAAAAACTCAGATTCATTGGGCCGTGTGAATAAAAAGGTAGCTAAAGCTAATACTAGCAAATTTGAAGTTTAAACTAGCTTTGTGGTGAATAAAAATTTCAGTTAAAGCTAGTACCTTATACTGACTAGTTGAAACTAGTTTTTCCAGCGTTAACTTAAAAAAGGTGTGAATAAAAACTAGCAAATGCTTAAAATTGCCAGTTTATGCTTGGAGTTTTGTAAGTATTACCATATTTACACTATGCAACTTTGTTGCATGCAATTTTAATTTTAAGTGAGAGTGTTGAAATAGAAATGTATGCATTTTGTATTTCTTCTCTGTCTTTCTCACTGAAAAACAGAAGTTGCATGCAACAAAGTTGCATAGTGTAAATATGGTATATGTAATTGAGGTGCTGGAAGTTGGTATTTTACTGCTTTATTTAGCAAAAAACGTGTAATACTTTATTTTCATTTAAATATTAATATGTCTGCATCATCTTTTGCTGATTTTTAAATGCAAATGGGATTTTTAAAATAAATTTTTATAATTCTTCGAAATATCATTAATGTACCTTTAAGAAAAAAGTGGTAGCTCATAAACGATTTCTGCCAGCTGTTTTAACAGTCACATCATAAACTACTATCTGAAGCAGACAACTTACAAAAACATTACCACGATTATATGAAAGGAGTAGCAAATCTTAATGTTTCTAATTTGGCTATCTCTTTCATATTATGGTGGTAATGTATAACACATGATTATATGCGTCAAAGCTGTGGGCTCTGTATCATATTCTGTATGTCATATTTTCCAGCTTTTGCTACCACTTCTCAGCATTTGCTATGTAGTACTAGCAAAGAGTTATTCTCACTTTTTGTAGTTTATACTTTTCAGCATAGCTAGTACTGAAAAGTTAAAGCTAGTGCTAGTATTTAGTAATATGTAGTATAATCTACTCTTTTATTCACTCTACCCATTATCTTACTATTGTTAAAGCAAACTTCATTAGGATTTCTAAACTGCCAAGTAGTTCAAATTGCAAGCATGAGGTGTAGTTTGAAAAACTTTGAACACTTTTAATATCATTCAATAAAAAATGGCTTTAATGTTGCATATTTAACTATTAGACTTCACCGATCTGACACATTTTAAATATAGACAAAAATTTCTCAACAATTTCATTGAAAAAACCCCGTTTTTGTGCAAATCTATAAGGGTGAGTTTATAAGAACGAGATTAGAGATTAAATTAATTTTAACATCTGTATTTACACTTTAAGTTGACAAAATTTTTTAATTCTTTTGATAGAGTAAAAAAAGATTTTAAAAATATCAACCCAAAGAGTAAATACAGATATTAAATTTAACTTAAGGTTTATTTAATAAAAACATACTGCGTAACGCTAGAACGTTCAGTACCGCCTAAGTTAAGGTGTTGGTTATAGAAAACGTCTCATCCAAATCCATATTGTCTGCTGTTAGTATTGGATTGTAATGGCTTTGGTATTTTTTTGATATTTGCTACGTAAAAATCTACTTCCTGTAGATTTTCTACGTGACAAAAGCAACGATACGTTTTTAGTAAACAGCAATGAGCTTTGTTAATGTTACGGATTTGGCCAGCTGATCCCCAAGAACGCAATACGTTTTAGCTAAATATACCTTTAATCTCCAATCGCGCTCTTAAAAACTCACTTTTAAACAAATTTGTCTTAAAATGTTAACAAATTCTAAATAAAATAGTTTCCTGAATCACGCAAAAATATTTACTGGCTTTTCTGTAATATATCAAAAAATATTTTTGATCAAATTTTTAAAATAATTTAGCTAAAACTATTTATAAATTCTAAACAAAATAGCTTACAGAATCAAACATATTATTTACTTGAGTTTTTGAAATATAAAATAAAAAACATTTTATCTATATCAGTAAAAACTTTTTTATTTAATATTTTTAAGTTTCAAATGATAACAAAATGAATGGGATTTAACGCATAATTAGCGAATTAATTCACTTAGAAATCATCAGTGAACAGTCTTGTTACAATAGCATTCCTTTTGCTTTCATTGTTGTTGTTGTTATTTATGTGTATGTCGTGATCGGAGTTGTTTTTTTTTTGCAATACAGAAAACTGGTTTTTGTTTTTACTTTGCTGTTTGCTTTGAAATAAAATTCAAACAAAAAATTCAATGATTCAATAAGGATCACTTAGCAAAAAAAATTTATTTTAAAACAAAAATTTTTTTTTTCAATTTTGGTGATAATTTTTTCTCTACAGAGTGGAAAGGTAGCACAATTTTTTCTGATGATAAGACAGGCATCCTCATCGTGTGGCTTAGTCATTTAAATTTTCCTGATTGAATATTTATAAAAAATAGCCCTCATTGGGTTCACTCCACAAATCTTGATTAAATATGGAGCTAGCCAGAATATTCTGAGCCAGCCGTTTAGAAAACCTTAAACGCAAGTCATTTCGCGGCCTTGAGCTCTATTAAAGCTAGGATTTTACTTTACCGCCGAAAGGTTTCTTTGTTGCGTATTGCGATATTTTTCGCTTTCAAGGATTTATTATGAGAGCTCTGCTATTGAAAATCATACTTCCCACATAAAAAGAGATTTCATTATCATTAATTTACTAATAAAAAGCTATTGATAGAATCAGGCCCCCATTAACCACAGGGCTAATTTGGCTGCAGCTCAGGGGCTCCAACGATCCGAGAGCGCCAAAAAGCCAAAATGATGGGCGAAAATCCAAAATGATACAATTTTTATTGCTTTTTTTGCGGAATCGGTCGCAAACGATTTTTTGTATTTTACAATAGCACATCGACTTTATGTATTGTTATTTTATAAATACAAGCAAAATTACATTTTAGGTTTGAGTAAAGCATATTATCTCAAAATTACATTGTCTTTATGTACTTATTCAATATCTTAAAAAAAAAAATAAAATGAAATTATTATAAAACTATGTATACAAGGGCAAAACATTTTATTTAGCCCATGGCGCTCACACTTGTTAATGCGGCCCTGGATACAAATTAAGTTTTATTTGTATGCTATAGCTATAGCATGCTATAGAAGCAGTTGGATAGAAGACAGACAACTTCTGCATAATCGATATATATTAATTTATCTGATTAAGTCCACGAAATATCATGTTGTCTGTGGTATGCTAAGCTGTAATATGTTAAACAATAGAGGAAACACAATTTTCGCTTTAATAGGCATTCTTTAACATCATATGGACTTTATCATTTAACTAAAAAAGTTTGATTAAACTTTTATTAATAACGTATTTAAGGATGATGTTTTTTAAGAATTATGAGAGGTATTCTAGCAGGACCTACAGATTTAGCGGGTTTCAGATGGCAATTGTTATTTCTTCAGATCACAGTATTCTGCTGACTATATCGTTTATGTTATTTGCATCATGCATTGGATCGCAACTACATATTTTTGCAGGTCCTGTTGGATTGACTGACAACAGATTTGTGTAATCACCCTACGGTAAATGGAACTGGCACAAAACAATTCACGTGACCGGTCCCCAGGTGGTAGGGACCAGTCCGAGTTCTAACACTTCCTATGAAGCGGACCAGCCACTTTTGCATGGGGATGGCCTAGGTGGGGTTAATTGATACTTTGTATGCACCTTGTAACTTGTCTCTGAACTATCTCATGGAGTCCTAATCGGCGTAGAATAATATAGATTATATAAATATTATTCCATAATTCATCTGTAATTATCGATTAATTTATTTTGTTACTGTTACAAATCCAATTAGAAATTTTATTTTATTTTTAAGCGGTGTCTTTGATAAGACTCGAACCGACAACCTCCGGCATGACAGGCTAGTACACTACCCACTCGACCACAGGGGAACTTGTATTTCAATGTTATAAATACCAGTTAAGCTCTCATTGAAGGGAGACAATTAATATTATATAGATGCTATGTCATAGGCCTTAGATCCAGGTTCATCGAATTTGTTCAGTGCAGTTTTCTACAATACTAGCTGGAGTACCAACTAAGTTGACTAAAAATTGTTAATATGTGACCATTTATACAATATGTCTTTTTTCATCATTCACTACTCCTTATTTTTGGTACCAGTCTCATTTTCTCAAGTCATAGGACGAGTACTTTTGGATCATTTGTCACCAACTTTTCCGCAGGGCATTTTCTCAGAGGTCCATCTATTAGTTAGTTGTAGAGATAAGATTTTCTGTGATTTCAATTAAATTATTTTGTACATTGTAATTTATTTAAGAACTAGGAAATTCTCTAATCTTGACTTAAGATGTTTTGTCAAGAGGCCAAATATTTATATTTTTCATATGTATTAGAAAAGAACCATTACAAAATATAATATAAATATGTAATAAATGTTCAATTATTTTAAACAAGCAAGAAACAATAAAAATACGGCAATGTCTAGCATCAAAACTAAATTGCAAAAATATATAAATTTAATGATATAATTAATTTGAATTATTCAAATCAGAATGAATGCTGTATTTACTAATATAAGAATACACAGAAAAAACTAAATTTCATTTTCTGTAAGGGAATTCAATGAAATAGTAAATATTTTGTCTACGAACTGACCTACAAACAAATTTTTAAATATATACAACTATATCTCAACAATTTCATTGAAAAAAAAAAATTGTTTTTCTTTCAGTGAACAAATTGTTTAAATCTATAAAACAATAAAAATATTAACAAATTGTAAACAAACCAATTTGCTAAATCAAACATTTACTGGATTTTCTGAAAAGTACCAAACAATATTTTTGTCTGAATTTATATAACAATTAGTCTAAAAATACTAGCAAATATTAAACAAAATATTTTACTTAATCAAATAAAAATCAAACTTAATCAAACAAAAATATATAATGCCAAGGACTTTTGACAAAGAAATTGAGTCAATAAGCATGTTCCTAAGATTTTTATTTGCTGTGTACCTATCAAAAACTTGGTCCTTATTTTGATCTCAGTACTTTTTACGTCCAAAAGTTTTGGAGAGGAACTTGGCCTTATTTCCACATTTATGTTTTTGAGTGGATCTCAGTTCTTTTCTGTAAGCTTTTATTTGGTAAAATTTGGTAAAATAAATAAAATAAATAAAATAAAGCAAATAAAAATCTTAGGAACATGCTTATTGACTCAATTTCTTTGTCAAAAGTCCGCAGATATATATTTCCATATATTTCTAGTTACAGTGCAATGAATTACGTGAGTATTGCCCTTTCATTGAATCCATTGCGTATTTCATAATCATGGTAAAAAGAGTTTTTTATCAGTATATGAACTAATCAAAATGACTATTTACTTATATACAAATAGAGAATCAAAAAAAGTAATGACTGCAATTTTTTAATTATTGAAAAATGAAACACAATGCTTTTTCTACTATTCATTATGTAAAAATTTCTATTATCTAAATAGAGAATTTTTAATAAATATCTTTCAATAACAAAAAAGCATTTTTGATTTGATATAATTATAAATGTGGCCACAGAAAATATGCTTTTTTTTTAATATGTCGAACAATATTATCCTGACAGCATGACCTTAATATTAAGTACTATACAAACCCCTTTTATAAAATTTAAGGTTGAAAATCTTTACATATTAAATTTATTCTTATGCGATAAAATTTATGCTAAGCCCTTTAAAATTGTTGTAATCAAATAAAATTATGTGCAAATAGTTGTTCATGAATGTTTTAATTTTGCATAATCAAATTATTTATTTGTTTTTGTTTTTTATATCATATTTAAATAAACCCATTTATGTTTTGTGTAATTAAATTTCTTTCATAAAACTTATGTTTGGATAACAGCACTAGAAACTAGTAACTTTATTGCACTATGATGGTATATAACAAAATAAATGTTAATTTTAATAGAATTCTTATGACTGACCACTTCTGTAACAAGGAATCCCGCGAACAAATACTTGAGCGAAAAATGGGGTTTAAACAACCGCTTGTTTAACTGTGTTACTGCATTCCATGAAGCTTTTCCGCACATATAGTGAATAAGTCGTACATATTTGAATTCATATTAGGGTGCACCCTGTTATTTATTTATATGCAATATCAACAATATTATATTCAGAAAAAAAATTCATGTTCCATTAGATGCTTTTTCCAAATATCTTCCTAACGGTGAATATGCAATTCTTCATAGTGCGAAAAAACGATTAAATGCAGAAAAATGCAAAACTGGATCTTTTGAACTTAGTTTAATCAAAAATTAAATTAAATAGAACAATTTTGACTGAATTTTCGTGCTCTAAAAAGGTAGCTCAAAAATTTCCTCAGTCGTGTGTCTCTAACTCAACGATATGTGGCCTTAAAATGATTCAACTTATTCTATTTTTACAATAATTGTAGGTTTTCGCATTCAAATTCAAATGGATAAAGAGATATTTATATAATATATGTGACATTTATTCTATTTCATAAATCAGTGGTTTTCTTGAATAAGCGCGGATGTCAATTTTTGTCGATTTTGAGTTATTGATGCCAAATTACATTATTTTATATGCTCTTTTACAAAGACCAAAAATTTCGCCAATATCATGGGCCCATTCCCAATTTTTTTTTTCTAAAAACAACGTAACTTCTCAATTCATTCAAATGTTTTTCAGCTCTAATGAACTAAATCGCCTTACAATTGCGTGTTGGCAATTTATTGCCGCTGAACAAAACGCAATGCCACATGCGTTGTTACTTTTGAAATATTTTTTACTTTTCCGAAATATTTTTTGGTTATTGTTCAGTTAATGAAATCTTATAGTGACTTGTGCGCAAACATTTTTCATTTATTGAATTAGTTCAAAATAAAAATAAGCTTTTTTTTTAACACACTTTTCGTGACCTTGGCAAATTGCTTTTTAACTATTCTCATATTTTAGATTATTTTAGAGATATCGAGAATTCGAAAACGTTTTTCTTAAAGAGCTGCCCTAATGTACATATATATGTGCCCTACTTTTTTAGTACACATTTCTATCTACAGATAATAGTGTTTGTATGTAAAATCATAAATGTGCTACACATATACAGTCAACTATCTATAATTAAACACCAAAGAATTTAATAAATAGTTGTAGAATCACTGTTTTTAAATTTAAAGCATTATATATTGTAGTTTTCCTAACATTAATAAATTTTATGTTTCCCCCTATTTTTCTATCGCTCTCTGTATCTTTGTATGCATTTCTTTAAATAAGCATTAGATAAAAACAAATTTGAAGAATCAGATTTTTCATATACAATTACCTTTGTTTTTCTTTAATTAGAAATAGGTAATAACATCCCTATGGGGAAGGGAACTGACACAGAACCTGTCACGTGACTAGTCCTTGGGAGATAGAGACAGGTTCGAGTTCTAACACGTTGCACGGAAGAGACCTATTAATTTAACATGGCTTTGTCATAGGAGGGAGCAATTGATACCTCTTAGACATTTTGTGGTGGGTCACTAGACTGATTTAAAGAATCGTACCAGTAGTATTTTCTATAAAACTGTTTTCGGATGTAGTTCCAAGGAGAGTAGCAGTTCATTTAGTTTACATAAATCCCTCCCACTCATTGTAGCTCATCTGGATTTAATTATGTTTTAATTAAATGTTTATAGCTTTTTTATTTTATTTATTCTCAATTACGTATGTATGAAATTTATTTATATTTTTAAGAAATTGATTATTTGACATATTGTCATATGGTGTAGAAAATTATTTGCTGGGTTTTGTATAACTTTCAAAGCCTACTATGCTTATTTTTTTAAAATCATTTATATATTTGTAAATTCTCAAATGGTTTTTAAAAGTTTGCACATAATTTAAAGGGGTTGTAACTGTTCAAAATTGTGTTTGAAGTCTACTGATGAGTTGGTAAAGTACCAACGAAATGCTGCATATAGACAATTGCTTAAACTCCAGCAAATAAATTGCTTTATTTATATTTTTATTTTATTTTTATTTGATTTTTTCTTTTGGCAACTAAAGCAATCGTCATCTGATTTCATTCTACCAAAACCTAAAAAAGTCGCAGCAAGTAATGTAGTGTTAAGAAAACTAGCGGAGTTCAGTGTTTGAGGCAAATAGTCTTGCGAAAGTGAAAACACAAATTACCGTAGCCTTTAATCTTTGCACATTTTGTGGATACATTTGATAAAAGAGGTACGATAGCTTGTATTTGCACTTTCGCATGACTATTTGCATCAAACACAGAACTCTACTATTTTGTTTTTAATAAATGCAATTAAATTGGCATTTACACCTGAAATGCAATTTTTTTAAATTCAGAATTCCATTACAAAAATGTACTTTAAACTTTCGCAGATATGGATATAAATATTTGTAAATACAAAAAAACTAAGACAATATTTTTTTAATTTTTCCACAGTTTTGGAACATTTCTATCTGTTAAGGGATGGGGCATAGTTTGACCGGTCATGGAACATTCGCATTTTCACAAGACATAGGGCAGGTTTTTGGAAGAATTGACACAAATTTCACGAAGGGAGTCTTTATGGGGCCTTGGCTCTTTTACATATCGTATGGGCTTTTCAGTTATTGTGAGCTGCTGTGTAACATCCTAAAACTAAAAATCAAATCTTATATAAGAATCTTGAGTGCTCTTAATATATTTCCAAAAAAAAATTCTAATTGAATTAACAATTGTAGAACTGAATAATCTTCAATGGGTTTTAACAAAAACGCCTTAATTATTCATAAAAACTTTTAATTAATTTTAAAAATCATATGTAATTGTTAGTAGTCTTCGATGAGCTTTAAATAAACTCCTTAATCACACACTAAAAATTTTAAATTAAGTAAAAAAATTATAGATAACATTCTATACATTTTTTCAAAATACAAACCATGATTAATGAATGAAACCTTTTGTAATATAATTATTTATGATAAGGTTCACAAAACGATTATATATTTAGAAGTACAACAAACCTACGTTGTTATTTTAGTATATGTTGTTCATGCAATTTCAACAATTAAAAAAACTGCACACAACAACCACTTATTAAAAAAAATGTAATTCCTGTTATTTTTCAAATATTTCATGTGTAAATTTTCTAAAACCATTATAAATTTAATCTCGTTTATTGACCAATTCATATTTTCTGAATGTGGAAAATCAACAGCCTTGCCATTTTACATGAAGAGAGTAAACAAAGTATTTTTTTTAATACATAATAGACAGTCTTAAGCCCAGATCCAACTATCGGCACAATGCACCGATTTTCGTCGGCTCACTGCAATAAAACCAAATAGCTTAATTTCCAAATAGCTTAATTTCTTAACTAATTGAGAAACAACGGCGTAATTGCACAACACTGTAGCGTTAATAAAGCCATACGGCCTTATTTTGCAAATAGTTGAGAAATAAAGCCATTTTGCTTTATTAAATATTGCTTTATTGCAGGGAGCCGACGGAAATCGTTGCATTGCGACGATAGTGGGAACCTAGCTTTACATTTAAAAAAATCCTTTATAATATTTTTAACGACGATAAGGCAGACTTCATTTTTTAATTGATGCGTTTATTTTAAGAAATATTTTACTATCCTTTCAATAGAAAGGAGAAAAGCATTGTAGATGAAAAATTATGCCACCTTCTTGTGAGTTATCGATTTTTATCGATAAAAGCTCATTGTATTTTCGATAGTAGTAAAATCTGAGACAAGGACTCTAGATTATTAAAGCGTGGCTAGTTTTTCTTCTTTTTTCCTCATCTCCTTTTAGCAAGACCAAATCCTAATTACTGTTCTAGCTGTCCAAATATAGTGAAACTTGATATAGTTATTAATATAAATAACGTTTAATCATCAATAATTATTGACAGTGACCACTCACTGACTTCCAATAATTTAGGATAGCTAAGCCTGAATTTAAATGATGATGATATTTCTTTAACTCTAAATTACCAATTATAAGCTTACCATGTGCCAATTTATCAAGAGTCGACTGTATATACCCTGCAGGAAATGTCGGTAGTAAACTTGTACTGATTTACTATTTGTCACCAGTACTAGTGACTAATTATATACAAGGCTATAGAACTTTAGCATGTGCTTATCATTGAGATTACTAGTGACCTCACATATGAAATTTTTTACTAGATAAACGCAATTAAATTAGAGTAGTTATAGAAAGTTTTATTTTTGCGTGCAGCTTCATGTATTTTCAACACAACAAAATGAGATAATAAAAAATCGTTTTGTATTTTTCAACAACTTCTATTTGTTTTCATTGATCAAAACCAAAAAGATCACTCAACGTCTGTTTTTCTTAAAGGCAAAATAAAAAGTGTAGACAATTCGTTGACAATATCACCAATATTTCACAAAATTTGTCAACAAAAGTGGTGACTGGGAAACACTTGGCCCCAGGCTCCCTTCAGGGTACTTACATAATTATGTGAAAGTATTTGTAATATCTTGTAACATAACAATACACCTCTCATAATAAATATGTATTCATATGTGTATATAAAATATCCTCCACACAATTCTATGGAGATGGCTAACAATTTTGCAAATTGGTTTTTAAAATGTGTATAAGTACATGACTGCTACTACAACTGTAACTTAACTACTACTAAAACTACTGTATATACCACTAACAACAATAGCAACAAACTGTTCTGAAATTGTAGCATGTAACATGTATAACGTACTTAAGATGAACAAAAAAAGAAACAGAAACACAACATAACAAAAATAATTTAACAATGCACAAGTACACGAGCAACAGCTGTATAGGAAAAGCATTTATAGTTAAAAGTAATACCCACTAATAAAACAAATAAGAAGATTATAGACGACAGTGATGAGTGCTACAAATACAAGGTAAGAAAAATATTTAATATAGAATTTTCGTAAGATGTACTCGAGATAATTTTGATAGGTTTGTTGCATATCATTTTCCTGTTACCTTTACTATCTTTTGTACAAATAGTAAAAATCCTAATACACCAATTATATAAAAACTATTACTGGCTACCATTATATGAAAACAACTTCTTAGCTATCACCAAATTAATTTAAAAAAAACATGAGCACCATTTGCGATAATTCTTCCATTGTATCTTTTTGTTTTTCATAGTTAATTTTCAACAACATCCGTAGCCGTCTGCCCAGCGTTGTATTAAAAAAAATTAGGACCTTCAGTAGTTCTCGTCATATCATGTTTAGCAGTAGTTTTTACACAATTTATTTTGTAAATTAATGTTATGTTTATTAAATTTAAATTGATTGTATATCTTGGGGTGACAAAAGATCATTTGGTCGCGTTGCTGCTTCAATGACAATTTCATAAATTAGATGAACAATAAAATAGTTAAAATAATTTGATTTTTAGATGTTTTTGGAAAACATATTTATAATTTTAAAACAGATTTTTTAGTTTTTTAGATATTTTTTAATTATTACGAGAAATTAGTTCGGCAGCGCCGAATATTTATACATCCTTCACATAAATAAGAAGCTAAATATGCAATATATACTAAAAAATTAATCAAACGTCCTTGAGATATAGGGCCTGATTCATAAAGACGAAATAAAACTTTTCAAACAAAATTTTTATGAAAAAATTCCCAAAAATCTAAGTGTTTTCATTACAAATTTTTATAAAAAAGTTTATGTTCGTGTTTGTGAATCAGGGGGATAATATACCGACTGGAGCTTTTTGAGACCAATTAGAAGTTTTTTTCAAAGCTTTTAAAATATTTAAATCCACACTTTTACCTTTTTGGGATATACAACTTTTGGTTACTTTTTTCAACGCGGTTTCATTTTAAGTTTTTTTTCCTTTAGAATTTTTTTTTCGGTTTGGGATCTTTAGTATTAAGTCTTCTTTAAGCTATAACGATCTCTAAGCAATTACACGAAAATTACACGGCCATTGTCCAGATACCGGTACATTTGTCTGATTTGCGGCAACTTCTGAATGTTGTCGATATGTTAGCGCCAAACACATCTCTAATGGATGTGTGAGGAAAGAATGAATGTTTTTAACAAAGTTTTTTTTTACAAAATAATGAAGATCCTTAAAAAAAAGCATGGGTTTTTCAGGTAAATATCATCCTAAGTGCTCTAAATGTTGTAGGTACTAACGTTATGTAATAGTTGTATGTTTGTTATTGATACTCTCAATAAAAAAAATATAATATGACACTACAACTTATTTCAATATGTTTTTATGGAGTGCTGTGTTCAGGTGAATAGTTTTGCATAAAACTGTTTCTATTTTGAATTTAAAATTTTGTATTTTTATTATATGTACGTAAATATTTTAAAATTATTATTTTGATGTTTAGTTTTTGAAGTTATTTTAGTGTTTAGTATTTGAATATATGACAGACAGGCTATTCAAATATGTCCTATTTGAATTTTTTTTCTATGTTAGTACCTAGGACTTCAAGTACAGCTTGAGAACTCCTTTATTGATTTTTTACCCTTTTTTCGACTTTAAGAATGCAGATTAAACAAAATTGTTTCTTCCAGTTTTACTCAGAATTTTATCAAGAAACGAATGATGCCTTTTAAATTAAAATTGAACAATAAACAAAAGTTGTAAGAAAACACCCAAAAAAAGTCAATACAAAAATATATATTTTTAAGTAAAATAATATAAAGATTTATTACCTTTAATTTTACGAGAGTCCTTACTGTGCAGTAAACCACCTATGACATGTATGGGATGTGCAAAAGTGTTATTTATTCCCCTCCCTGTTAACAGCTTTTTCAACGGCTAAAATCAAAACTTATGTCAAAACTGAAATTTGAATGCCTCTCACTTAGACCTTCTAATAGACCTTCAATTAATACTTATATGTACTCTGCACCATCTGAAATATGTTTTTTCGGTTATTTAAAATATATATAGATTTCTTTAAATATTTGCTAAATAACCAAAAACGAGAATTTATCTATAATATTATTAATTATTTTGTCTTCAGTAGTTCTTCCTATTAATTGATTAAAGCCAGAAGTATTATTGGATGAATCGAGTAGTTTTCATTGTTTTGAAAATTCTACTCCACGATAGTTTCTTAAAACGCTATTGCCAAAATATATTTAATAGGGACAAATATTTTTTTGAAGTGTTAGGCAATTTTATTTTTTTATAAATAATGTTGGCAAACACACAACCACTGTTGCATTTTACCTAAATTTTTGTGTAATTATAATTTCTCTGCTTCGAAAATTAAATAAATTTTATTTTAAATTTTTAATATGTCATTTAAATGAATTTCCATATAAAATTTATTTCATAAATCTTTCATAAGCCAAAAATATTTTTTATGAATATGGCAGTCAGAATATAATTATTTTATATAATATTGTGACAAGTAAATGTTGTAGAATTAGCAAATGATATGATAAACGACACAGTTTCTAGCTATGTTGTAGTATTGTAGTGGACTTTTATTACCGTTTAATACTTTAATTTCTTAGAATCATAATTGTATAAGCAATAAAACAATGTACGACCTTTTAAAACTTGCACAAATTAAAATTTCATAAAGTAATATGATTTTGATGCAACTTAAACTGTATTCTTGCTATCTAGGCGCACGGTAGTGCGCCAGGCCAAGTTCCGGCCACACAATGTGTATATTTACACGAAACCATTCGAGCATTTATTCATAAAATAATGAAACTTAAAACGTAGGGTCTCCCTACAGAGGTAACCTTATGGGAGAAGTTTGAAAGATGTACCATAAAAGCTTCGAAGATGTGAAGGTGTCAAAAGTGCATATTTTAGTACCTATTCACTAACTCACTCACTGACTGACTCATCAATATTATTGGGCACTTCTACTATAGCTAGAAAGCTGAAATTTGGTATAAAGGTAGGTCTTGGTAAGCAATTAACTAGTAAAATATGAAACCAGGCACTTTTCATATTGGAGACTATCGTACCCTTTCTTTGTAAGGGGCACTTCCAGTATAGCTAGAAAGCCGAAATTTGGTACAAAGGTAGGCCCTGATGAGAAATTAACGAAAAAAGTTTAAAGCAGGCACTTTTCATCTGGGGTGACTAGGCTACCCCTTCTTTGTATGGCGCACTTGAGGTCTTGATCGGAAAGTACTAAGAAATATTGGAAAACGGAAAATTTTCATCTAGCGATTATTGTATGGGGCACTTAAAAAAGGCAAAAAAATTTTGTCAAGCTAACAGGTTACCTAGAAATGAGATGGTATTGTGCATAGGGTGCTGTTGGCTGACTAGTTAGGGCGTTTGACTACAAACCCTGAGGTCTTGAGTTCAAGGCTAGGTTCAGGCAAGCCAACAACATCATGCATTTTTCTCATGCGCATTGGTGTGTTATAGTGTTGGTTGTTGTTGGACTGTTTAAGTAATGAAGGCATAGCACTGATATCTTTAACAGTACTGCCAGCGCTTAATATTAACATATTCCAATGCACTTCACAGCACCCTCCTTCGTCGGTATTGTAGCAGAACCGGCGAAGTAAAATAACTAATAAAATGGCTACACAGCTTAAGCAACTCAATGCCCCTACTTGACGCCAGAGGAGCTTGCAGCACTGCTCTACAAAAAAACTGCGCAATAGCACGGTTGCAGATGAATTAAGCTTTGTATCTCGCTCCCACTTCACCACCTGTTCTCTCTACGCTATCCCTTTCACAAAGAAGGTAACACATTAATTAGCTAACTGGTAGGCATTAATTGCCTGATTGTGTAACTTCTCTTTAATAAAATAAAAAAAAATCAAGAACTTGGTCCTTGTTTTGATCTCAGTACTTTTTACGTCCGAAATTTTGGGATAGGAACTTGGCCTTATTTTCACATTTATGTTTTTGTGCGGATTAGTGTTTACAACTGACCTATTATCGCGCATTCGACAAGGAATAATTTATCATTAGCATGTAGTGAGAATATTTCGATCTATTTTATAGCAAAGTGTTACGAAATAAGGGGCATAATCGCTGCATAACAGTTTTGAAACGTACATACGTAAATATATGCCAATGCACGATGGTCCAGAATTCAAATATTTTGGCCAAAAGAACATTTCAGGTAAATGCTAAATTTATTTTTAATACCTGAAAGAGGACAACTTTAGCTTGTTTCCTCTAAAATATTTTATGATTGTGGTTTTTGGAACTTTTTAAATAAGCGTTTAAAATAAAAATTTCATATATTATGCAATTTTTGCACTTAAAATTTAGCTCTCTAATTCAAACAATAATAAAAAGAATTAGGCTGAGAATTATTGTATTAGCTTTTTTCTATAGAAACTTAAAAAATATATTACAAAAATTAGATAGATCTTCAGATGTGCTCAATATTGATTTCACCATTTTAAATTCAAAATATTTGTTTGTAAAATACCTAGCACGGGGTCCCGTAGTTTTCTTTGTATTTTTAAAAAAATGAAAAGGAATTTTATTTGTTGATGGTTATTAAGCAATTGTCTATATGCATTTCATTGGCGCTTTTACCAAATCGTCAGTAGACTTCAACCGCAACTTTTAACAGTTACAAACCTCTTATTTTATGTACAGACTTTCAAAAACCATTTGAGTATTTACAAACGATAATATTTTTGAAAATCGCAAGAGAATAAAATAAGTGTAGTAGGCTTAGATACTTATACAAAACCCAACAAATAATTTATATTCGATATGAATCTATTTTATTTTTCTGATCTCTTAAAAATTTATCAAATATATGATATCACCATTTTATATTCCAAATATCTGTTTGTAAAATATCTATCACTGGCTCCCATAGTTTACTTTGTTTTTTTTTACATTTATTTTATTATCGGAATAGTAAGCCGCGACACTGAAAACCTCAATATGGCAGATATCTAACCTCTGTCGCTCCTAGTCTTAAAGTAACTAGATACTTAAACGGATATGCTACGTTGATAAAACTACATGGTGTAATAAAAGAAGTACAATTGAAAGAAGAAAATACACTTGTTTTTCTTACGTTGATATTTTTTTGTGATATATAATATTTAGGCCGAAAAATTTTCTTTCAGTAATTCATTTATTGCTTTTGAGACGAAACATTGTAGAAAAAGTGAAGTTAGTAAAAAAATCAACATTATTGCTTAACTTTCTTATATGAATTGTAGTAAATGGTTTTTGGTACCTGGGTACCCCAGTCACTCTCTTAAGGGCGTAAAATATAAATTAATCTGCTCCTTTTGAGTTTTAACAATTGAGTTACGAATTTTAGTCGAACTGTATGGTTGTTTGAACCCTTTTAACCCCCACCCCACCCAATGCTTAACTTTGTGAACCAATTAAAAAAAATTTTTTTTAAGTATTTTGTTTTCAGTTTAGTCCAATAATTTTGTTTCCAAAAAAAGAAGAGCGGAGGCTGGGTCCCCCACGAATAACTCCGTAATTTCTCAACCGATTTTTAAAATAATTTTTTTTGTCTAAAAGGGTTTGAAGTTTAGTCCTATTATTTTTTTCCAAAATCAACGGGGAAATTTTCTCGCACCATGACTAACACTGTCACATGTGAACTCATTTTCAAAATACTACTTTTGTTTGAAAAGCTTTGCCTGCAGTTTTACTCTGCAACATTGTTTCCAAAATCGATGGGGAAATTTGCTCACCCTTGCTTAACTATGTCAATTGTGAGCTGATTTTCAAAATTCTTTTTCTTTTTGAAAGGTTTTTCTTGTAGTTTGGTCTCATAATTTTTTTTTCGAAAATGGGTGCTGGGGTGAGGTGGCAATTAGTAGAAGGACACACCATTTGACCTAAGCAAAATTGCGCCCATCTTGTAATCTGTTCAATGAGATCTTTGAATTGAAATGGGGTTTTTTTGGCTGAGCTATACCGTCCATATTGCTAGACCAGATAGACGATAAATAACGCATTAAGGACTTCCCTTCAATATGTTTAAAGCCCGTGCATCGACGGGTCGAAAAAAGCTTGTTGTTTATCTATATATTTTATGAGAATAAAAACGTTAACAGCAGCAGCAGGACGCAAATGATATATACAGGATTTAGTATTCAATAGAACACTGAAGATGGCACATAGCCAAAACCGGTCTGTTTACAAACCAAATTTGACGTGGGATGACGGAAAATCGTTCCAAATATATACAGCATTATTCACTTAGAAATTTCTGATTTGTTTTTAAAATAATTTGATTCTGCCGCAATATGAGTTGTTATATTTCCGAAGAAAGTACTAGGTAAACCATATTTTGTTACGAATTATTATTTGAAATTACCATATCTTTTAACATTGTCAGTCAATTTTGTTAAAATTAGTTTTATTTGAAGGAAGAGTTAGCCAGCCTTTAGTTTTTCTATAAATTTTTGTAATGAATTGTTTCCAAATGTAACATTTTTTGAGATTACCATGGGAGCCCAGTTAAAAATAATAAAACGGTCATAGCTTTTAATTTTGAGCTACTATTATATTTTTAGATATCTACTATCTAAAAAAATTTAAATAATAACGCTTTTAAACCCTATACTCACTTTTTGCGGTATATTTTTTCCGCAAAAATCATTCCTAGAACAACCGTGAAAGCAAAAATAATGTTCAATACCAAAATTTTTTTTAGAAAATTGGAATATGTAATTTTATTTCAGGATCCATTGAATGAGACGAAAACTTTAATAAGAAACTTACTTTCTCATATTTTTATTCGTTAAATTGATAAAGTTAAAAAAACCGTGAATGTGCACTCAAAATGCGAATGACCCATAAACACAATAATGATACTTACATATACATATATACTATACATATATTGCAATGTATAACAACTCTGGGACAAATGACATTTGTACCACTTCCAAAATATTGGTTTTTCTTAACATTGTGAGTATGAAAACTTTTTTAAAATCAAATATGACCATAAAAATGCATGACATCAGAAATAGTTGGAAATTATATTTTAAAAATTCAAGAATTAATGAAAAATACTACAAAATTGAATAAAATCTACGGGTGGGTTATCTGTGGTTGAGAATTTTTCGTTTATTGTGTATGTAGTGTGTGTACATGACTTTTGGGTACATAGTAATCAAGCGGTACAATTTACGAGGCATTCACTAAACAGGCCCTTATAAAGGCCTATTTCAAAGGCCTGAAATAAGATCCAAAACTAATTATATTCTGCCTTCTCAGGAAGGCATTCTAGAAGACCGCCACTGCACTCGTATCTAAAGGATCCGATACACACTAGTTCTCCCTTCTTTTAGAAGGAGTATTCTATTTTTAGATTTTTCGTGGTGAGTAATAAAAAATGTACTTTAGAATAACAAACATTCTCGTATTCTCTTTTGTCAAGTAATTTGTATATAAGACTGACATTTACGCACAAGACACAAAATAAATGCTGCTATTATACCGTTTATGTTGGAGCTGATTAATTTATCCTTATTCTATCGAAACTGTATCATATCAAATTCCTTTTTAGCAAATTTACGAACTTTAGTCCTCATACATGTATATAAAAAATTGCTTTGGATGAAAGGAAATAACTAGTTTGAAATAAAAATCAAATTAATCAAAAATATTAGAGCCGCTATAAAAATACCCAGATAAAAAATATACTTCCATTTGTTTTTTATATCAGACCTTCCTAGACCAGACTATCCATCAGGACTTCCATGTTTAGCCTGAAAATAGGCTTGCTGAAGAATCCCTTCAATCACGCCTGCTAAGTAAGGGGTTGACGAAGACCTTTGTCCGCAATGACATCGCGTGTAAAAAATATATTTATATGCCAGGGGGCTGGAACTAGTAGTGCCTGCTAAATAAGCCCTTATAGAAGGCTTCTTTGCTCCTTCCTTTTACCGCTGCGAAGTAATATATGTACATCTGTTTGTGTGAATGAGGGTTCTTGTTGCTGAATATATGTACATATTTTTATGTTTTGAAAAGGAGTTTTCTGCAGATAGAGATATCCTCGCACGTTGCGGCATTATTGCATTGTTATGAAACCCTTAAGGCGTTTGTTATGATGGCATATTTAGTACTCGTATATTCAGTGTTATTTTCTATTGTGTTGCATTGTTTTATATACAGGCATGGTAAATTTTTGTTTGGTTTGCTCTCCATTGTTTTTAGGCTTTATTGTTGTGGCATCTTTTTATATGTTTAAATTCCAAGCTGTGACATTTTTCTATAAATGTCTGTGGGTTTGGCTTATATGTTTTGGATTTTTTTTTTCATTTCTAAATGTCTGATTGCATTGTTTTCATATGTGGTAGAATATAAGGATTTTGCATAAAATGCTTTCATTTACGTTAAGTATGTACATATACCTTACACTTATAAGCACAAACTCAAAATGTGCGGCCATTCACTTGTAGTGAGTCAGTAGCAGGAGCGAATATTACTTACACTTTAATTTTACATTTAAGGGCTCAACAACAAAAATATGTATGATTTCAAATAAATTAAACGGTTTTTTATGGTTCCCTTATATAAAAAAAGTAAAAAATGCATTCCTTTAGCCCACCCGCATGAACAGTAACAACCACTTGAATACATTTTACTTGAATGGTTATGCTATTATAAAGTTACTGCAAATGTTACTTTTATATCCTTATTTTCGTACTTATACACTCAGCTATACATTTATATACTATATATATAGGTTTACGTATGCGAATCCATTTGTACATGAGTATGTAAGTGATTCTGTCTGCATATGCAGCATCACACAATGGGTAACGAGATATACTCAACTACACAAAGAAAAGGCATCCACAAGCGAACAATGGCATCAGAATTATAATTGCATTTTAATGGCTTACGTGGTGGTTATCGTTCGTTACATTAACCATTTTTAAGTTTCTTTTTTCCTAAACCAAAAAAAATCCATACAAATTATCACACTTTTTTCTGCGGAACTTAAATTTTTATTTTATTTTTTGTATTAAATTTTTTATTTTTAAAAAATTTCACACGGTGGCAAATAAAATAAATACAAATATATTTTGCAGTCATCGTCTCAAATTTAAAAAAATCGATTAAATTATAATCCTGAGCGCAATTTATCGCATCAGGTAATCATTATTGTACGCTGTACTGTGTGCTCTGTGGATTATTGGTAGCGTTGCTAGTCTGTCAGTCCACAGGTTGTCGGTTCGATTCCCGCCATAGACCCTGGATGTTATGTTTGTGATTTGTTGTGATGTTACAAGAGTGTTATTATCATGTTAGAAATATCACATTACTAAAAAACAGTCCGTTCCGTATGCATTGATGAAACAAAAAATTTACAAATGACATTAAATATAAGATTACCGTGACGAAAATTACATATATTTCACGTTTAATATATACTGAATCTATAATCAAGCACTTAACTAACAATAAGTATTAAAATATTAACTTTAGATTTCTTAAGTATAAGTCCAGCTAATGCTAAGAAAAATATTTGTTTTAACAGTTGCTTCTTTTGTTGTCTTAAGTCTTTCGTGTTCGGCTGAGAGCAAGAGTGCCCCTCCTGTTCAGCCTAGTGTGTACATCAAAATATTTAGAAAAATAGCCGCCTCCCATGAGGTGAATGCACAGGATATTTTAATGGGTTTTATACAAAATATAAAAACCGACGAGTCATTCTGCATTACAAGCTTTTGAACTTTTTTTTAGTAAAATGTATAATTTAAACATTTTAAATTTATGAAAAAAATTTTTTTATCTTCTTTTTTATTGTAGGTTAACTAGTTTTTCGAACTCTTATAACTGGAATTAATTTGTAAGCTGCAACTAGACAAACAGAAGTCATGGAACAAATTTGATGGAAGAAGGAAGGGACTGATCTCAGACTCTTTAATTCATGGCATGTTCATATGTAAGTCAACGTATTTACGACCGCTGATGCAACATATATAATATCACATTCGGTATCACTTAAATTTAGCTGGTACCTTCAAGAGAATCACTTAATTTCTTGATATTTAAATTAAGTGCTGAAATTTCCGCTTTTTATCAATTAACAATTTTTAAGCTGTGTCGAAAACATCACGGGAACTCTTGCCATGACGGGAAAGAATTCCCGCATTTAATATTTTTTATTAAATTATTTATTAAATTACTTTTTTTTGTTTAAAAATTTGATTTGGACATTTACGGGAACTCCAGTCATTAATTTATAAGGTGACATGTTTCCATTCGCCTGCACATTTTATCTTATCATTTAAGCAAATTTTTTACAAGCTTATGTAGTAAAAAATGGTTTTATTTTTAAAATTTTTTGTTTTTAAAAATCAAAAACGTATAATAATATTAAATTAAAAATTTTAAAACTCCCGACATAGTTGATGCTGCAGCATCCAAACGGCTGGACCGAATTTCATTACATATACCAAAAATAAAACAAATTTCACCAAACATTTCTCAAAAAAAATTTTTTTAAATAACATTTTATTTTCAGTACATGTTGTTTACTCAATCAGTGAATTTTTTGTTTAAATTTATTTAGGACGCAAACACCAAAATCAACAACAAAAACCAGTTTTCTGTGTCGTCAAATAAACTATCCCTATGATACACATAAAGAACAACGATATCAATTATAGCAAAAGGAACGTAAACTGTAACAAGTTTGTTTACTAAAGATTTCTTTTAATTCATTTTTTTAGAATCTTTAGATAAACAGTTAAACACATTTAATAAAGTGAAATTTTATTAATGCATAACAGATGATGATGTTATTATTTAAAACTTAAAAATTAAAAAAAAAATAAGTTTTTACTGACCCGGACAAAAAGTTTGCTTAATATATTAAAAAAAATTCCAGTAAATATTGTTGTTTGATTCAGTAAACTATTTTGTTTAGAGTTTGTAACTATTTTTAGACAAATTGTTTTATAAATTCAGACAAAAATATTGTTTGATATCTTACAGAAAATCTTGTACATGTTTTTGTTTGATTCAGTAAATCATTTTGTTTAGAATATGTAAAAAGTTTTCGCGACAAATTGTTTTTAAGTTTGGAAAATTTGTTTACTGAAACTAACCAGTTATTTTCAATAAATTGCTAGAGAAATTTATTTACAAATTTGTTTGTAGACAAAATATTTGCTAGTCCATTGATTTTTTTACTGAAAATTAAATTTAGTTTTTTCTGTGTAGCTAGCAACACTTTCCATTCAACTTGCAAAAAAAACTAAATCAAACTCAGTCCAACCACAAGCTCAGACCACCCTCTTTTTTTGTCGGTGGTTAAAAATAAAACTAATATTTGTGTTTAAAAATAAAAATACTTGTAAAAATGCTGTTTTCGAAATATTTCAGGACCCTCTCAATAGACACAACACATGTGATGGAAACAATGCCAGAACAATTTTTTCTGATCCGGAAGCTTTTACATCCATCACAGAATACTTTGAACTAATAACAAGCTTTAAAATCATATTACAAGTTATATTATGCAGATCTTTGGAGATCTGTCTGATAGAGCACAATAAATAGAAAACAAAGCTTATAGATATTTTTTCGAAAGACAACAGAGGAAAAACATTTGGTCTATATAGAAGTATTCAGTATGTTGCAATTAATATCCACAAACACTATTTTCAAATTGCTCGTTGTGTGCAAAAAATCATAAAGTTTTAAACTTTAAATCATATTTTCTGTCATCGTTTGTATGATTTTCGTTATCATTAAATTTGTATGCATAATATTTTTGCTAATATTCATAGTTGGTCATATTCATTTAGTAATATGGCATTCAACAATCAACTCCTTTGGTATTTGTTTTACAGAATTGCGGTTTTATTGTTATGAGAATTATTATTAAAATAAAATTAATTACGACAATTAAATATCAATGAAAATTTGTTTAATGTTTTTGCGCGTTTGCTTATGAGTATTTTTTTATAAATTCTTACCATTATATAATCGTTTTTTTATTTTCTGCGAATTTGCTTCATTTTTTCTGGTATTGGCAACAATTATATAAATTCATTTAGTTGTTTTTTTATTTAAGCTTATCTAATTTTTATGCTAGCTATTTTAATATTTACTACCAGATAAAAGAAACGAAATGTCAGAAAAATATTTAAATAACCTAAATATATTTGAACAATAGACTAAATATTTGAGGTCATTTTATGTTGGGGAATTGTGCCATTTTTGAATTTTTGAAATAGTTTAACACTGAATCGATTATTACATATTAATGTGCATATATTTGCAGCAGTTTGTGCAGTAAGGAATTTTGTAGTAAATGTTTATTGGATTTTTTGTGCTTGTTTAAAGTTATGTTAACGTATAAACTAAGCTATGTATGTGGTTGTTGAAGATTAATTCAATTAATTTTTTTTAAATATAACTTTGACGAGATGTTGAATGTAATTATAGCACGTTGCACAGTGGTTCCAATCGCTAAAAACGGTAATAAAGCTATATCTTTGAACCTTGCGATCCGATTACAAAACGATATATGTAAAAATCATAGGGAACAGCCTATGCTAACTCCCCGCCCACACATGTAATTATTGTTGCAGGAATTTCTGAACTTGTGGGAGAGTGTTTAAATAGAAAAATTTACCATATATATCCCTCTCTCGCTCTTTCTCACTGAAAAATGAAGAATTGCTGCAAAAAAACTGGTACGTGTGGACCGGGACTAATAATGTTGATTTTTGAACTACCCTGTTGAAACAAATGGCTAGCGACTGTGTGTCAAAGAAAATGCATTTCATTTCATTAATATATCTCTAATATTTTTAGGGATACCTAGCTTTGAATTTTAACAAAATCCTTGATAGTATACAGAAGAAATTGATAAGTTTTCTCAACTTATGTAGCCATGAAAGAAACTCAAAGTCAAGACTTTAAAATGGGAATGAAAATGGCAAAATTTTTACAATAATAGCGCTTATTTGTATGACACTTTTCTCAAAAATTTTTCAGAGCTAACAATTTCTCTTTCCATATTTCAAAATAATAGACTTCAATAGACTTGAAATTTTAAATCAATTAAAGCATGCACGCTAAATCCAGCATTAGACAAATATAGTGAATTTTTCTACGAAATTCTAAATTAATCGCTTGAGAAAACCACGCCAAACGCACAGTACAATGTTTCCAATGCGTACCGGAATCTTTAAACAATATGTCAAGAACTTTATATTATTATATTCTACGGATACCTTGTAGCCATAAACATGAACTTTAAGCACGCGAAGCAGCAGGCACCTCTAGTATTTTATATGTAAAATGATGTTTTTTTATCCTGTTTGTATCATTTTGTAATTTCATATTTACCAGAATCGAGGCACTTATTAAAAATCTTTTATTTATTTTACAGTTGACCTTATGGTTTGATAGAAATTAAAACAGGAATCAGCAATTTCTCATATTGGCTGATTCTCATTTCAAATGCTTTTTTCGTGTCCGTTGAACGTAGAGTAAAATATTTCATTTAGCATGATTTAATAGATTATAAAAAAATGTATGTTGTGCTTTTCCACATTAAGAAACTATAAATTTTTCCAAAAACGAAATTAAATTTACATTAGCTTTAGAATATTTGCATTTGCTTCTCTTATTTTACATATACAATTTTAAAAAATATTAAAAACTATAATATTTTTTTAAATTGTTGTTACCCGCAGGCTTGTGTATTGAGCGTTACCCTTTTTAGTATGCTTCATTGCTCAGTTTAATTATTAAAATTTCGTTAACAATATACACTAAAATAACAGCGCAGGTTTTTACTTTAAATGTTTAAAGGTTTTGAGAACTTTGTTGAATAGTATTATGTTGCAAAATTTTTCATCAATCAATCATATGTTATATTAAAAATATGTATTGATAGTTATTCATATTTCTTAATATAATTACAATTTGATATAAATAATAGCTACAATTTTTTCGTGAATACTCAATGTTAATATATATCGAAGATTATACATCTCAATTGTATTGATATCAAAATAAAATTTTTGTTTTAAAAAAAATATTGATTTCGTATAAAAATGTATTGAGCGTTACGTAAATTAATTTTTAATGTATAATTTATCTATAAATTTTAGGACGTTGAAAAAGTTAACATGAATGAGCTGAAGGGGTTGAAAAATTTTGCTTCTTTTGCACTGTGGGTTGTTATATTTTGGAAGAATGTGTTAGGTAGGTCGTATTGTGCTAGAAAAAAAATTAATTGAAATTGACATAACTTTTAACGTTGTGGTTCGATTTTATTAAAATAAGTCTCATTTGAAGAGTAAGCCTACTTGTTGTTTATGTTTAAATGTTTGTAAAGAGTTATTATAAAAAATAATTTGTTTTTATTTTTCCATGTGAACCCAAGACAAAATTAAAAAGTTTTCATAACATTTAATATCGTCCTGCTATTATTATATATTTTTTGTTTTTAGAGAGACTTGGCTAGTGCTTTCAAACCCTATACTGATTTCTTGTGGCGTATTTTTTTTCTCAAAAAATATTCCTGGAACAAATGCGAACGCTCAAGTCACAAAAATTACAAATATAATGTTATTTCAGGATCCAGGAAATGACGCGAAAACTATGATATGAATCCAACCTTCTATTATATATTAGTTACATAGGTAAAAAAAACAGAATATATACATTTGGAATGAGAATCAGCCATATGCATATGTATGTGTATACTGTCTTTATACCTTCACTTATAGGAACAAATATACAGAAAATGGAAAATTATTTTCTTGAATAACAAGAAATAAATAAATTGCCAAAATATAAAAAAAATTGCCAATTAAATAGAAGAAAATTACCTGGAAAAAGCTTATATTCAACAAACACAACTGGAATGAAATTGAACGAACCTGACAAATATGTAAAGAACGAGCACAAAAAAATAAAATAAACGAATATTGTAATAAAAACAAAAAATCAGCCAAAGAACTTTGCTCGCAAAAAAAATAAATAAAAAAATCTCAAACTTTGCGCATAAAACCAGCAATAATGTTGAACAATATAGTGGATCTACAAGTGCTAGCTATGCTCACAAACACACATACATACATATATGTAAGCATACATATTTTAAAACAATATGTATACAAATACTGTTAGTTTATCTCTGACTATAAAATTAATAGCCTTTTTCGATATATGTAGTTGTACATATAGAAGGTATGTATTCAAATAAAAGCAATTGTACATCTATGTATGAATTTCCTTTTCCGTTGACACACAATAATACATACATAACAGTCTATGTAACAATCCTCAGAGACCACCGTTAACGTCATCATCATGATTGTCGTCATCTCCACCGCTACTGATACCACCATTATATCGTGCATACATTTGTACTGGCTTTGCTGGTTTGGTATTTGAACAGTGACCATGTACATACACGATTTAGTTTCAGTCTTTTAAATTGCCCGTTTTTTTTAATATTCAAAGGTAAGAACATGCTCGTAAATTCTACATATGTATGCTTATATTTTTTTGAAAAAAGAGAAAGAATTTTATTGCTATTGTTGACCAGCATTGTCATGCTTTTTATTTCGTACAAATATGTTGAAGTTTCACTTTAGACTTTCTTTATTCTATACAAATTTTATGTCATTTTGGTTTACCTGTTTGGCGGTCAACAAAACTAAGTGATGAGTTGTGTGCAATTGATTTGCAAAAGTAAAAATTTCAATTCTGTTGACTATTTACATACAATTTTACACAAAATTAAATAAGGTTTAGAAATATTGAGTCTTTAGCGCAAGAAATTTTAAGCAGATGTACATAATATAAAATATATGTTTATTAGATTTTCTATATTATCAGAAAAGTTTTTGTGTAACAAAATAATATATTTTGCAAAAACGAAATATATAAATTTATTTTTATTTGATTTTTAAAATAAAAAAGAAGCTCCGCTCATATGTTCGGTAATTATGATGTCAAATTTTAATATATTTTACCAATACACGTATTTTTTTTAAATAGAAGTAACACAATCAGGCAATTAATGCTTACCAGTAATTAATAAATGTGTTCCCTTCTTTGGGAAAGGGATAGTGGAGAGAACAGGTGGTGAAGTGGGAGAGAGATAGAAAGCTTAACTCATTTACAACCCTGCTATTGCGCGTTTTTTGTAGAGCAGTGTTGCAAGTCAAGTAGAGGCATTGAGTTGCTTAAGCTGTGTAGCCATTTTATTAGTTCTTTTACTTCCCCGTCGGTTCTACAATACCGACGAAGGAGGGTGCTGTGAAGTGCATTAGGATATGTTAGCATTAATCGCTGCTGGTACTGGCAAAGTGATCAGTGCTATGCCTTCATCACTTTAACAGTCCAACAACAACCAACACAATAACACACCAATACACATGAGAAAAATGCATGATGTTGTTGGCTTGCATGGAACTAGTCTTGAACACAAGACCTCAGGGCTTGTAGTCAAACTCGCTAAATACTCAGCCAACAGCACCCTCAATTTTGCATTTTTATTTTTTTATCGCACAATATTTCCCAAAAATAGTTGCTTTGTTGTATCAATTCGCCGATAAGTAAACCTTATAGATCTACTTTGCTCCGAATAATATCGAAAACATCAATAAACTATTCATGAAACATAGCATTGAATAGCCAGCAAAAAAAGAGCATATAAGTCCTTAGAAAAATCATTAATGAGCTCAAATTAGTTATATTTCTGGTTCTTCTTCAATGAATTCATTATCGTGGGATGAAAGTGATTTAACAAACTGAACGTTGTACGGTTAAAAGGTTGTCTAAAATGCCGATGACAAACAACAGTTTTCGAATATTAAATTTAGAACTTGTAGTTTTTGGTATGCTATGAAAGTGCTCTGGCTTTGAAACAACTTCCGAATTTTTTTTGGTATATAACAATGGAAGAAATCACAAAATTAAATTTATTTTTCTGCCCAGTAGAACAACCAAATGCTGTTAGTACTCACGAAAAACCTGCAAATTCCAGAAAACAAAAATTAAATTGTTGTTGTTGTATCCTCTATAGGATTAGCACATGGCGAAAAAAAAATTGGAAAGCGAAAAAGACAACGAGCGCTCCCTCAATCTGCTGGGTCTATCGGTACAAATATATTTCGTGTAATATGTGAAGATTGACCGCAGCGCAGCGCACAGAGAGATGACCTAATACACTTTTGTGCAAACAAATATAAGCAGTTGTCCTTATAAACAAATATAAGCAGTTGTACATTATATTTACTTAATTAAGAAAAAAAAATTATTATCGAAATCGACCAATCCCATCGCCCACCTCCTCCCATACAATCCAAATCGATTTTTTCCCCATAAAGTTTTCCCTATCGCAGCAAAAGTCTTCAATATTTATACATACATTTTCTAGAATAAACAAAAGATGCATGCAAAGTTTCATCGACATTAGCCATGTCCACCGCCCATATATACGTATAACAAAATGAGTACAAAATAATCACACATTTTATTCATCAGCTATCATTTCTTTACATAATTTCATCTAGCTCTATAAGATGTTTATAAAGTTGACGTTTTATGCTATTTGTATACGGATCAGATGATGGAGGCAAACGTTGCAAAACCTTAGTATTTGTTGAAGTTCTATTCCTTTATCTGGACTCAACTTAGTTTTTCCGAAATCTCCCTATCTGATTGATTGATTGTAGTTATTGATAAAATGCCCATCAAAAGCGAAATACAAAAAAAAAAATAAGAGCTTGTTAGTGTTGGATTAATAAGCAGATAATGAAATTTCGGCAAAACTAAGTTGATTCGCAATAAAAATTAATGCAAGAATTTACATGAAAAAAAGTATTGTATTATATTTGCTGGCAAAAAATAGTTAAATAGCTGATGTTTCCTTGTATAAAGCAACCACCTTCATAAGTGGTAAAAGTGAACAAGAACGCCGATGAGACGGCTTAGCGGCCTGTCGAAATCAGTAGTACTAATCCGTTCTGCTAAACTGATTTGAATATTCCAATACTCCACTCTTAATAAAAATAATTTGAATTAACATTAATTCAAATATTGAACTAAAAAGCCGAAATAATAAAAATTTCAGGTAGTAAATGTATTTGGTTGAGAGCTTACGGAAGGAAAATACCTTAACAATTTATTACCTTTATATTGTTAATGTAGACTTCCAAAACAAACAAAAATATACTCTACACATTACAAAAATAAGGAGACAATCATTCACCAAACGATATTTTCTCTTTTTCTTTTTGCTGGAATATTTTGCATCTATCTGCAGCGTATCAAATTTTATAAGGATTCATATTGTGCCATAGAGATCAATAATATTACAAAATACATATACAAATTATGTGAAATATATAAAAACAAACCAAAAATATAGTATACTAAATAGGAAAAAATCAAATACCAATGAAAATAATATGATTATTTTTATATGTATACAGTCCCAGACATTTTAAGTCCATTGACATAAGCCACACTTAAAATAAGTGCTTTTTTCAGATAATTTTACATATATATATATATATATATATATATATATATATATATATATATATATATATATATATATATATATATATATATATATATATATATATATATATATATATATATATATATATATATATATATATATATATATATATATATATATATATATATATATATATATATATATATATATATATATATATATATATATATATGTATGTGAATATGTACACATACATATACAAATATCTATAGATATGTACGTATGTATGTTTTAAATGTTACTGAATTAATTGCCTTAGGTACATTATAAAACATTTCTTGCACGTGTATATATATTTTCGGCGTCATGGATTTTAATACTGATTTACTCAAAATATTTAATACACATTTAACATAAATAAACAAACAACGCCACTTGTATATTATAATAAACAATGAAATAAAATATTTTTTTAGAAATTCTTGTGCTTTAAAGCAAACAAAAACAATAATTAAACAGAAAAACATCACTAACTTTGTAGAAACAAATATGTGTATGTATGGTTTACATAGATTTGCGTACTCATATACCCAGCAAAAAATATTCGATATTTAAAAGCACTAAAAGCTATTAGAAGCAATGCATTGCATATTTAAGAACAAATGCTTCCAAAAATGCTACCACAAATGCACTAAAGTTTGCAAAAGACCACTAGCGAACAGACACGAACACTTGTCAGCATTTGACGATAATTTTAAGATTCAAAAAATATAGGCAAAGCAACATATGCTTTTAATATTTAACTTCTCTCACTGACGATAGTGCTTCTTGGAAGCACTAACGTGAGCGAGAACCTTAAAATATGTTTTATGATTCTATGCACGAACAGTACACACACACACACACACATAAAGTATGCACGAATAGTACATTTTAAAAATAACCTAAAGTAAATAATTTTAATATAATTTATTTGTATAAGTAAGCTTATGGTACCCCCCTGCGACTGACGTCGTAGTCTAGCAGACACCAATAAACAGAAAACATTGTTTTACGCCATAATTATACAAATATCGATTCTGGTATTTTCAATACCTTCTTATTACATACTCATGTGTACATTAGTGCGAAAAAAGCAATTGAAACGAGCGCACGCGTTGATCTGAGCATACAAGTGTCTACAAGTCTACCACGTCAGAATTTAGTTAGACCTGACAAAATACGTTATAACTTTTTATTAAACCATTGATACTATCTCGGTTTTCTCTATGTTGATTGGCTTAGGTATAAGCTAAAATTAATGTTAAACTTTTTACCAAAAATTAAAATATGAATTTTTTTTGTTTTGGAATGGATGTAAGTGTTTTAAGGCTAATTTATGACATGCCAAGAATTTTGTTTTTAATAAGATTTGTCGTTTTGTTTTCAGCAAAAAAGTACAATAAAGAACAAACTACTACATTAAGGCTGAGGCCACATGGGCGTTTTTAAAACGCGGCGTTTCTGCTTTTTATATTAAATTTTAAAGATCTCAATTTTTTAAAACTTCAAATTTAATATAAAAAGCAGAAACGCCACGTTTTAAAAACGCCCGTGTGGCCTTAGCCTAAACTAAAATCAAAAATATTTTCAGTTGGAAAATATAAGCAGTCGAAATAGTGTCTAGTGTACTACCACGTCAGTGGAATTGTGATAATGAAGTCACGTCAGTCGCAGAGGATTAACTTCGTGCTGCCGATTTGCAACAGTGTCTTTGGTTGAGTGGTTGGTGCGTTAGATTTCAAATCAGAAATTAAAAAAAAAAAAAAACAAACAGTGAGTAAAAATACAAAATTAATAATTAAAGTTAAGAAATATTAAGCCTTCAACATGACGTTAGCCCATTTGTGAACACGTCCATCCATCATCCTCGTCAATCTATATCGAACCATTTTTTCCCTATATTTTCAGTTTTAGTGCTGAAAGTTTTGATAATTTTCAGCACAAATAGAAGCATTTATACAAAACCTATTTCTTTTAAGCGGCTCATCGCGAAAAAAAATTATGCATTATAAAAGCGCAATTGCAAGGAATTCCGTTTTGTTGGCTCCCTTACAAAAATGCTTCCAGCAAGCAATAATTTTTGCTGGGTAAATACATAAATACGTCTACACGTTTAGGCCTTCTTGTTATAATTCTTGGCTCTTATCTCGTTGTAAAAAGCTGTCAGTTCAAAACATATATTACGGATAAGTTATTCCTGTAATACTTTTTGGTGAAGCATATTTTATTTAATACGTAAGTATACAGGATTTTTTTTATTCATTTTAATTTAAGTTATTAAACATTGTGGCTTTATTTCTGTGCTATTAATAATTTTTATATCAACGTGTTTACTTTTTATTTTAAATTACAAACGAAAATCACTTTTCTAAGTACTAGTGCCGCAGGAGATGGTAATTTTTGAATAAAACTCCTGCTGCCCAAGTGCTTATCAAAGAGATTTAGTTGTCAACAAATTAAAGAGAACTTAAAAAGTAAAATTTGTGTCATCTTAAATGAGGAGCATCTTTTTTTTAAGTGATAAAGCTGTTTATATAATAAAAAAAATAATTAAAAACAAGTAACATTCATTAATTCTACGCAATGTTGAAATATTGAGTTAGTGTAACATATATTCGAATTTTGCTTGTTATATTATTTTCTGCTAAATTAATATATACAAAATAAATAAATTAATTGTTTTATTTTAATGTGATTTTTCTATTTTTAATTGACTATATAGGCTAAAGTTCATAACGTTATGCTCAGAAAGAATTAGCGACATTATCAATATTTCATAGGAATAAAGGAACAATCAACACCAATTTAAGTTTCATCGTACACAGCAGAACATATTAATGCTGTTATCGGATGCCGCTGCACTTGCAGCATCAGTGCCCATGTGTATATTGCTTCTCACAACGTTTGAGGTGGCTCTGTTAAATGTGATCGTAATTTTTATCCCGCGTCAGGCGGAAGGGGTAATATTGTAATTTTTTCATATTATAAGTGCTATGACTTTTTTTGATTTATCACTAGATATCTGAAATTTCGTGACATCTTAAATCTAACAATAATGTTTAGTTTTCAAGTATTAAACATAAAAAAGTAAACACCTTCAAAAAGTATATTTTGTGTGAAAAATAAAAAAGAAAAAATGGTTACAAGGTCCAAAATTTCTAATTATTATTGAAACAAATAGAACCTAAATAAAAAATGCACGTAAGAATATATAAAAAAGTTTTTTTTTGGAATACATAAAGTAAGTTTATTCAGTCTGTTGGCAGGAAACATAGGTTGTTTCCTTTCTGGAGTATTCATCACACACCGGTTTCATGCAAAAATTAATAAAATATATAAGAAAGAAACAATAACATTATAAAATTTTATTATTGCGGCTTTTTAGTTAAATTTTTGAATCAATGTAATAATAAAATAATTTGAATTTACATTAATTCAAATATTGAACTAAAAAGCCGAAATAATAAAATTTTCAGACGTATCCATAATATTTAAATTAATACCACAAGTGTTACAAAAAATATATATAATTTTTAGTTCATCTGCAACTTCTCCATGTGTTGTTTCTCTCAAGTTTTTATTAAATATTCAAATCTAATATTTTGAATTTTTTTCGTTTTATATTCAAATATTTTGCAATTGGGTTCTTAAACCACATACATACAAACAAGCAAATGCAAGCTCACATACCAGTTTAACCAAAAATATTTTCATTGTTTTTCATTTCTTTAGTAAAAAAAATAACAGCAATAACATGAACACACGCTACTGGAAGCTGAATCAGAAAAAAACAAGTTTTTATGTACGTGCGAATAATGTGAATTTTGCGTGCAAATTATTATCAACTTGAGTTGAAAGCAAAAATGTTTTCAAAGGATGAGTGGAATAAGAAAAATATAAAATTTTCTTGGCAAAATATCTTTAGATAATTTGATATTAGTTGTATGTTTAAACATTTTTGTTTTCATGTTAATTCTTACCGAACATTTTTTCTATCTTATTAGAATGACTCTGAGTCAATGTGCGTTGTGGAGAAATTTCGAAACATTGCCAAGGAGCTGCAACGTTTGCTTTAGTTTTCAAGTGCCAACAGAGTGGTTACATTGTGCTCAACATGTTTGTTCGTTCGCTTGTTTGTTTGTTTGTTTGTTTGCTTGTTGGTATCGCCAGTAACAGTCTTTCTTGTCATTGTACAAGAATAAGAAGAAGAAGAAAGTTGAAAGTTTTTTAACTTAAAAGTAACGCCACAAAATTGTTGTTGGTTGTTTGTTTGTTGTTTGGTTTCTAAAATCTTTTGTGGTTTAATCAAAATAAAGTTTTAAGTTAAATTACAAAATACGTGTAAACGGATAAACAACACTTCCTAAACCAATTCAAAAATAACAGCAACAACAGAAATTGTAAAAAAGTAAAGTGTAACAATTCGAAAAAGGAAAAATAATGATAACAATATAAGAATCATGATGATAATATTGCCTCAGCGCTTCACATTTTGTTCTACTATTTGCGATAATCATGATTATGATGATTATGTTAGTTATGTCTTGGTCAGTAAATTGCAATTTACACAGTGGTAAACTTTGATTTTGTAAGGATTTAAGTTTGTTCGGTATAATAAGCGTGATGAAAGAAATACCATTGCTTTGTTAAATAGAAAGCACGTCCTTAATAACAACTAATAAGCATTTATTTTTTAGTTTAAGTTTGTAATCCGTAATAAGTTGAAAAATCTATTTTAAATAAATTGAATATGTTTTTGAAAACTATATAAATAAGAATAAACATGTAACTTTTTTATATAAAACAAATTTAACCACTATGGTCACAAACCTTAGCCACTTAAGTCAAATTAGGACATTTAGGACAGTTAGGAAATTTTCTTGTTTGTAGTTTTTTTAAATGACTACTTATTTTCCGTAAAAATGCTAAAGAAAAATAAATCAACGCCTGATTGGAAGCAAACTCTTGAGACTTCAAGCTGCTCTCACAAAAATTTGAAAACGACTTAATTTCTTTTAGTCCTATAATTTGCAAATGTGCATTTCATAAAAAAAATTATCACCAAAAAATTTTCAAACAAAAGTTTGTCAAAAAATAAATTTAATTTTCAGTAAATGTTCGTCCATAATCTAGAATCGTTTGTTTGACTTTTATTTAGAACGCAAACACTAAAAACAACAATAAAAACTGTGTCGTAAAAAAGCACCCCGATGACAACATACACACAAATAACAACAACAATCATAGCTAGAGGAATGCAATTGTACCAAATTTGTTTACAAAAGATTTTTGAGTGAATCGATTATTTAATGTCGTTGCGTTAATTCTCATTAATTTTTTTAGAGTATTTAGATATATATTCAGACTTGAACACATTTAACAAAGTGAAATCTCATAAATGCTTAATAGATGATGATGATGACACAGGTAAAAATTTTGTTTGTATTTTTATTTGATTAAGTAAATTATTTTGCTTAATAATTGTTATAAGTTTTAGACTAATTGTTTATTAAATTCAGACAGAAATATTGTTTGATATTTTTCAGAAAATCCAGTAAAAATTTTTGTTTGATTTAGTAAATTGTTTTGTCTACAATTTGTAAATATTTTTAGACAAATTGTTTTATAGATTTAAACAATTTGTTCACTGAGGTATTTTTGTCTATATTTACAAATTCGTTTGTAGGTCCGTTCATAGACAAAATATTTACTATTTCATTAAATTCCTTTACAGAAAATGAAATTTAGTTTTTTCTGTGTTTTATGAAATGGAAACTCGAGATTATATACTATTTTTCTAAATGAAAGATTTTGTTAATAACCTAAGCATTAAGAAAGTTAAAACTATTATCAACCAACAAAATTGAGTACCTTGCGCTGCAGCAAATTTGTTGGTCTCATAAGTAGATGAAGAAAATGCTGTTTATTAAAGCAAAGTTAATCTTCTAATGCTCTTATAATACCAAAATTACTCTAATATTTTGAACTTCTTGAAGGAAATGGGGTTTATCCCTCCCCAGAAGGGCCTATCTATGCCAGTAGCTTCACTAAGGGCAAGTTTTGCAAACAAAGAACATTCCATGTCAATAATAAATGTTTTCATCAGAATATCTACAAACTAAAGTATTACACGAAAATTTTCGATATAGCGCCTGACGCACCCATATGGTAACGGAACAATGTAGTGCGTCAAAAGTGGGTAAGATATATAATTTGTAACATTTTGATTTGTGTCAAAACTAAATATGACTATTCGGTTGTATATATGTATATAATAAAATATTTTTCGTAAGCACAACACAGGTAAAAAGAAATTGTGCCATACATTTTCATGCAATCCATTTTTAACTATTTTTAACAATTTTTTTAAAGGTTTTTGAAAAGACCTACTAACTTTAAAACACAAAGCACAACTGATCTACAAACAATTTGTAAATGTTAACAGGTATCTCCATGATGCAATTCAAGTGATTTTGTGTAGAAATGTTTTGCATTTGGATTGCTGTGAAGCTCCTAATCTAACGGTCTTTTGCGTTACCATATGGGTTCACCCGGACAATTAGAGTTAAATTAATTTTAATATTGAACCGTGCTTTTACTTTAATTAATTTTTTACTATTCAGTAAAATATTAAAGTTTTATTAAAATACATTGAAATTGATTATCGGATGGTATTAGGTAGTTCCTATACGTATTTCATTGAAGATAATGCAAATCATAAGGAAACCTTTGCCCAAAATCTCATGGAAAAACTAGAGGTATTATGTTATACTTCAAATCATATGAATAAGAAGTTCAAAAACAATATCAAAGCCTTAACACGAGGTCCATAATCAATCATGTGTATTATTTTCTTTACCATACACTACAATTGGTTGGCTTTTTCCCAACTTTAAGTGTAGTTGTAAAGGTAGTTTAAAATACCATGAAGGAAGCCATGGTCAAAGTATCTCCAAGACACCACTTTTGTAAATAAATTCCGAGACTTTTTGGAGACATTGTTAATGAATCGTCTACAATTTTTATTTTGCCTTTAATGGAAAGAGAAGTTTTTTACAGCTTCAAAACAATTTTTTATTGTGTTGAAAATAAATGCGGTTGCATGCAAAATTAAAAATTTTCACAAAAAATCTAATTTAATTGCTTTACCTAGTAAAAGGTTCATATGTGTTGACTAAAATCATTAAAATGCACTAGTAAATCTCTGGCGCCAATGTCTCAATGTGGTCCCATAAGAAATACCTAGTCCATAGTAACTCAATAAAACCAAGGTCAGTAGTGGAATCTCAATGATAAGCATATGCCAAATGTCTATAGCACAGAACATTGTCTGGGATACAATTAGTCAGTAGTACTGGGGACAAAATCAATAGTGAATAAATACAGTTTTACTATCAAAATTTCCTTCAGGGTATATGTAAAAACTAACAACAGCTACATATTATTCTCGCAAACAAGATTAAGCTGTGATGCCAACTCGCATATTTTCAATTAAACAGTTTTTTTTTTTGGAATTATTGAATTAAACTAATTTTAATATAGTAACGTGATTTTTCCCAAATTAATATTTAAGCATTGTCTATATGAATTTCATTGGTGATTTACCAAATCGTCAGTAGACTTCAACGATATTTTTGAATAGTTGCAAACCTCTTATCTTATGTACAGACTTTCAAAAACCATTTGAGAATTTACAAATTAATGATTTTCAAATATAAGCATAGTAGGCTTTGAATCTTATACAAAACCCAGCAAATAATTTCTTATTCGATATGAATCTAATTCATTTTTCTATACTTTTATAAAATTCTATACCAAACCTATAAAGCTGTAAAAAAATAAAATAGACTTATAACGAATAAAAAATTATTTGCTGGGTTTTGTATAAGTTACAAAGCATGCTACGCTTATTTTTGAAAATCATTTATTTGTAAGTTCTCAAATGGTTTGTAACTGTTCCAAAAAATATTGTTGAAGTCTACTGACGATTTGGTAAAGCACCAGTGAAATGCATCCCGTCAACAGATAAATTTCAATATGTCAAATACAAATTTCGTGATATATTAAAGTTTTATTAAAATACATTAAAACTGATTATGGAGCTGTATTAGCTAGTGCATATGCGCATTACATTGAGGCTAATGCAAATCATCAGGTAACCTTTACCCCAAATCTCTTGAAAAAACTAGAGATATTATGTTAAACTTCAAATCATAGGAATAAGAAGTTTATTTATTTTCATACATTTACATTTAACTGCCTTTTCAACTACGCTTAAGGTTGAAAAAAGCCAACAAATTGTAGTGGATTAAAAAGAAAATAATACACACGAATGATTATGTTAAAGCTTTGATATTGTGTTAAAGCTTTGATATTCTTTTCTAGCTTCTTATTCATATGATTTGAAGTTTAACATAATATTAGGGTATTCATTTTAATCGCCTTTTCAATTTTTCGATTAATCAATTAATCGAAATTGAGGTTTTTAAATTACTCGAGCAATCGAGTAAAACTTTTATTTCGTTCGAGTTATTCGAGTAAGCTTTACTGCTAAGAAGTATTCGAGTTAGTCGGAAAATGTTTGAATTTAATCGGATTTTTGTACATATTATGGATAAAAATAAAACAAAACAAGTTTTTTCGCATTTTTATATATTTTAGTAATAAAAACAAGAGAAAACACAACATTTCTACATAAATTGGATCATAAATTGATCCTTTAAAATAGTTTGTTTATCACTATTCAAATGTTGCGCTTGGAGAAAATTTTGCGCCACGAAATATATAATAACATTCCAAGCTGTCCTCTATTCAATGAAGAATAAAAATAATTGGAATTGGCATAGCATTATTGTTGTTATAAATATTAACTTGGTACGATTACACTTAGCAAATATTTGCTCAAAAAAACGGAACCACTACTTCTGCTCAGAGTTAGTTTGATTTAACTTGATTTTTATATCACAAAAAAAGGTTAATTATGCTGCAAAAAGATATTTTTATATTGTTTTTAATAAATGCCAACCAATATTTAAAAAAAATATTGTAATTAAAGGCAAATATTTGCCAAGTCTGACCGTACCTTAAGGCTTTTATAATTCCGAACATTACATTCGATATTTTAATACGAAACATCTAGTTAACTAGTTGCTCTCGAAATATCTTCTTTATTTCAAATAATTTTTGTTTGATGTTTATATATCCGAATTTTTTTAAAAGACAAGAAGTTGGTTTCTTTGTTCCTATTATTGTTACTACATTATTTACTTAATTTTTTGATCATGCGGACTATTAGTATGAAATAACGTTCAAATTGAATGGCAAACTTCATATAACTTAAAAAAATGTTCAGAAATCTACAAAAACTCATTAAAAAAAGAAAATTTACATAAAATATTTTAATCGAGTTATTCGATTAGTCGACCTAAATTACTCGAATAAAATTTTACTCGAAATTGAAATTTTTTTGTTTGATCGAACATATTTTGACTTTAATTATTCGATTAATCGAGCAAACATTATTCGAGTGAATACCCTACATAATATCTTAATTTTCCATGAGATTTTGGGTAAAGGTTCCCTTATGATTTGCAATAGCCACAATGAAATGCGCACAGAAACTAGCTAATACCCCTCCATAATCAATTTGAATGTAGTTTAATAAATATTTTGAATAATGTTACAATATTAAAATTAATTTAATTCAATAATTCCTAAAAACAATGTTTAATAATAAAAATTTAGCCACGTTGCTTTAAGTTGATGCTATATTTTCCCTTGTTAATTAAAATATTAATCATGCCAGATTCTTTCTGAATGTAACATTACGAACATATAAGGTCACATTAAATGGGCAATTAGCTAGTGGCATGGAGAAGAATAATCCAACGATAGCACTGGGCATTTCTGTAGTAAACTGGTAATTTAACATAACTTCTCGGGATGTTTTATTACGACACAGTTTTTCTTGTTGTTTTTGATGTTTTCGTCCTAAATAAGAGTCAAACAAACAGTTCATTGATTATGTAAAGAACATTTACTGAAAAGCAAGTTTATTTTTAGACAAACTTTTGTTAAAAATTTTTTGGTGATAATTTATTCTGTGCAGTTTTTGATTACATGTGGCTTACCGAGATATTGTCCGAGCTTTGACAGAGTGATCATGATGTTTATTTTCTTAAAGCTTATGTCTCCCTCTATAATTGTCACATTTTGTTATCGGATCGCAATTTTTAAATATAGACATTTATTACAACTTTTTTAGAAATATGAACCACAGAATTATATTTCAGTTAGCCTTTTACCAGTACAACATTTTTCTTTGCCGCATTTTTTTTAAAGTTGATAAATAAAATTTTCCCAAAACTAAGCATATGATTTGAAGTCGGCAGGCACTTAACTAACCGATATAAAATCTCATGTTTTGAAAGCATTTTGTGCATAGAAGATATTTCTTTTTATTTAAAATGACTTTGGCAAATCAAAATAAATTTTTTACGCAAAGCGAATGCAACAGCTCACTTAAAATGAAACTAAGTTTTTTGTTATTTTCGGTGTAAGTAAGAATGAAACATTTACTGAGCCAGACAAACTTTTTATTAGATGTAAAAATTAATTTTAAATAAATGTTTCTTTGAAAATAAAAGTAAAATTTTATTTGTAGGGAATGAGGCACGCGTTGTGTGTATGTGGCAATAATTAAGATTCCTTCTGAGCGAGAAACATCGTGTGATCATACTATCATTAGATATATTTGGCATATATACCGTTACATTGTACTTTTTCTAAGATATCTCTATTGTACATATTAAGATCAAACAGTCATACAACTGCTTAAACACAGTATGCCAATTTATTCATAAGAATACTATGTCATATATATATATATATATATATATATATATATATATATATATATATATATATATATATATATATATATATATATATATATATATATATATATATATATATATATATATATATATATATATATATATATATATATATATATATATATATATATATATATATATATATATATATATATATATATATATATATATATATATATATATATATATATATATATATATATATATATATATATATATATATATATATATATATATATATATATGCCAGAGGAAGTGTAGCTTAAATTACACATTTGTACTCATGTTTACATTTGTATAATGATGCACATAATTGAAATGGCGGCAAAATGAGCCTGCTTGAACAGATAAATATACATATGCTGTTAAGGCCCAAAATTAAAGGTTTAATTTAAAATTGAAGTTTCTCCTATTCGCAATAGCTTAGTAAAATTGGAAATAAGCACTGGAATATCATATATTTGTTTTATGTACAAGTTTTTTGGAAACCTTTAATACAAAATACCGGAATAATAGTGCATTGCCTCGTATAGTTGCTGCACTAAATATGGAGTTTAAATTGTAACCTTATTTGAACTTCATATACTATACATATAATGAACTGCTAAATTAATTTGATGTAAAAAATATTTATAAATATAGATTGGAGTATTTGATAAATCTATTATTTGAAATATTTTTCCAATTTTATTTAAAAAAAGTTTTTGTATATTGTGGGCTAAGCATTAATGAAAAGAAGGCAGCCGTGATCGCATCATCATAACTCTTTTCCTCCTAGACCTCACAAAATGTTTAGGTACGAAAAGATACAAATGTGCATTCGAGCATTGTATTGATAATAGTAATGGTTTTTTTTGCAATAGTTTATCATCGTAATCCGAAAAATTCTCTATAATAGTTTTTGTGCTAGAAACACCCTTATATTTTTAAATTATCTAGAATTTCCCAGAAATCGTTTCTACGAAATTGAAACTAAATTCACTTTGTCGATTACTTAATTAGATAATTTGTATGTATTGCCACGTCAATATTAACATACATATGTATATACTTATGTAAACAATAACCAACACACACGAGTTGTTGTTGATGTTCTTGTCGTCAAATCCTTAGAGTTAAATTGTACTACTCGTACAAACTACAGACAATTGGGTTGGCAAATGATGTAGTTAATGTAACTAAAAATAATATTATGCCAACATGCATAAAGTGAAGGCTGTATGTTTGTTGGACATTATATAAAGTGTGTCTATAAAAACAGATACTAATACTCATAGACGTTTAAACTAATTGGTGTGAAACTACTAAATAAAGGATTTTATGGAAATTACTGTAATATCTAAGAAAACAAGAAAATATATTATCCCAATTAGAGAATTTTTTTTTTCGTTGTGTAAAAAGTACGTTTGTTTGCTTTACGCTAGATAATTAATTGAAAAGTTTAAGTAAGAAATTCCAACTAAATATTAAATATTATGTATTGAAAATGAGCTTTATTTTATATGAGATCATTTGCAAGTATAGGGTATGCCAGAATATTTTTATAGTGATGCATTATTTAATTTTCAATTACTTATCACTACTCGTTTTTCTGTCCGCTTAAATGGTAGGGCAAAAATATGTTAAGTATTCCCTTTACTATGAAAATGTGGTGAGTGCTTGGTGTTGTTATATGTATTGCAGTCCCAATTATTACCGACGACATTTTCATCGATGTTGTCTGCAAGACCATCCATGATTTATCGCATATAAAACATATTTAGAAATAAGTTTGGCGAGAAGATGGTATACACTGTCGTGTATAAATAGTTTGTTCTGACAAGATTATGAAAATATATGCTACAAAGACCTTATTGACGACAACAGGAGTAACCAGTGCATCGAAATTGTTGTGCGTATGTCTATATTGATGAGAACAACAGTAAAAACTCCATCTAAGGTGTCGTGCGTACAGTTTTATTGACGACAACAAGAGTAACAAATGCATCGAAGTTGTCATGTGTATGGTTTTATTGTCGACAACAAGAGTAATCACTGCTTTGAAGTTATCGTGTTTCCATTTACGTAATTTAAAGAGTATAAGTTGCCCACAAAATGTGTTTTTGTGTACATACTTCGGTAAAGTAGTTGGTACTATGCTACCCTACCAGTGTGGAGGTTGTGGATTCGATTCTATTATTTTACATATAAGTTTTATTACTATTCATTGACGACATCTTTAGCAGCATGTTGTCAACATTTTCATCAACGACTTTTGTGCCCTTTGTTCGAAAATGTTATCAATAGTTGGCTTAGAGTATCGGCAATTTGTCGTCGGTAATAGATAATTGTTCGCACATACATCGAAGATGTCTCGAAGTCTTGGACTATGGGAACCGCTCATATGATTGGAGTGGAAAGTAGCGGTGTGTGTGATAGAGAGCAATTTAAAATAATCTGCGCTACTCATAATGAAGAAGGAAAGGCTGTTGCGATGGTAACAATCTTTTAAGAAAAAATATAAACAACTTTTAGTATTGATTCTTTTCATTTAATATAGTTTATCACAATTATTGTAAGTTTATTGCCAGATTTAAAATTCATTAAGAGGTAAGTATGTATGTAAATAGATTTTATAAATTCCAAAAATACAAAAATGGTTAAGTGGGTAGATTTGTTGAGCAGTAAGTATATTTTATTTTCTTTAAATGTTGGAAAGTTATTCAAAGTATGTCATAAAAATGTAGTCAGTTATAGACCTTTTAAGACCTTTTTTCAAAAATGAATATACTAAATTGCTATACTAAGATGAAACAATATACATATCGTGTAATTTATTTCGACTATGGGCTACAGATAGCTTTGCAACGAGCATATGAATCATAAAATCACTCAACTCCGATTAAAAATAAGAAAGTTATGATCATTAAATGAAAAACGGCAATATTGTTTTTCATACAAATTATATTTGATTCAGCTTGTAGAAAATAAATTTCTTTGATCAATAATAATTTTGCATGGGAAAGAAAATCGGCTCTTTTCACTTAATGACTTATAACTTTGTTACTTTTTTGTAGGATCTCGTCAATTTTATGCTTCGTTTATTCGGCTCATAATGATATTTTAGGTTGAGGCTTAAAACAAGTTATTAAATTTTTTCCGTATTAATGAAGGAATTTAAGTAAATTCATACAATTGGTCCTACCTCCAGACGTGAAGGAGGGCTAAAAGATATGTTGTATATTATTAAACATATTTTTTGTATATAATTTTTATAGACTCAACTTTCTGGATATTTTCTCATACTTACATCGATGATGTTCGCTAATACCCGTCACAATAAATTTTAAAGATTTTAAAGTTTTGATGCCAAAGCATAATAGCAAAGAGATTGACACCTCATTCATCATTATCTGCGTTATGGTGGATCATCCGCACTAGCAAATATTATAGACTGCTTAGAAGGCATTGTTAAAAAAAAACGACATAAAAAGAAGGAAACAACTTGCTATTTAAAAACTAAAGAGACGATAGAAGGAAGTGTTAAAGCTAATTATTGCTTTTTATAACTGTATAAAATAGCGCATAAAATGTAATTGTCTAATAAATTCTATTAAAACAATTTTAAGCCAAAAGTAATTTTAAAATTGCTTTTAATAAATGAATGCAAACCCTATTATAAAATTCATAGTTAAGTTTATTTACTTAAGCATTACTATAAAACATTTTCATTTACATAAATGGCTTCCTTTTTTTAATTTAATATAAATCATGAACCCAGCCGGATCACTGTAAGTGCCACATAAGCTTTTTGTATGTTCCTTCCATAACTATTTAAACTTATCATAAATTGTACTCATAGAGCGGCAAATAGTTTACTTTGTTAAATCCACCATTTAAATTGTTAATCATATATATGTATGTCTGTATGTGTTCAAGGATGTATGTGGGATAGTGTTTATCCTTTATTTGCTGCCTGAATATCCTCAACATTAGCATAATTGAGCGCATTATTTTCATTTGTTTTAAAAAAGAAGACTTACAATAAGTGAAAAAAAGTCTAAAACAAAAACATTTACAAATTATAATGCAAGTTTGTTATAGAAACATTTTACATACATACATACCCGCACGTTCTTTACATGAAGATAAAGAACAATACCGGAAAATATACTTAAGGTTATCTTCTGCTGTGCCATTTTGTTTATAACATTATGTACTTTAAAGCTAAAGAGACTAATCTTCTCTTTAGCAGTTTCATTTTTGTGCATGTGTATGTGTGTATGCATGTATGCGGATGTTTATACAATAACACATGTATTAAAACTTTTCTTTCTCTTTCTATACACCCCCACACAATGTTATACACGTCTTTTCTTTGATTTAAGAGGTTTTTAGTTTATTTACATTCTAGAATATAAGTAAACGAGTTAAAACAATTTTAAATATTTACCTGAGGTCCTTTAGCAAATGATTCTAATGTGGCTCCTCCTGTTCGTTGTCATTGTTCATATTATTATTGCTCTTGAGATGATACTCTAAGATCTTAGAAAGTGGTCCGCTATATAACAGTGTTGTCTCATTTTTCGTCTTTGTCCATACACTATTATGTAACTGTGTATGTTTTGGTTTGTAATCTCTACCATTTGGTTTGTTTGCTTGTTACATTGTATCACAGCATTACTGGTTGGCCAACCTAAAGTAAAAGTGCACCTAATCTTTGAATGTTGTATGCACTTTATAAGTACGAAATAATTAATTCACTTTATAAAACATGTGCATTTCTTCAACTTTATCTAAAACGTTCATATCAATTCATCATAACTAAACTTTTTTTTTGCGAAAATAGTAACAAAGACCTTCTCTCGTTGTAGAGAAACAGAGCAGAGTCTATAGTGGGAATCGACACCACAAACTCCATACTAGTAGGCTAGTGAGTAGCCGAAAGAGACACTCTTCAATCAATTATTTTTCATGTTTTCATCTTAGACGAAAAATGGGGCATTTCTGATTTTAAAATAGTTATTAGGAATTGTTGCTGTCATTGTTTGCTTAATTTAACTTGAAGTCTTAGTTAAACATAATGGTTTGTTTTCAACATTTAGGTTAAGTTTTTGTAATTGTGTTTATTTCATTCTACTTTTAACAAGCACTCTACGACATCACTTAGTTCAGATACACGAACTTGTGCATACTACATACACCCATGGTTGTCGCATGTACATATCAATATACAAAACACCAACGCAAAGTAATAAATGCGAAACAAAAAACAATATAATCCACACATTCAACGAATGAACATGAACACACACACACAACAGAAAAAGATACAGGAAAAACTTAAAAGGAGTGATATTATTTGTTTTATTATTTTGAGGCTAAAAGTGCATATTGTAACAACAACAAAATAGCGAAATCTATTATGAAAGTGTAGGGTACAAATACATACAAACATAGGAAGAAATAACCTAGCTGGAAAACTCAGAAAACCTTCTTACTGCAGGACTTTTAACCTTCCTATACTCACGACTACGGCCTGTGAGACCGACCTATAGTATTTTAATTTTTCTCTTATGAAAGTAGAGCACGATCGTATTGTAATTTCTGTTAGCTTCATCATTCTCAATGCACTTCAATTAAGTGCCGTTACAAAGTTTGAGCAAATAAGACGTGTGTGCGTAAGTAGCAATTATTGGTCTGTCAGACTGACGTGAGTATTTGCGTAACAGTTTTTCATAGGTTATATCTTGAACATATATATTAATTTTGTGTTATTTTTAGATTTAGTTCATATTTTTTAATGTCCTGTGTTATTTCCTTGGAATCATTGCAGTTTGGTTTGTTTGATTTTAATAGAAATACATGTTTGTGGTGTTTTTTTATCTCTTAAGAATTTAAACATATTTCACAATGAGTGCCATGAAAGACTATTAGTCATATACACAAAAGATTTTTTCTTTAAAACTCGTGTTTTTATTACTAAAAACATACATATCTAAAACTAAATGCATTTTAATTAAGCAATATTTTTGTCGAAAGTTAGACATTTTTCATCATCATTTCAAAGTATTGATTTGTTTTTTCACGGTTACATTAGTTGATATATTATTATGGCTTTTGTTCAAAATTATAAAATATATTTTTTTAATTTTTGCTGTCCGATTACCGGAGATATTTACGAAATCAGGAACAAAGTCAAAGCCAAAAACCAAAATTTTAAAATTCAAAGCCAAATAAAATTGTCTCTATAAGTTTTACATACATCATTTTTGAATTGGAACCACTGTATGGTAGTAGTAATAACATCACTTGTTAAATGCCGTATTTGTTGTGGTTTATCAGATGTGTGTGTGTAGTTTTTGTCGTTATTATAATTATTGCTGAAATTGTATCATAAAGATTTTGCAAATTTTAAACGCTACTGCTTCATTCCAAAGCATTATTCCTAAATACCTTCCTGCGAGTGTGGTACGAATGAATTAAAAATCGCAATAAACAAAAACTAAGTTGTGTTCATACAATACAAACTTATACCTTTTGAAGCATATATATTTATGCGTGTAGTTATTTGCAACCTTGTACGAGGATAGTATGCAATTTCTTTTGTTGTGTTTGTATGATCTATAGTTTTTTGAGAATGAAAATAATTAATATTAAGGATTCTACATTCGTATAAGAATTGAAATTTCTAGTAAAAAAACTGCTTCACCTTTCTACAGCTATCTTTTACTTTCACTTTTAGAAAAATTCTTCTAAATTTTATACATTTTATAAAAAAAAACGAAAAACAGCTGCGAAAATGGTTCTTTAGACAAACAAATGATATTTGTATTTATATATATCAGCGAATCATATTTGTTGCTGAAAGACCTCGATCGTTAGGATGTAAAAAGCTCCTTACCGTTTTGTGTGATGGTTGAGTAGTTATATTGGCTATTGAGCGACAGTTATACAAGGAAATCAATAAAGATATACACATATGTATATCTCTTTTCGTTTTTGCCCTTTTTCATGATGGCAATTTTTCCGTTTAGCTTTTTTGTTTAATTAAAGTTTTTTTATTTTTTAACTTTTTTCGATGTTTTGGTGTTTTTTTTTCATTTTGCTGATTTTTTAGTTTTTTTTTGTGATTTTAGATTTTTTTGCAGAGTTTGGCAATTTTTTGGGTTTTGGTGTTTTTTTTTGTTTAAACGTTTTTTTCGCTTTTTGACAATATTTTTAGTTTTAGCGATTTATTTAAGTTTTGGCGCTCTTTTCGGTTTTGGGGATTTTTTCGGTTCTTGGTGTTTTTTTAGTTTTAGCGTTTTTTTTGGTATTGGGACTTTTTTAGTTTCATCTATTTTTTCGGTTTTTGGCGAGTTTTTTAAGTTTTGGCGTTTTTTTTCGTTTGGCGCTTTTTGCGTTTGGTGATTCTTATCCATTTTTGAAGATTTTTTCGATCTTATTTTATTTTAGGGTTTTGGCGATTTTTTAGTTCTGGTGATTTTTTTTGTTTTAACGTTTTTTTTTAATTTTTGTGTTTTTTTCCTTTAAGCGCTTTTTTCATTTTACCGATTTTTGGTTTTAACATTTTTTTAATTTTGTAATTTTTTATTTTAAGCGTTTTTTAAAATTTGCAAAGTTTGTATCTTAAGGCTTCCAAAAATTTTGTGAACACTATTTCACCACAGCAAACTCAATGATGGAGACACATTTTTTTAATTTGTTTTGACTGACTGATAATCAATATAAGCACAAGCGATTAATAGTAAGTAGGATGTAATAACCATTGGCCATTCAACGGTACATAAGTATTTTTCGATTTATACTCTTCTTTAAAGCGCCGTCGACAGTCAAAGCCTTATTTGATTAAAATAATTTATAATTTGCTTATTGCCATAACAAGAAATGCACATTATTTGTGCAATTAGGAAATTTACACAATTAAGGGCTTAATTGAGCGCAATTGAGCTGAATTTACCATAAAAGAACACAGTTAATAAATTGAGCTATTTATACTTATGTGTTGTTTCCACAATGCAAACAAGCACTGCTTGTCTAAAATTTATATGAAAAGCAAACAGTTTTTTGAGTGATTTCCATATAAATTTTAGACAAGCAGTGATTGTTTGCATTGTGGAAACAGCACATTAATTGTTTAATAAATTGAGTTGCATCTACTGAACAGACTTTATAAGTCTGTTCGGTTTGAAGACAAACTTCTGCACAATGTAAGGCGTAACATACAGGTGAACTCACTATAACAGCTGAATATCTATCTATTCGTTACTCGCTTACTCGGCAAAATTAAATAAAATTTATATATATAAATGAACAAATAACTAAATAAATAATTGTAAAACTTGCAAAAATACCTAAAAACAACTATAAAGCACCGATTGCTTGTATCGTGAAAACTGGCAAGTTGCGAAAATAAAACAACAACAGTAGCAGTTAGCTGTGCTAGCGGTCTCACCTTCAAATACTAATTGTGATTAAAGTTGGTGCGTTACAAGGAGTGAGTGTGTGTAACATCCACCAATTCTAATATTATTTAGAATCTAAATTTTAGATTCTCTCTTTCAGGTACCGTGGGGAAAGGGAAAGTTGATGTGTACAGCTAATAACTAACTTGCTTGTTGATTATAATTACCGTCCCGTAATTATGATTATCGAGTTGGGTTGGATAAATAAAATGTACGCCAGTTATTAGAGAAATTCATGAGGATTTTATTACGGGTGGTTTTCTCACCGTTTCTAATCCTTCTTCAGTTTGGTTTACAATGTTGGTTTACAATTTTGGATTTACTAGATTATAGTTACAATAAGTTCAAGATTGTGCAACTTAGTTTGCGACAGGATCAAATTTGTTTTATTTGATAATCGGAATAACCTTGGTTGTTCAGAGGTTGTGAGAAGATAGATAGCAAATTTTATATTTTTGGTTACAGCTAACTTTGTAAGCTACACATTTGACACATTTTGACTCTTTGTCGCAAACCAACTTGACATTTGCCTTTAGCGGATAATAAATGTCCGTTAATTCAGAATAATTTCAAATATGAATTGAACATTAAATTTTATATTTTAATTCACAATAGATTAAATTGTAAATGAAATGCAATAATTTTAGTTCTCAAGTATAAAAGTATCTTGTGGATGATTTAAATGAAAGCAAAGTTTATACAAAAAGGTGTAAATAAATACGTTCAATATATAATTTGTTTATATATTGTTAAGGTCCAAACCATGTTTGGACAAATTGAGTATGATAAATTTCATATATGTGAGTACCAAAATCGATAACTCAATTTAAAAGTTAATTGCCTCAATTAATGTGCATCTCTGAGATACTAAATTACGCATCGAATGGTGGCAAATTGGCTTTAATCGGAAAAATATGCTTAAATTATATGTACATGATCAAAATTAAGATTTTATGTAATTTTTACTTTTTTGAGCAATCGTTGTCATTTCGGAAGCTATTTTGTACCACAAATAATGTGTTCCTTTTTCTATTATAGGAATTTTAGTTTTTATCCTATTTCGGCCAATTATGAGTTAACATTTTTGTTATACAGTAAAATTATAGAACTACGGATTTTTTATTTTTTGAGCTTTCGAATTTACAAGGAATGGTGTAACACGTTAAAAATTTAATAAAATTTAAAATTTAATTCTCTATAAGTCAGTAATTTTTTATCCGATCAAAGCCGACTATCCACTTTTCTACGCGTTTTTTAGTAGCGTTTTAATCAATATATACGGCCCTGTTCTGTAAACCGAATCCGAGTAAATTTCTTGTTTTCCAAAAATAAATAATGCCCCTACTGATGTATTTTACATCGTATAAAAACTGAAAAAAGTCTAAACAAATTTTGCTATTAGTGGACTTAATTTCTCTAAATCGAGCATTTTCAAATCGACTTTCTTTACAGAACATGCAGGATAATTTATTTTAATGGAATCAGCCTTTGACTGTGGATAGCATTTTAAATAGAAGTATATTTCGAAAAACACAGAAGTACTGTTATGGGAGAATTGCCGAAATGAATTGTTCTAATATATTTTTGTGTCGTATATAAAAAAAATTCAAGTAGAAAATTTATACTTTTTGGTTGTAAGGCAGTGTTATACAGTAAAATTTTAATAATATTTTGCGGTGAGATTATATAAAATTGCAAAAAATATCATATATGAAAATAAAACATAATCTTTCAATTTAAGAAGATAATTCTCGTGTTGCTATCGCAAATGAAAATATAAGGACAAAAGTAGATACATGTAAATAAATTATCTTAAATTTGCAGAGTTCATTCCTCGTACTTATATCTAAGTACATCATGACAAACATAAATACTTACCAATGAATACAATTCTAAGATGAAGGAGACACAAAAGCATTATAGAATCATAAGAAGTGTGTCACTTCTGTACTAGGCACAAAATGAGCTTAAATGTCAACAACCAAATTTTGTTGTGGTTCATACGATTTCATTTACAAACGTATAAATAGATGTACGTGTGCTCACACACACTCTCAGTTTCTCTTCATACAACACAAAGCTCATACGTACATCTATATTGTGTATGGTAAATTTACTAAAGGTATTACTTAATGTTGCCATTATTATTGTTAGTTGGTTGTAGGTTATTACGAGAATTTCTTTTTGCAATTGGGATTTTGTAGTTTGTTTTGTAGGAAAAGCCTATTGTTTTTTGTATAGATAAAAGTATAATATAAAAGCTCTTGGTTTTGTTTGTTTACTCCTTTTGTATCATTTGCGGTTTTATATTTATGCATTTAATTGTTGTTTATATGGTTTTGGAAAACAAAATGAAATGCTAAATAAACATGGTTAACGATCTGTATCCTATGGCTGAATCTTTAATATATTTATAATTAAATTTATTTCAGCTTAATTTTGATTTATATGCTAGTTGCAATTTCCTAGTTTTGAAAGATTCTTTTAATATAATTGTTAACACAATAAACTTTAGGTAAATATCATGATAATACCCTGTTCAGACATGGATTTTTAGTTGAGACAATTGAATTTTAATTGAGAAATTAAATTTAGTGTTTACACATAGTAAATCAAGCTTACTCAATTAGCATTTGACTTTGCAATGGTGTAGTTAGTATACAAGTGGCTGCATAAATACAGCGAATACAACAATAAAACAAAAACTAGATAATGGTTGTAAAAAAATTCTCTTGTTTGACGTAACTATGCACAAAATTACCACAGTAAAAAATAATCATCTGACGTTATACTGCTATATGTATATTTATTACACCATTGGCTTGCCACTGTATAAAATTTTTGCTTCTCACTGAACATACTTCGCAGTAAACATACTTGTTACATGGGGTTGCATATCGTACTTTACTCAATTTATGAAGCAATTATGTACTAATTGCTCAATTTATTAATTGAAGCCTTATATGGTAAATTGAGCTCAATTAACCTTAATTGTGTAAATTTCCTAAATTGCTTAATTAAGGCGTGTGTCTGAACAGGTTATAAGGGCTAACATTAGCGCCTCTTATTGTTGCCTACTTTATGAATATGTAATATAGTTATAACTCCATAGAGGTTTACATCTTCTCTTAGTAATTCCCCGGTAATTTCGGTGTATACTTATTGACATATTTTATCCCTTATTGAATTCATTTGTAGGGAGCTCTTCTATTGAAGTATATAAAGCTACTATATCCAAGTAAAAAATGCCGCTTGCTGGTTTGCAATAGAGAGAAGCAGTACTTCCACTTACAAACCTACTTACAAGAGGCATGCTTTTTGTTAGTGATTCGAAAGTATTTGCAATACCTCGGGCTTGGCTGTACGCGATAGGATCAATCAAAAAATCAAAAATGGACTTACATAAGCGCATCGTAACCGTTCGCTGCATGATTCGAAAAAACAATTTGTTACCGTGATTTAATATTTACAGTCTGTACCATGATGATGACTGTTATCGGACGACAGGTATTAAGTTCAATGGAAATAATTTCAATTGACTTTATTTACCACCATAAAGGGAAATAAAGTCAATTGACTTTAATGCGTTTTCGAAAACTAAATAAAGTCAATTTACTTTATTGCACTTTCAAACATTTAATTTGCATAACATCCCTATACTTCCCAATAAATAATGATCTGAATGCACCAAGTTAATACAGGTATCAATTAAAAGCCATATTTTTTATTAGTTTTTTCCATTAAAACTAAAAATTTTAAGAAATTTTATTTTTATTGCTTTTGAACCATATGTATGATCTGATTCCAACCATATATTCAGTCATAATATGTTGCTCTTAGATTATAGTTCGTTAAACCAAGTTTTTTCTTTACGTTTAAAAAAAAATACTTATGTAAGCATTTGAGAGTATAAATTTCTCAAAAGTTAGAGATATTTCTTTTATAAGCCTTGGAGGCAAACAATTTCTCCGAGATAAACCTTTTAAAAACGTCAGACAAACCCAATTAGTTATTTTAAAATTGTACATGTTCCAAAATTTATATTTACTTTTTTGAACTCAAGCAAAGAATAGTGTTATATTCAAAATTATTCAGTCAAATAATAATTTTGAATAAAATACATAATACAAAAGAGTTCCCTACATTATAGAATTGAGAAATTTTTATTTCAATATTATTTAATAAATATTCTTATACCCTTAACAAAACTAAAGACTACTTACTCAAACATTTGCCAAACTTACTTAGTTAATGGCTAATCTAATTGAATAAAAAAAATACAAACATGCAGAAGAAATGTTTCACACATCATTAGTCAGTCATAAAAAAGGACTTATACCAACAATAAGGATAAAATCAAAAACTCATAAAAGTCACAAAAAGACATGTCCTACCCAACAAGAAAAATCATAAAATGTGAACAAATAGAAAACGCATAAATATATCTATATAAAAACTATGCGTCTGTAAATAAGTGCATACAGTGGAGCTTAAAAATTTTCAAACATTTGTGTTTATAATAAATTTTTGTTTGTTTATAGGAAACATATCGCTCCTTTATTGCCAGGTAGTCATATCTGAAAACACCAAAACTTTCAAGTTACTGAAGACAAGCCGGTGTTTGATGGAAATCGTTGAATTTGAAATCGGCACCGATTTTAAAAACAAATTCTATTGAGAGATGTCTTATATATTCATTTTATTATTTTCAAGGCTTAGAATATTTTAATCGAATATTTTCTTCGATACAAAATTATAAAAACCGTAAATAAGTCACCTTTTAGTAGAATTTATTTTTGAAATCGGCGCCGATTCAAATCGACCGATTTTCATCACAGAGGGTGTTCCTTATAATTAGGGCTCGGATTTTCATGCAAATGCATGTTTTTTTTTGTGGTGATAGATAAAGAGGTATTGACTAATTATCCATCCGAATCATAAAAATTTAAGTAGTTTGGCATCGATTTGTAGTTGCATACTTTTGCATATTTTAGTGCTAAGTGCATATTTGGCAATAAATGCATGTTTTTGAAGCTTTAAAATTTTTTTAATGCATATTTCTCAATTTTTTAAAGAAAAATATTATTATTATTATGGATGGCAACCAAGCCTCATATGGGTTGCCAGTTGATGGCAGCTGACAAATGAGAGCTTTTAATTTTAGTTGCTATTTAGTGCCTTTCTGGCAGCCATTAATTTTCAGTTGCCGACTGGCAACGCAACTAAAGTTCGGTTGAATTAAATAATAATATACCCAATAATGTTTGTTGTATGTTATTTTCTCTAATAATAATAACAAACTAAAAATATATTTTCATATTGTTTTTGTTTTGGTACTTTATTCGTAGATAAATGCAAATTTTGGCGCATATTTTTAATTTTTAGATGCATTTGTTGAGCGCTTAAAATCAAATTTTAGTTGCATGAAAAAACGAGCCCTGCGTATAATCTTTTTATAATATATACATACATATTATGTAAACTAATTTTTCAGAAACACATCTTAATCTAAACCGAAGCTATAATGTTGAAACATAGCAAACTTTTTCATTTAAAAAAAAAAAACTTAGGTACATTGCGCGGTATTCAGAAAGAGTTAGATACATGATCAATATGTTCTTTTTTAAAAGCTGCCATAGAAAGCTTTAATGCCCCTGTTCTCTGAACAAAAATCGTACAATATGTGCAGAGTATTATTATTCAATTCAATAAAATTTAATTAATTTCAATTCAGTTCAACTGAATTAAATTCAGTTTACTTTAGTCATTTTTACAAATACATATATCAAGAAGATGAAGTCTTCCATAGTTACAAGCTATTCTATAACATTTTATATTAATACAACACTGGTTGGGTAAAGAATCTAATGTAAAAAATAGTCCATTCATTAATTTAATATATTTTGGGCTTAATTTTCAAACATTATATTGATCTAAATCAGTGGTAGCCATTCTCGTATGCTCGCATAGAGTAGGCTATATTTACCATCAATACAAGTAAACTGTACACTGTGTGAGGCTCATAGCCTATCTACTTATACTCGAAGCACATACACAAAAAAGAATGAGGTAGTGTATATTTGGTAGGGATGCCAAACGGGACTGGTTTTTGCAAATCCCGGGACTCGGAATTTCAGAATTTCAAATCCCGGGATTTCGGGATTTTTCGGGATTCTGGATTTTTCGTTTTGATTAAAACAATCAATTTATAATGTAAAATATTTTCATTCTGTATATTCATAATAACAACTAAAAGAAATTAATAAATAGAAGTTAATTTCAATGTATTTTAATACAAATTTTAATATTTCACTGAAAAGTAAAATATATATTACGAAGTAAGTACGTTATAATATGTAAAATAATTATGAAAATTAATTAAGTAGAATCAAGAAAATAAATTAGATATAACCTTTGATGTAGAATTCTCCTTATTACAGGTTATACATTGACCAAATCACGTCAAAAAATTCTCTGAGCCCATTAAGGGGAGTAGCAATAAAAAAAATAAATTGGTTACCTATTTATATCTTCTGTAGTTAGTGTGTACATATTGGAATTATCTCAATTTCCGCCGGAAATACCATAAGTGGAACCACAGTTCACAGTTTATGCTGTCAGTTGGCATACCTAATAGTTCTTCAGAAGATATTCAGGATAGGTGAATACTCGTTGCTAACACAATGAAACAGTTTCCGAGACAAAGTCTGTAAGAAGCCACTGCTTTAGAGAACTAATTAAGGCCTGAATGGCCGAAGCTGGACATATCCGCATTACACTGGTAGCAAGAACATCTGGAAACAAACTTTTGACATTCATAGAATAAGGAATATTGTATCGATTTAACGATACTATACCAAAATTGTTTTCTCCTAAGATTAAAATAGTGCAGAAAGCATCATTAATGATGTCTCAGAGATCATAGCCGAATTTTCCGGTTACCATGCCCACTTTCACTAAGAACGTGGATAAGCTCGTTTATCACCACCGACCAGGAGAGTGGAGATAGAGGATACCCTTTGACAACCATAATGCATCTAAATATGTACATTAATTTGTTTTACTTATCATTATGACTTTTTGTATTCGAATTTTACTTAAAAAACGTAATTTAAATATTTTGGAATTATCCGCGATTTTTTCGACAAATCCCCGTATTCGGGATTTCTCAATCGCAACAAAATCCCTGTATTTTCGGGATCGGGATTGTCTTCCCTAATGTTTGGCCACCAGTGATCTAAATTTATCATCATTGTTCGAAATAATGCCGAATGAGGTATATTCAATCTGGTTTGCTGGAATAGCATCACTCATACGTCCGGGTTTTTACAAAACCATTGCATAGTTTTTTGTCCTCCTATATAATTTATTTTTCAGTGCGAATGAGTAATGAGTTAAAAATTAAATAAATAATACACAAAAAACTGCTAAAAAATCGTAAACGAATTCACTTGAAATACCTATTTAAAATTTTTTAATTCACAACGTTGTAAATTACAATTTTTATTAAGGGCCTTACTTTGTAGAACGCGCTGTCCAGCGTTGACAAATTTTCAATTTGTTTTATTTTTGTATGTATTATAAATTGTTTCTATACAAAATCAACGCTTAGCGTTTTAAGCGGTCCATCCATTATACAATATTATTGCATATGTTGTTGCACATATTGTTTTTTGAGCTAAACTATGCAATAAACGGCACAATATTATGAAATAGAGGGCTGCACGAATATATTCGAAAGTACTCGTATGTATGTTTGTGTGTGTATGCATGTATGCTTTTTGTATATATGTGTGTATATATGTATGTATATATGTATATTTGGTCGTGGCTATGTATGTGCACACATATACATGCATGTATACAAAAGTATATACATAAGAACATACATCTATGCACACACGAAATTCGTACGAGTACATTCTACGAATACATTTGTGTACAGTTTGCAGCCCTCTATTATGAAAGCAAATATTGCCCAATTTTTCTGACAGTGAAAAAGTAAACATAACACTGACCAATGTTGCCATCACATTACAAAATTTTCTTAATTGTACAAAAGTATTTTGATTTTTTCCAAGATATTGTGCTACTTTCGAATATGACATACACATTGGCGATATTATTGTACAATACGAAAAATTGAACAGTTACATTGCAAGTGGAGACACTAAATTGTGTGTCAATTTTTTATGCCTATAAAATTATATTAAAATCTATTTAGGTTTTAGTTTAATTTGGGTTTTTAATTAAAATAAATTCTCTATTTTGCATCAAACATTTTTAAAGCAAAAAACTTTTTCAAATTACTAGTAATAGTCTAATAGTAATAGTCTAAGGGGTGTTATAAGTTTGTAGTATATGTCTGAGTATCAGTGTTTCAGTGTATCTGTGTGTCTATACAAGTCATCGTACAGCCCAAATGGCTGGAGCGATTTTGATTTAGAATTTTTTATTTGAAATAATACTTGATCCATAGTGTTCTTAACTATATTTGGAAAAAATCGGTCCAGCCATTTAGAAGATATCTGTGTTTCTTTGACACCGTAGCTTCCAAACGTCTAGATCGATTTTAATTTAGTAAATTTTGTTTTGAAGGTGACTTGATCCAAAGTATTCTACCCTACGATTGAAGAAATTTGGTCTAGCCGTTTTGAAGCTATCATCTATTTTCTTCGGAGTTTTAAAAAATTTTTTATTAAATGTTATTATTTTTATATTTACATGCTCTCTCTTTTATCCATATAGCTTATAGCAATTTGATTAAAACTAATATATTTTAAATTAATTTTTTGGACGTCTCTCAGTAATTTTTATTACCTTGAATATTATTTTGTAATTTTCAAGGTCATCAAAATCCGGTCCAATATTATTGTCCAATATTTTCCAGTTCACTGCTTAATTGAATTTTAATCTCATTAGATTCTATACTGCAAGAATCTTATCAGCCCTTTTCGTTAAAAAACTACGTCGATTGTTAAAATATTCATGAAAGTCTTCGATTCCTTCTAGAAAAATTTGAAAAATTTGTCGAAAAATTTGAAAAAGTTTTGTCTTATAATTACAAGTACGTAGAAAATGGGAGTGGAATCAAAACTAAGGAGTAGTGAATGGTGAGAAAAGATATATTGTATAATTGATCGCATATTAATCGTTTTCAGTCAATTTAGTTGGGACTCGGGCTAGTATTGTAGTAAAAGGCACTGAACAAATTCCATGCAGCTGGATTTAGGACCTATCGCATAGTCCCTAAATAATATTAATTGTTTCCGTACAATAAGACAGCTATGTCAGTCAGAAAACAGTCCGGTAACTATATTTATGGCGAGGGCTTATATTCAAATATTGCTATCTAAAAAATTACAACTTTACAGGAGAGAGAAAAAACTGTTTTTACGTTTACTTTAAGAGTAATAACTAAATTTTATTTTACAATGTTATTTAAAATCGACATCTAAATGTTACTAATATTAATTTTTTTCCATTCTTGATATTCGCGATTATATATGTTTGATAGCACTTTTTGCAAATTAAATTTTTATTGATTGGAACATTGAAATAATATTAAATTTGTTTTGGAGCACAATGAATGCTTAATATCTCAGAGACCTTCAAGAATTTCATGAAATATATTTCGGATTCTATAAGAGGGTATTCAAAACATATATATCCCTTTCCTAACTTAATTTTTTTAAATGGTCGGTGGGTCAAATATTTAATGAGGTGACGATTTGTCTGCAAATATTTTATGATATATGGCTTATTTTTAAGAAGAATAGCTAGTTAGAAATTAAAGTTTATGCAATTTAATTTTTTTAATGTTTTGTTGATTGAAATGGGGCCTAGTGCTCTCAAGTTGGGGTCAATAATACTCATGTATCTAGTGAAAATATTAGATAGAAAGAAAACTTCGTCGAATGCTGCCAATCGGTGAGGGTGAAGAAGTTTTAATAGTTGAAAACTTGTGGTGCAAGGAATAAGTTAAAAAATCTAGATCATGGTTTCTGATTTTTTATATATCAAACCGAATGATTGGTCAGCTAGTTTAGCTGTACCGAGGTTGTGATACTCTGCTTTTTGAGTTAGAGTTATTTTCTTGAAGACATAATTGCTAAACTTTCACTGGTCAGTGTAGAAAAGCTGAAATTAAAATAAAATAAGTTATATTTTTTCAAGATGTGTCTGACAAAACTTTATTCTCTACAGACATTTAAGTGTATTTGTAATGATACTCACTCTACAAAAACTGAAAAAGAATAGCAATAACTATATAGTATATAGAAAAGTTGGTATATTAATTCAACTACGTACTATACGATTATATATCGTAATACACAAAACAGACATGTTCATATACAATATATCTAGGTTTGAGTTTGTATATGCGTGTTAAAGTGTATTTAATTTTATGTATCACGTTCGCACTTCGACAAACGCAGTGGAAAGAAAACAACAAGAGTGAAATAAAAATGTTCATCAAAATAAAATATTATTTGTGTATAGTGTGTATGTATGTATGTAACATTGATGTAAAACTTATGTACTGGTTATTGCAAAATAATGTTTGTTTTATTTTACTTATGTTTGTGTTGTATTTGAGCCAGTCTTTTATCGCATACACGCGCATTAATAACATGTACGAGTTTGAGCGTAAATATTTGTACGTGTCTTCCTACGTGTAAATGTTTTGGACACGAGTGCGCCAAAAGGAATTCGATAATGAGAAAATATGCTCCTTAAGCCATTATTATTATGCGATCATTAAATTTTAGACAGACAGAAGCAAAAGTACTAAAATCAATGAATGTTTCACATATAATCAAAACATTAAATACATTTACGAGTGCATTTTTAATTTTGATTATTGTATACTATTTTCATGTCAACATTCATTAAATTATTTAAAATTTGTCACTATTATATTAAAGTTATATACCAAATATAACGTTATTACTGGCTTTTAACAATTTAAATTTTCAGTTGTGAGCTGCAGTTTAAAGTCGATCAAAAGCAAGCACCCAAGCTATGATGCAAAATATATTCAAGTGTGATCTGTAAGCTCTGCGCAATTCTTAAAGTTTTCTTGATTAAACTATTAATTTGTAACAACAATTATTTAAAATTTTCATTAACTTACTTTCACTTTTATTTTATAACATCAAAATTTTTTTTGGCTGAAATTGAATTTTTTTATCTATCTATATATAAAATCGTTTGTGTATTTGTTAGTAACGCATGACCTTGGGAACTAAAAGAGCTGCCGACCTGACATTTTTAACACAGGTTCGTATTAATCCAAGTTACGTTCTTGTTTTCTTTTCGAAGCAATATGTCGCCTTGTAGTAGAGTTATTTTAAAGAAACATATTTAAGCATAAAAAACTACACAGAGAAAACAGATTGATTGGAAAACAGTTATAATTACGAAAACTCAACAACATGAACCAATATTTTAGTATAAGTACTGAAATTGAATTAATTAATCATAATTCCTTGCTTATGACTGAAATAATATACCTTAATTATAATTTCAGTAGCAATACCTAATACTTGCAATAAAATTTCGGTTGTAGTTTACAAAACACTTATTTGGAGTTTCCAATCGAATAGAAATTTGATGTAATTGAAAAATTGGTAAAAGGCCCTCTTGACAGTTAAAATTAATTAATATTAAAATTATAACAATATCGAAGTCAAAATCAATCAAGATTTAAAAGTAAATTTTGCATTGCTAAGTCCATTTTATGAATAGTGATTTATTTCGTGTTTTCTAATGGTGCTCGCAAAAAAATAGATGAAATCAATAATCTTGCTAAAACAACTTTTGAAGCATTCAACAATGAAATGGCCTGGCTATATCTGGTGTATCTATATAAAGAAGAATTCGTAAGTCTGTGGCGATATTCAAAGTGGACAGTTTGCTGTAACTATCTAAGGAAAGCCAGTAATGATCCCTACTTTAAGTTGACAAGGATTGCGAAGATTGGTAAGTAAAAAACAAGCTGCTTTCGGTACTTTGATAACTATGTATATTGATAACTAATTGTACAAATTATAGTCAACCTTGAAAAGTTAGGAAATGGAATACAAGCGACGTTCTATCAAAGGTTAATTAATTTTCTGCATGTAATTTTATAATTTTTTGTCAGTTCATAGTGAAGTTGGTTTGTGCCTGAAGTAAAATAAATAAAAATCTTAAACTTTTTAAATCTTATTCACATTAGCATTTTATTTCATTGAGGTTTCTGGTATCTTCAGTTCGTTGTACCGAATTCAATCGTAATATACAACTGAATTTTAGGATAGTACGTGTAACCGAAAAAATTCGATTGGCAATGAATCTGTTTTCTCTGTGTATAGATTTGGAGGTAAGACTACGGTTGCTTTCTTTCTGTTATAGATTGCTAAACTTAATGTTATAGATACAAAAACAGACTTTTATTAATTCGAATACTCTGCCATAAAAGAAAAAATGGCAAAAACTAAGAGATGAAGTGATTACCTTTATTTTCAAAGAGATGCTTTCAAGCATTTCCGCGTTGCATATTTTATGTTCGGTACTGTATATGAAAGAGGGATTGGATAGAGTGCTGTTTAATTCACAATACCAGAACAAGGTGGAATACTTTTCCCATAAATGTGTATTATATGTATGTATGTGTATATTATGAGTCCGCTATTTTTTAAAGTGGAAATATTTTTGGTCTCAATCTCCAAAAATTTAAGGCTTGATGCAAAAATTACTCTTCAAAAATTTCACCCCTGGGACTTCTTCCTCCCGTGCCGACTTACCGTTGAAATTTTATTCAATTACACTTATACATCATGATACCCATAAGTCGAAAAATATAACAACGTCATGAAAAATTTTATTCTAAAAACTTGTTGTCTGACTAAGACATACTATTTTGCAAAACTTCTTTAAAAACTCAATAGAAACTGGGTATATTTTACTCGTTTTTGGTGAGGGAAATATCCCGTTCCCTACCCTTTTTTAATCAATTCATACTGTCACTCTTAGGCCTGTATTACATTTGACAGTTATTGATATTCACTTTTTTGTTTATGTCTTGTGTTCTTGTTATTTCTCTGCACAAGTACAAGTGTGTGAATGTTGGTTTGTTAAATTTCTTTGGATATAAACCCATACAGTTCGACTAAAACTCATGACTTAATTGTTAAACTCTAAAGGTACCGAACGTCAGTTCAACGCTCCGTGCAGTCAACATTTTCTTTGTCTGCATGCTTCACATTTATCTCTAAATAAAAATATAGTTTAATTAAATAATTAATTTAAAACTGAACTCAAACCAAAATAATTAAATTTCTTTGGATATTAAACCACACAGTTCGACTAAAACTCATAACTTAATTGTTTTTTTATTTTGTTGAATAGGGCAAACTCTTCTCAAGTTATGCTAATATATGTCGTTCAAGTTCTGACATTACGGTATACCACGAAAACATTTTAATTTTATATTTAAAATATCCTTAGCATATGTAGTCGGTAACGGCTAAAATTTTTCCGGAACGCGATATACTGTAATTATGTGATATTATTAGGGTAGTTCACATGTCAATCGATAATGTCATGTTCATACGACGAAGTGAAGTACTTGGTTCGCGCTCTTAATTACGATTGGGAAGCACACCGTTCACGCGACGCATTCCTGCTTCGTATCAGGTGACAGGTAATAAGGTCTATGGAAATAAGGTCAATTGACATCTTTCCGCACCATGGTGGGAAATGAAGTCAATTGATCTTATTGCGTTTTTAAAAGTGAAATAAAGTCAACAAAAATTTTGAAATAAGGAAATTTTTCCTTACTCAAATGGAAATAACGTCAACAATGCTTAAAGTATGTCGGGCTTAAGATTTTTCCTCTCGGTATATCGAAAGCTGGCTTCGGTGAGTAAATAATTATACATAGCCGGCCTTCGGTCGGACTTAAGTTTTTCCCCCCCGGTATATCGAAAAGCAGCTTGGCTAATTCTTGCATAGCTAGAATTTGCCAGGTTTAATGATTTTCTGCTGCCTTTAAAACCGTCCGAAGCCTCTTTTCGATATACTGAGAGGAAAAAACCCTCCAGTCTAGCCGAAGACCGACTACGTAGAGAATCTTTAGTAATTAAAATAAAATTTCAAAAAATTTGTAATCATAATGGAAAAAAAACGAATAAAATATGGCTTCCAATTGATGCTAAAATTGACTTGGTACATTCAGATTATTATTCATTGGCAAATATAGAGATTATATTTAAATTAAATGTTTTAAAGCGCAATAAAGTCAACTGACTTTATTTCGTTTTCGAAAACGCGATAAAATCAATTGACTTTATTTCCCTTTATGGTGGGAAATAAAGTCAATTGACATTATTTCCATTGACCTTATTACCTGTCACCCACATATACAAGTTGATAGCTGACGCGCATTTTGTTCACTGTATTGTTTTATTTTTTACAATGGATAAAATAAATAATTTAAAATTATTAATTTTTAATGCTTTTTAACCGACTTCAAAATAAGGAGGAAGATTATCCATTTGCCGTGCATTTTTTTTATCGATGTTTCCTCAAAACTGCGCCATTAATAAACTGATTTCGCATTTTTTCTTTATTTAAAAGGATGTACCTTAAATTGGTCCCGTAGAAAAGTGGGCGGTATCACGCCCATACTAAGTAGATATATTCTTGCCCTTTCATCTACTTCTACTCAACCGATTCCTATGAAACTTAGTAAACACAATAACCTTCTGTTTGGATATTACATCATGATAAAAAAAGTGGGCAGTACGTCGTCCATGCAAAGTAAATATTATTTTTCAAGAGCTGCTTATAAATCAATTTTTTATGGAATTTCACATACACATTTTGGTATTGTTACAATACAACATTGTGCTTAAAAAGTGGCCAATGAAACGTAAATATTAATTTAAACTTCTTCTACTTAATAGATTCATATGAAACTACTCAATCTATTAGTTCTCGTGAAAGTACAGCATTATAATAAAAATTATGCGCAGTGAAACGCCAATTTTGTAGTCATTTTTTTTTGCAAGAATTAAATATTTATGCACACATCTAATATTTTTGTTCCTTTTTACGCATAATACATACATATTTATTTTGTTTTGCAACTAGTTTTGGTTAATGAGCGATGAACTGCGACACAATTTAGAGAAGATAGCAATTTTTCGTGCTTCGTAAGTAGATTCAAAATGAAGCATCTTAAAACAAGGTGCTTCGCTCTCAAAACGTTGTATGGCGAAGCACTTTGTTGTTATCATGATTGGTCTGTGAAGCACGAATGGGAGAGCGAAGCATGAATATATTTGTCAGTGTGAACATAACATTAGTGTTTACTCGTTAAATTAGTAAACATTTTGTTGTTAAAAATTATAAAACCAAATTTTACAACAACAATATGTGTGGAAAATTTTACTAAAGTAACGAGTAAACACTTACAGAATGAGGTGTGAACTGAGCTATTATTTAACAAAATCTTAAATATAGTAACAAAAAAAAAAGGAAGAAACAAAAATTTATTAAAATTAATAAGAGATTTGTCGGTCTTTGTTTCACCCACATCGATAAACGACTGAATTTAGAGCACTTTTCTGCCTAATCATTTACTCATCATCACTCAAATCGCAACAAAGTTTCGGTAATTATAATGCCGCCGAGTTGAGAATGGAATAAAACGGCTCTGAAAGCTTAGTGGTAGTATCAAAAATTGTAGAGACTTTGAGTCATCAGTTGATAAGCATATTTAATTAGAATCAAATACGAGTCCAAATTCCATCGGTTAATACATTTTTTCACCAAGTACCAACTACATCTATTAATTTCCTATACCGATTTTTTAGTACACCAAAAATAGCACCACAAGCAAAACTGTAATTTCCAAAATTTATGAACTAAAATTAATGGTGACTTATGGTGTTTCGAAATGGCATTGTACGTATATATGTCCAATTTATGCTCATGTATTTTTATTATTTTTAGTAACTTTTTCTGCATTGTTAGTTTTTCTTGTTTCTTACAAGTTTGCTTGTTTTTAGAAAAGCACATAAGACAACTACACATATAAGAAGAAAAATGACTTTAGTCAAGTTCTAAGTAACTGTGTTTGGAGCTCGTTTATGTTGCTTAGTAAAGAAACTAATGATGTTCAATATCCTTTTCTCATGCATTTATGTGTGTATTTAATGTAAATACACAAACTGGTACATGTTTATGTTCTTAGATTTGTGAGAATGTTCACTAGTTTTCTCTTTGTTACTTCATTTTTCTTCCGGTTTTTTCGATATATAAATTGTTGTGATAACTTACCCACTGATATATATCTCAAGTTTAGTTTTTCAACATATGTTATGTATTGTACCCTGGCGAAGGAGTAGGAACTACCTAGCAATTAGTTGGCAAAGAAAAAAATAATAATAAAAGTAAATAATATATGACTTTGTAATAAATTTACAGCCATTACTAGGATTACTCTGTTATTTGAAAGAGCTTAAAAAATGAGAACATAAAAAATAAATACAATAATTTATGGTCAATACTTAAATTATTTTAACTTGACTTTAGTTTATAAAAGCAAAAGGAGAAAGGGGCTAATATATATAATATTTTGCCTTTCTTTCTCTACTTTATGATTGATCCAATCTAAATTGTACGTTTGAATGTAGAATTTAATTGGAAATTTGTACATTGGGAAAAAGGTACAAAAGGTAGTTGGACCTTCGTTACTAAAGTAAAGTAATAGAGCTTTCTCCTCCGCCTGCCCCTATTTGAAATAAAAAGAAAAAAATACTTTTTGCGATGACCATAATTTTGTACCTATTTTATTTTCAAAATCACTGCTAATAAATATAAAGTTTTCTATTTATGTATATAATATTAGGTTTGTATAAAATATTACTACAAAACATAACATCCTGCAGGAAATATCAAATTATACTGATTATCTGTTGACGATGTCACCAGTACTACTGACAAATTATATTATAGCTAATGCTATCTATTACTGATATTTAGCACAAGCTTGTCCTACGAAATCTACTAGTAGACTGCGTCAATACTGACTTGGTAGTTCTTGTGGGACCATATGGAGAAAATGTCGATAGTAAGATTGTACTGACTTACATTGACGATATCACGATACTGTGTGAAATGTCCGTAGTAAAACTGTACTGATTCACTATATACTCTGTCACCACCTGCAGAAAATGCCAATAGCAAAAGTATTGACGATGTCACCAATACCATTTTATTTTAATTTTGTTAAAACAGGTACAAATATTTATTTAAAATAATGTTTAAGACTAAAATAAATTACAAAATATTTTACAGTCTTTTTTTAATTAAATTTTCTTATTGTTAAATTACACAAAATGAAGCTCGTTTCGTTTTAAATTAAAAAAAATTATACATTTATAAGCTCATTTCTTCGTGGCTGGCAGAACTTTTTAGATACAATATTTAGCGTTTAACATATATTAGTCAGAAGAATCGTCTTCGTTTAAAAAATTTGTTCCTTATTTTGATTGTTAAAAATTTTTTTTTGCGCTGTAAAGCTGAACTTGTACGTCTTATCAGCATTTTCACTGAAACTTGATGTAGCGTCTAAAAATATAAAAGAAATGGAAATACATTCATATGTTTATGAAATTCTTTTGCAAAATTTTATTTTTACCGATCACAGCCTTTGGAACATCGCCAAAGCTCCTTAATCCTTTTTTTCGAAAGATCCGTCTACATTAAAATCCATTATAATACTTTGCCCTAGAACTAAATGCAAGGTGCTTTCAGCATTATCAGTGAGAAGTAACTGGATTTGTCGTATCTATAAGATATAAATATTTTTTTATTGTGTATCTACCCAAGTTGTTCCACGGCAAAATTTAATGGTTCAATTTTGAATAGCAATTCATTTTTAGTTAGGTTGCTAGAAGTCACTAAAATTTACTTCATTATTATTTTGCCAACTGACAACGCGACAATAGTTGTATTGTATTCCATAACCGTCATAATACTTACGTATGGGTCGCCTTCCCAGTGAACACATGCATGTCATACTTTACATAAGAAAAGAATTATTACTGGCTCATATATGACTTATATTTTCGCACTTAGGTACATCAGACACTGACGTAACACAAATGACACGAAAATTATATCAATATCTTGCTTAAGTGAATTTTACATACTGATGACGTAGTAATAATCCTTTATTTTATTGTGAAGAATAATTTTTATTATATACTAACTAATTGTAATTACATACATATATATATATATATATATATATATATATATATATATATATATATATATATATATATATATATATATATATATATATATATATATATATATATATATATATATATATATATATATATATATATATATATATATATATATATATATATATATATATATATATATATATATATATATATATATATATATATATATATATATATATATATATATATATATATATATATATATATATATATATATATATATAGTATATTATCTAATATTTTTAATATAAATAAAAGTAGCTAAATTTACACATAACTAAAATAAATAAAAAATTTAAATCGGAACGGTGCCACAGACAGATACGCAGAAACCTACATAATCACGTAACGGCTGTAGTATATCCGCTCGCGAACTATCTTATGAAAACTCTTGTTGGTGTGATTCGCGGGTAGGTGCTATAATATAAAAATTGTACTAATCGTTAGTTTAGCAACATCTTAAAACTTAAATGATATGTACTTACATACATATGTTTTAATATAAGTCTTTACATCACATGCACCATCAAGTTGAGAACTACCTCGGCGACTTAGCCAACCCAGAATCATTCGATCCAACTTGACTCATGAATTGTATGCACAACATTATAATGGTACATATGCAACGTTCATGTATGCATATCTGTAATAATAATGAAGATATTAATAACAATATTATCTTCTCTTTTCAAAAAATATTTTCGTATGATAAGAGAAAAAGGGAAGGAAAAATTCGAAAAAGTAGCCTTATTTTAATATTTAAAATAAATTAATTTTAGTTAAAATGTATTTTACAAACTACCTTACATAGCGTATTGTCGAGCCACTATTTTCTTCTAACATTTGTCAAACTTCATACATAAAAATTTCAGAAAAATGTTAGTGCTATTTTTTATATCAACTTTGACTTTTGTCAAGACAAATCAATAGCTCGTGCATACGGTATAATGGCATAGTTAATAAAACTCAAGCTTTTTATTTTTATACAAAAAAAGATATTGCATATGAGAGCTTAGTTGATATTACCTCTTATATTTTCTTGTCTGTATGTATATATATTTTTTTTAGGCTAGCTAAAAAAGGAGGTGTTGTATGTCCGTCAGATAGCTTTTTATGTACACCGATTTTTCCGTAATTTGTGAACCAATTTCCAATATTTTTTTATTTATTTGAACGGATATTTATCTTAAAGGGTATGTTGCCTTATCCATACATCATATTTTAGTCCCAAAGAATGTCACTACCTCGTCAAAGATACGTAACATTTGATTGCCTAGCTATGATTCATAAGTGATGTCAAACTTAGGTCATGTGTTCACTGGGTTGTGTAGCTAAAATGCTGTTTAACTGCTATAATTGCTCCCCAGAAATCATATTTGTGGCAACTAAATTTTGAGCAGCAGTCCGCTTCAGTACAACTTTATGTTCCGCCAAAATATCAGGATGTTGCATTGTTTTCGAGCATCTTCTTCAAATTCTGTAGGCAATTCTTCACAACATTCACACTTTGGAGCAACTAAAAAAAGGTAAAATTCTTATCAGTTTAAATATAAAATTTTTATTATAAAAATTACCTTTCTGAGCAAAATACTTTATTATGATGTTTAATAATTTTACTATAAGCTACTGGCCTACAGTATTTTATGTAAATAAAAAATGCAAATTTTTATTTCATATTTTCCTGACGTTTCGTGAGTTTCATGCTCACTTTTTCAACGTATTTTTTTCTAGAAGAAAAAACACCAACTTAGTCAGCAATTGCTATAATATATAATGCACTTTATGACTTACTCAATAAAAAAAACTTTACATACATTTTTTTTAACAAACATTATTTTGGTTAACATAAAAAAACAAAAATTTAAATGCGTTGTATTTCCTATTTAATTGCTATTTTATAAATCGCGCTCAAGTTATCGGTGTCCTCTTTGATATTCATTGTTTTGTTTATTTTCTGTTGAATCCTTAAGCTTTCTATTATGTACCTTTTTCTAGTATTGCTTACTTTGTCCAATATTTTTATATTGTCAAAATCTGGATTATGTTTTGTTTGTACTATGTTTGTGATAAAGCAGTGCTTTCTTTGGTTTTGTTCCAAAATTCTTTTTGTTGTGCCAATGTACAAAAGGTTACAGCTGTTCATGTCATCGCCTTTACAAGTTATTTCATATACTACATTGTTTTGATGTAATTTTTCGAATGGTGTTTTTATTTTTGTAAATATTGCATTTAAAGTTTTATTTAGATTGTAGGCAAAATTGAAATCACTTTTAACTATTTTATATTTTTGGTGTAGGTAAGGTCGGGAATATATTTAATAATATAAAACCGTTTGTCATCATTGTGGCTACCACGCTCGTTGTTATGCATTGATTTATAGGATTTTATAATTGATTTAAAGAATCCTATAGGAAAGCTATTATTTTTTTAGTCTATTAGTGATTTTGTTAATGTTTTTTGTGTGAAATTATTTGTCACTAATATCCAGAACTCGTTGAACAAAATTTTTGGCGGTGCTAATGATTTGATTTCTCGGTTGAGTTGTGTTAAATTTTCTACGAACAATTCCAAGAGATCACTTATATTACTGTATAAAAAGCAACCTACAAGCGCAATGTAATAACAAAAATTCATAAAAAATATCTTTGTGGACAATGTTTTGGAGAGCAATTGCTGAAATTCTATGGCCTTACAATTATGCATTTCATCTAATGGTCTAGGTTTTCGTGGAAACTCCTTTGAAAAATCTTCTCTTAATTTTACCAGCTCAGCAGATATTTTAGATTTATTTTCTTTTGGAGTTCTGTTCTATTTTTAACAATTCTTATTAGTATTTTTCGTGTTACTCCAAGATCGATTAGATGCATACTCTCTAATGGAGTTTCGATATCATATTAAAACCAATTTCCTCAAGAGGACTTATTTTGTACTTAAATGTGTGACAGTGTTGTTTTTGGTATTTTCTTGAAGAAAAGTCGGCATCCGAAATTTAAGTGCCACTAAAAGTACTATATGTAAGCACATGCCCAATCAGCTTTCGCAACTTGTATGCACTTACTGCAACCAAGTGAATATGTATGACTTGGGATACCACAAAAGAAAGCTTTAGACGGCACGTCGCATGATTTAATATTAACCCATCTCTTTGAAAAATCGCTTCCTCAACAAAATCTTTGAAAAAGTTTTTAACACAATTGGGTTTGCTATTCCCTACATAAATTCCTACAGGAAACGGCCTAATTTTCTCTTATAAATTAACAATGTTCAAGCGAATTGGTCACAGCTGCATTAATGAGCTTTTGAATAATGGAATGCCATCAACATTCAAATCCAATTTTACTTCGTTACAGTTTTTAAAATGTAAAAAAATTTTTTTAACTGAGTTTTATTTCGAATGTGGCAATATCTCCCAGGGAGAACGTATCTTATTTGAAATTTTTGTTTTTTACCCAATAAAGCTGATAATGATAATGGTAGATCCGGTCCTTCCTCCTGTAAAATTTTAAAAAGCTTCTCCGCATATATCCTAGAGTGAACCGTTTCAATGTTCCAAATTTTAATTTCTCACGCAATGACAACTTTGGGTGAGACAAATCCTTTAAACGTGGTACACAAAATTATTATTAGTTCCTACAAGTTCTGGAAAATTCTCACTTTTAATAGAAACTGATGCATCATTATTAGGCTCTACACGTTCTGGAAAATTCTTACTTTCAATAGAAATTTATGCTTCCTCACAATTTCTATTTCTATACATTTTTTTTTGCTTTTTCACCAATATTCTGCTATTTCTTTTGTTTATTATATGTACACAGAAAAAAGTAAAAACAAGATTCAATTAAGAAAAAAAGGCCTTTACAACTACAATTTAGAGTTGGAAAAAACCAACTTGTTGTAGTGCGCAATTAAAGAAAATAAAAAACATGATTGATTATGGAGCACTTCTTATTCTTATGATTAGGAGTTTAATATAATATCTCTAGTTTTTCTATGAGATTTTTGGGTAAAGGTTCCATGACGATTTGCATTAGCCCCAATGAAATGGCCATAGGAACTAGTTAATACCCCTCCATAATCAATTTCAATGTATTTTAAAAAAAATTTAATATTTTACTTAAAAAGTTAAATATTAATTTGGAAAAAAGCACATTAAAAATGAAAATTAATGTAATTTAATAATTCCCAAAAAAAAAACGTTTTAATTGGAAATTAATCAGTTTCAAATCAATCATGAAACTTGTAGTATTAACTCAACAGAATTAATTGAAAATATATATAGATTTTTGCTATTAAAAACATATAATATCAGCTAAAAAATTAATCGAAATTTAAAAAAATAATCAATTAATTGTTATAAAACAATGTCGCATACTCACAAAAATCATACAATTCTCACACATGCAAACTACATCTATTTTATTTATGCACAATTGACTTGTTGAAATTTTTTCTATTCTATTGATTTAAAATCTAATTGATAGAATCGCTTTAAAAGAAAATAACACCAATTGAAATAAACGTTGATGCAATTAAAATATAATTGAAAATAACAAAAAATTGAGCAAACAGTTAATTGGAAAAATTTTTGAAGTAGTTTTTTCTGTGTACATAACGATATATAAATAAAAATTATGAAATATTTAATTAACTTTGTACTCTTTACTTTTCTTTTTATATCACTTTTTAATATTTTTTTAATAAAACCAGTTATTTAGCTTTCTGCCACAACTAAATTTAAAAAATTAAATGAAATAATTAACAAAAGTAACAAGCCGATGTTATTTAATTGGCGTTAGCGCCACCTCATATAAACAAATATCGGTGGCGACAGAAAAAGCAGATTGACACAAATATTTGAAAATAAAATATTTTACTGCTTTAAGTTCTCTAAAACTGCAAGTTACTCTATACTACTTTTTGCAGTATTATTTTTATTTAATTTTTTAGAGAAGATTTATTTAATATACATATGTACATGTATGTCTGTAAAATAAAAATTCCCCCACTGTGTCTTTGAGCCAACTCTAGTCAGCAGCACCGAGATCAATAAAATTAATTGCCATCGGCTATCCGCCGATTTTGAACCCATCAGATTGATGATTTATTTTTAGCCGTCAAAAATTTTCTTTACCTATCAAAAACAAAAGCAAAAAAAAAGCAAATTGTTGACAGTGTCACCAAAAAGACACCAAAATTGTTTACAAATATATTGACATGGATACATTTAACACCATGCTTCCTTCAGAGAAGCTTTACACTTTATTTCTGCTTTCTTAAAGCACTAGTGATCTGCAAAAAAAAAAACGTTTATATATGTATATCATTTATGTTGGGAAAACTTAATCACCAATTGAAACTATAGTCGCAACAAAATTTTCAAAAAATACTACTATATGCAAAAGTATGAATATAAGAAAGAAAAAGGAAAAGAAGAAAACAAAACAATTCCATAGGAAGGAAACAACTTTTTTTATGTTACCCAAGAAACAACAGCAATACGAACAAGAGTAACAAACATCAGTTGAAGTAGCAATAACAATGACAATTTTATGCATGTTTTCAACTCTTAATACAATGCCACTATAACCTTCAAGAACCGGAAATATAAAATAACAATCGTAAAGAATACAAAATTGGCTTTTATGGTGTTGTTTGTGTTCGGTTATTTGGTTCGTTAGTTTTTTTCCACATTTTTTACTTGTTTTGTTTGGCTACTTATTTCTTATATTGGTTGTATTGTCTTCTTGTTTGTTTTGATATTTTTTGAATATATTTTATCTTGTGTTTTCTTTGTATATTAAGTTATAGTTCTTGTTAGCAATAGCTGTGAAAAATTGTACGTAAATAAAACCGAATTTAATGCATCTCATGACATAGTGCAAAAGGAAGGAAAAATATATATAACGCGAATTCAAGATTTAAGCTTTTCAATAAATCACTTGTGAAATACATAATAACATTTAAAAAAAGAATAACAGAGGATTAACACTAGAAGCGCCGAAAGTTACGACCCCCTATAATTACTACCGGGATAAAATTTTTTCACCTATTTTTATTGAATCTTTTATTATTTATTTATTTATTTATTTATTTATTATTAAACTTATTTAGTTATAAGTAAGATCAATATAAGGAAGTGAAAGCAATAGCTGCCAGGGCCATCGGCCCTGGTAGCTAGTGACTACAATTAAATCTACAATTAAATCTAATAGAGTAATTCTGAGTGTAAGTAAGTGTGCAAGTAAGTGTGCCGTATGGCTTTTAATTTTTTGAATATAAGGCATTGATTTTTTTGGAAGTGATGAAGGAGCCAAGACCTTAGCTTCATTGTGCTAAAATAATATCTTTTGCAAAAAACGTAGGCACGAAAATTGTTAAATTTAAAAAAAAGCAATGTGGGGATACAGATAAAAGTCATATCTCGTAAACAAATGAAAATAACCGATTGTCATTTAGTGCACATAATGGACATATTATAGGCTATATAATCTAAAAATGTCTGATTTTTATCTAAATCCCCATATTGGTTTTTGGACCCGTTTTTTCATAAAAATTGCACTTAAGAAATCATATTTCGTAATAGAATGAAAATATCAAAAGTACTAGCCTATATTTACTCAAAATGTGAGATTTCTATGGCTTTTTGCGCATTTTTTAACATGCTATCACCTACGTTTTCGCAGAAGATATTATTTTAGCACAATGAAACTTATGTCATGGTGTCATGAAACTTATGTCATGGTGTCAATGCCTTATGCTCAACAGGAAAAAATTGTGACATTTTCAAGTGACCAGTTTTCTGCAATTTAACTATTCCAGTTTAGTTTTGCATAGTTATATTAAATGATTATTACTGCCATATAAAACAAAGCATGAATCGTTTCAATATCTTTTCTACTTTAGAAGCCAGAGTAATTGTAAAAATATATGAAATTGGTCAAACTAATCAGAAGCTATACAATATATAATAAATAAAAAAGATAGCGGCTATGTATTTCTAGTACCTAAAATATTCTTTTAAATTTTTTTTTTATTAAAATTAAAACTCAAGCGATGCGGCATACTTATTTGTTGAATTCACTCAGAACTACTCAATATACTTGAAATACGTTTATTAATTATTTCCATTGATTTGATAATAAATCAAGAGAAATTTTTTGCTGAAAATGTAAGATTTTTGGAAATAAAACTGACTTATTTTTAGTGCAAATAAGAGCACAAAATGAAAACTTTGCTGAAAATAAAACTTCAAATATTTTCTCTGTGTGGTTAATACGGACCGGACAAAAATATTCCAGCGGCAGTTCTAGGTAAATCGCCATTGTTTTCAACCACTAATCTCATTACAAAATTGAAGTCATTGTAAATTTTATAAGTACATGAAATTATTAATAGTAAAAAATAAAAAGTTATAGCTGATTAAACAAACGAATGGGGAGAAAATGGGACGGCGGCACTTGTGGTGCTGAAATGACGCCCTGTTGGACATTGTTGTGGTGAATTCTCAAAGATAATCTTATAATTCTTACATTTTAGGTATACGCTGTAAAACACTACACAAAAAAAAATTATCACCAAAAAATTTTCAAACAAAAGTTTGCCTATATATAAATTTTATTTTCAGTAAATGTTGTTAACACAATCAATTTGTTTGACTCTTATTTAAGACGCAAACACCAAAAACAATAAGAAAAAATGTGTCGAAAAAACAGCTCCCATGTTGACATATACACGAATAAAAACAACAACAATAATTGCAAAAGGAATGCAAGTGTACCAAGTTTGTTTCCTGAAAATTTTTGAGTGAATCAATTCGTTCATGCCGTTGCGTTAATTCTCATTAATTTTTTAGAGTCTTTAGATAAACATTCAGACTTGAACACACTTAACAAAGTGAAATTTCATAAATACTTAATGGATGATGATGACGCAGACAAATATTTTGTTTGATATATTAAAAAAAACAGCAAATATTTATGTTTGATTAAGTAAACTATTTTGTTTAATATTTGTTAGTATTTTTAGACTAATTGTTTTATAAATTGAGACAAAAATATTGTTTGATATTTTTCAGAAAATTCAGTAAATCTTTTTGTTTGATTTAGTATATTATTTTGTTTACAATTTGTACATATTCTTAGACAAATTGTTTTATAGATTTAAACAATTTATTCACTGAAATATAACATGTGTTTTTTTCAATGAGATTGTTGAGATATTTTTTTCTATATTTACAAATTTGTTTGTAGGTCCGTTCCTAGACAAAATATTCACTATTTCATTGGACTCCTTTACAGAAAATGAAATTTAGTTTCTTGTGTGTATGGGAACATTTTTGTAGAATATTTTAGCCCTCGTACTCTTTTTACGGGTCCATACAGCAAAAGTGAAATGAAACCTATTGTTGTTGCTACGCTGTCCGTCTGTCCAGATGGCTGTCACAGGCTATTTTCTCGAGAACCATAAGAGGTAGGGAACTGAAGTTTTCAGAGAATATATTTATATAGCTATGGACGCTACAACAATAAATAAAAGTTATGTTAAAAAATAAAGGGTATTCTAAAGTGAGCAAGGAAACATTTTGAAATCCTAATATAACATATAGGAACTTATTTTTTCGCCTTTCCTGAAAAAAGCGGCATTGCCATACGTATATTTGTTAAACCACAAACAATTCATATAAACAAAATAATATAGTGAAACATAGAAAAATATTTACTGTATTTTCTGTAATATATCAAACAATATATTTGTTTGAATTTATAATGTTTTTTTAAGTTAAATATGAAGAAAAACTATGGCTCCAAATATCATACAAATTATTAACATAAGTATGAATATATATTTTTTTAAACAATACAGTCTCTAATTTGCCTTCTTATTGTATAAATTTCCCACAACATTTTAGACTTTATTTGAAAATACAAAGAATATTTATAACTAGTTTCAGTCTAGTTTAATGTAGGTATTTATGGTTAAAAATTCATATTGTAGATGTGTATGTAGGTTCCTTGCAAACGTATTTATATCCTACGTAGTCAAACAAAAATTCAGCGAATTTTTTACGGTTGATGAATTTTCAGAAGTAATGCAATGAAACAAACTAATATGTGAAAGGTTATTACCAGTAGTTGCCAAGCTATTTTTATTTTCCTCCTTTTGATGCACAATGTAAAAAATAACATTGCTTATTAAACATCATACACATACATACGAAAGCTCAAAATTAATATTGCTACACTAATATTATATTCTTAAATACCAGATTTTATATGAAAACAATTGATTTTTTTATTTTTATTTTTTCTCTAATATAATTATATCAGAGTTTTTGTCCTCCTGGTTCTTAAACAAAGAATAGTTTGTTTTCTTTTTTCAGACTTGAAAGACTTATAGCTATGAATAGAAATCATAATATTTTAGAAAACTGAATATTTTTTAAATTTTAAGTAAAATTTAAGAGATATGTCAATTGAATATAAAATATTATGTATTTAAGTTTATAGTATAGTTTACTACATGACCACATATCGCTCTTGTTGTGCAATAACTCGGTTAGCCACATAAGCAAAATATTGAATAAATCGACATTTAAGTTTAAACAAAATTTAAAGTTGTATGGTTTTTGGACATTGCTGCTGTAAATCCTCAGCATAATTATTTGCAAAATACTAAAATTTATCCAAAAATTTCTCTAGGATGGATAGCTATGGTACCTAGATAATGAGCAAGATAATGAGCACATAAGCCGATTTTTGATTTTATGTGGCTTATAGAGTTATTGCACTAAGCCCTTCATATTTACTTTAAAATTTCAGGACAAATATAAATTTTTTTTCAGTTGACGCCCTTTATCTGAACAACTGCGATATGTGCCCCACAGCTTCTTGCAATAAAAAAAGTTGAGGTTATCACAACCGATCTTTGGTGCGAATTTGGGATATACTGGCTTATGAGTTTCCAAGCAAATTTTGTATTTCAAAACTATTGTACGAACATGTACAATGTATGCAATCAAAATGTGTTTTATATTAGTAGTGTCTACAGTTTCCGTTTCAGAAGTTCGCGAATTAAATATATTTCATACAATTTTCGCGGAATTTTCTGATAAGTTTATAGGAATTTTTAGATCTATTTTTTTACGCTTTCATTGCTGGAAGGATACGTTTTTGATTTTGGTAGTGTTTCAATTATTTAATGGTTTACAACCGCTTAACAGAGTCCTTAGGTTAGGTTAGGTCGAACAGGCTGCCGGTTTCTAACAACCGGCCCACTTGGGTCCTTTGGTCCCTTTGTGATGCCTGGGATGGATAGTAGGGAAGTTCAGAGAGGTGTCCCTCCTATCCCAGAGGTTGGGTCGGTGTTAAACCAACCCGAGTATCTTATGAAAGAATTTATTCCCCTAACGTCGCATTCCCCCAGGTCTGCTAGTTCGGGTAGTGACGGATTTCCCAAGTATGACGCCCTATTTCTATATAGTGCTGGACATCGACAGAGGAGGTGTTTGACAGTTTCTTCCTCCTCCTCATTCTGACAACTTCTACAGAAATCATTAAAAGGAAGATTTAATCTTCTGGCATGGACACCAATAAGACAGTGCCCTGTTATGACCGCTACGAGTATACGCAGCTGTTGACGAGGGAGCCCCAGTATGGTTGCAGATCTTGCGAAGTTATACTGGGGCCAGATGGATCTGGAAACCTCACAAGTGATTTCATTTGTCCATCTGGTTTGCGCCTCTCTAAATAGTTGGCGCTGAATTTGTATTTTACAGCTTTTTAGTGGGACACCTACTAACCAGTCGATGTCATTTTCATGTAGGCGGGCACCGGCCTTGGATAGACCGTCCGCAATAGTGTTACCGGGCACCCCCGCGTGACCCGGTACCCAGAAGAGCCCTAGGTTCGCATGTCTCGCCATCTCATTCAGAGATGCCCGGCATTCTTTAACCAATTCCGATGTTGTGTAAACACCAGATAGAGCATGTAGTGCCGCCTTATTGTCGGTACAAATTCGGATGTCCTGATCGAATATCCTGTAGTACCTTAACCAGTTGGCTGCCCTTTTGATTGCTGATATTTCAGCCTGAGTGATGCTACATTGGTTTGGTAGCCTAAAGTTTATCCTACGTTGCATTTGTGGGATGTAGAAACCCCCGCCCACTCCGATGCCCGACTTTGACCCATCAGTGTAGATCTCGAGCACATCCTCATATTGGTGTCCTTGCTCGATTTAAAACTAGAATAGTTTTAAGTACAATGCCTATGCTAAATAGCCTGGTCACGTTAGTGTTGCATCCCGGAATAAAAGATAATAAGCTTAAAATTCGTATACGCATTCGTTTTGGCGTTATAAAAGTTGTCTCAAACATCTCATAAAATCGTATGTTTGTGACGTAAATTATTCAAAATCAATAGTCACTTATATTGGGTTTTCATAATTATCTAGCTTTCTATAGCTCTTATGATGTTAACATATATTATAAAAATTATAGAGCATACAGTTCGCGACAAATTTTGTTTTAACAATTTTTCCATACGCTCAATAAATTTTGAGATAGAGTAACTATAATTTAAAAAATTATGATTTGTGTTTCATTTGTGAGAAGGGACTTTCTGAATGTGAAGGTAGTGCGTGGGTTGAAAACTTTAAGAACTGCAATCATCGAACGAAATGACGGCCATATAGACATCTTAAATTCTTAAACATCTGTAAATGTGCATGTTAAGTTTCGCAAAGTTTATGTCAGTAAGAATTCCATTGCAGCATCGAAATGATGTACACTGGGAAAAAAGCCAGAACGCGCCAGAAAAATCATATCTTTCAAACCAATATCCACAAAAAACATACATTTGAATTATAGGGAAGGATGTAAACTACAACGTGTGTTATAAGTAAGGTAGCTTTTTTAACACAGTGGGCGCTATATGTTTTTATATAAGTCCAATTTTACCGTCGCAAAGCTTATACCTTCTAAATAGTCCGATCCACAAAAAACGTATGCTTGGAAAGGCTGTAGGCTATAAGGTCTGTAAAAAAAACTATTTTTAACACAGTGGGCGCTATATGTTATTAGATAAGACCAATTTTAACAATAAAAATTCTAACGTCTCCGGAAAACCCATATCTTCCAAGCTAATAGCCTGATCTACAAAAATGTAGAGATGAGTTATAGGCAAGGATGTAAGCTGTAAATTTTGTAAAAATTAGACAACTATTTTTAGCACTGTGGGCGCTACATGTTCTTATATAAGACAAATTTTACCGATACAATTATTTAGTAGTCGGACAGTTTATAACTGCCAAATTATTATTCTTATCGACAAAAAATGTATGGATGAATTATAGTAAGGATGTAGGCTTTAAGGTCCGTACAAAATTAGTTACCAGCTTTAACACAGTGTGCAATATGTGTTGTTGTATAAAACCAATTTTATCAATATAATTTAATCAATACAAATAGTATAAGTTTTCAAAATCGTATATAGCTATTTTTAACACTGTGATTTTTAGCACTGACGCTATATATTGTTATATAAGAAAAATTTTACCGATAAAACTCTTTTGGTCGTCGGAAAGCCTGGAAAGACTGTAGGCTATAAGGCTTGTAAATAAATTAGCTATTTCTAACAATGTGAGCGCTACATGTTGCTGTATACGATCAATTTTAACAATTCAAAATGCTTTAAAAAATAAAATTCAAAGTCCACTCCAATTTCAAAATGCATGAAAAATTTCTTAACATTGAAGGAAAACGCCCAAAAAACTGTAAAATAAATCCCGCTTTCCGGGTAAAAAACCCTAATAGTAAAACTACTAGTAGTAAAAATACAAAACTGCTAATATGACAATGTAAAATTTAATCGGAAATTGTAATATGTATGTATTTGAAACTAAGGCAGACACACTTGTGTTTATGGTAACTGAAAATACTACAACTTGAATTTGGTGCTGCATAACTTTCTAAGAAAATTATTTAAATTCACGCAACATGACAGAACTTGTATGAAAAAAAGTTTTCTTTCTTCTACTCCCTGGCAAAATAAAAATAAACTTTAGCAAAGACATAAAAAAGTTTTAACTTTAGTTAAATTAAAATTTAGTTAGATGCACGTCATTTTTTTTGTCAAAGTAAATTTAAATTATTTGGAAATAAGAAACATCTGCAGTTTAAGAGAAAGAGAAAGAAAATAAAACTCATGTTTTGTGTTTAAACATTTTACTGGTCATTATCCTGTGCTTAATAAGAAAAAAAAACGAATAATTCTCCGATGACATTTTTAAAATCAAAACGTTTTTTTATTGAAAATATCTATACAACAAAATTGAAAAGTATGTTCACGGTATGCTTTTTTATTTTTGTTGTTTGCAAAGTATCGATCAGATTCCGTCTGTAATTTTATATTTTACGGGCTGTTTTCTTTGTACAACCTGACACTCAGCAATTTGTTTTCATTCCCAAGACACTAATTTGAATGCAATTTCCTGTAGCTCATAAAATTCACTGCTCATTAAACGCGATTTTTACGCAAAAACAAGCAGAATATATTGAGATTTTTATCGAACAACGTGAGTCGTTAAGACAGCAGATAAAAATAAAGGAATAAAAAAGGAAAACTAAGAGTAAATAAATAAATGTGGAGAATTAAGAAAATGTGTTTTTCTATATGTATATGTACATTATTTAATTCATACATATGGAAAACTGCAACAATGGAAAAAATTAAAAAATTATTAGAATATACATATATATTTTTTTTATTAATTGATAACATATTTATTAGCATTTTAAATAAGAGTTAAGAAATGTTACCAAAACTCCATAAGAATAATCCTCGTAAAAGGGCCTTACGTAAGGCAAAAAATATTTTCTTAAACAAAAACGTTCCGCAAGAAAATTACAATTAAGGGGCTTAATGCATTAACTCGTTAAACCACATAAAATCAAAAATTGGTTTTATGTGCTCATTCCCTTCCTAGGTACCTAGCTTTGCAGTCTAGAAAAATGTTTGGTTAAATTTTAGTATCTTGAAAATAATTATGCTGCGCGTTTGCAGTAAAAAATTCCAATATCCATACAGTTTTAAATTTTTTAAACTTAAAAGTCGATTTATTCAACATTTAGATTTGTGTCTTACTGAGTTATTGCACCAAGACAATCAATTTTAACTCAATAAAAAAATGCAATATTTGTTATTTTTTATCAATTTGAGACAATATTACATGATCTTATAATAAACGCTCTTTATTTGTGACGATCCTGATGAAAAGTCACCCAGCAAGAATTTTAAGTAGAGCCAAGAACAGCTGTTTGTGTATATTTTTTCAATTTTGTGATTGAAGTTGGTAACTCTGCGCAGACATGTTTTACCATTTTACCATATCCGAAGTGACTTTAACCTTCTTATGCTCACGTTAAAATATGAAACACGTATAACCGCTCCCTGTCTGTCAGACCGATGATTGTAAAGCCTACATATTTTACATTAGTTTAAAACAGTTTTAATATAACTTTAAGAAATTTATTATTTGACATATTGTCATAATTTCATTTTAAATGAAATTTAATATAACTCACGTTATAATATAACTCCATTAATTTTAGAAATATATGTTTTTAGTAATATAAACACAGTTTTTAAAGAAAAAAATCTTTTTTGTATATGACTAATAGTCTTTCACGGCAGTCCCTATAAAATATGATTGAATTCCTAAGAGATAAAAAACATAAAAAAAAAATATTTCAGGTCTGCGATGAAAAAGTTTTTTACATAATTACATATGAACAAGTAGATGTTGGAATAAATATTGCAAATATAAATGTACTACGTCACACTTACTACATAAAGGTACATTTAAATTTTTCGATATATACTTCTCTTTCAAGCGCCATCCACACAGAAAAAATTATTAATATCATTATTATTGTCTCTGTTTTGTTTGATAAATAATTTTGGTTGACTTAATATTTCATTTCATTTTGCAACCGCCAATGTTGGCAACCTGATAAAACTATGAAATTCTTTGATTTATTTTTTAAATTTTTATAAAACATTTTCTGATTGAAAAAATTTTTTATTGAAAAAATTAGAGCTCTCTTCAAACAAATTATTAAACATTTTTGTATTTGAATTTACAAATTTCTTTATAAGACCTAAATTGAACAAATTTACATTTGATTCAGTGAATTTGGTGTTTGAAGTGAAAAGTTAATTATTTAGATATAAACAAAAATGCTATAATGAAAATACGAAAACTCTACAATTTAATTTTATTAATGCCGTTTTTACACTGTCGGAGTTATGTCTGATTTCAAAATCTAACTTTAAGAATATGAGATCTAAAACTCATATTGTATATTAGATGGAAATACAATGGGTTCTATTTTGAACTAAGCTCAGATGAAAAATTGAAAATCTTATATTAGACACGATATTTTACTTTTACGTATTGAAATCAGATGAAAACTCAGACAGTGCTAAGGAAAGCATTAAATAAAGAAAACAAAAACATTACATAAAGGATTTTCTAGTACATTTAAATGCTAGTGTTTTGGACTTTTCGTTATGGCATTTTTAGTTTTCATCTGATTTCGGTCTAATATAGGTTCAAAGTTTCGCAGTCGAATGAGTATTCAATAAAATTATAAAACTATTTGTGGTACAAAACTGCTTCCATAATTACAACACTTCGGGAGAAACGTTAAAAATTTCATTAAATCTGAAATTTGATGCACTATAACTCAGGCATTTTTTGTCCCATCAAAGCCAATTAGCCACCGTTCGACGTGTAATTTAGTAGCTTTTCTATACATTGTGCTTGAAAGAGAAGTATATATCGAAAAATACAAATATACCGTTATATATCAATATTGTTTTGCATTACTTTTACGATAATAACAACAAATAATTACAGTTTGAGAAAAAACTTACAAAAAATATTATTTTGCAGGCCTGTGTAGTTAAACGAAATTAATGTTTAAATGTAATTTGGGGCATGTGTCCGCCACCGCTAGCGCGTAAATATCGCATTCTGGAAGTCAAATTTTTACACTCTTTTCGTAGCATATGCCACGATCTTGGTGGCCAATTAACAGAAAAATTACGTAAATTCATTTGTGCGTTGTAAAACACACGGCAATTTTTAGAGAAACTACTCGTCGAAAACATTATTTTTCAGAAGATGCCAAAATTGGTATTATAAGACTTACCTGAAATTTCCAACGTTTGAATTTCCGGAGATTAATGAGTTAAACTCTATTCAAGTCTTTAATATCAATCATTTAAAGTGCAAGCGTTGCTCTGCCGTGAGTCAAACCGCACTAGCTACAATGCAAATGTGAACAGTCCAATCGATTGCTAAGCAAAGCAGTGGTGGCCAATCAAATATGTATACTTCTAAAAAAACACGCTGTATTTAACAAAAAAAATTTTTTTTTTGATTCTCAACGCATTTTTGGTTTTGCATTACTTTAGCACATTTAAGCAGAAATTTCTGTGTATAAACATTTTCTACCTTAATATTTCATCTTTAAATTTTTACTTTTTTTTATTTTTTAGATCTTTGTGCACTTACACCTAAAACTCAACTGACAAAAAACTGTTAAATCCTACTTAATGTATATTACATCAGAATATACTAAAACTATACAATTGTTGTGCATGTCTGAAAAGCATTCCTTTTTTAATTTTATTTCTTTTAGAAAATGTAATTTCAAACATTTTCGACACAAAGAGAAGAGATGAGAGTATTTTTGCCCTCTCATATTTCAATTAAATTCGACATATGTATGTATACCTCCCTGTTCTCGAAAAGTTTTAGTGGATTTAACTTTTCGAGAACAGGCAGGTATACATACATGCCTGTTCGCGGATGTCGAAGGAGTTCTTTCTTTCGCACAAATTACATATAATAAAAAAAACAAATTTGTTATTGTTTTAAATGTAATTGTGCGAAAGAAAGAACTCTTTCGACATCGGCGAACAGGCAATAATACCAAAATTTTGTAAAACTTTTTTGTAGTTTTCAATTTTTTTGGAGCTTAAAATATAATATCTGAAATTAATTTATTATATGTATGTGTTTTAAGCACGGTAATCCCCAACATACCAAATGGCTTGAGAAAAATATTATAACAAGCTTACTAACATAAGCTTTAATCTTGAAAAAGTATTGAAAATAAGTTGAAAAAAGTTATCGTAACAATTGTAGAAAAATCCAAACGGAACACTCTTGAAAATATCATAAATGCATGCTTACTATAAGCTTATTCTTGCAATTGTAGAATAAGCTTATGAAAATAATATTATATTAACTTTTGTATAGAAAACCTAATTTGTCTTAATATTTTTATAAGATTTGAAGAATAAAATTCACAAATAATATTTTGTTTAATGCTGAAAATTCTTATTATTTACTTCAAATTCATTCGATTTCATTTAGTTACTACATACATATTTATGTTTTTTACATTGTTATTTCCAAAATTACACGTGCACCCAGTTTGCAATTTAAAACTAGATGCTAATGCCGCTGTAGAATGTATTGAAAAAGATGACTATTTTTAATACATTCTGTTTTCATTGAATTTTTCAAAAAACATAAGTCTTTTTCAATCGTTTTATTGTTCTCTTGAATATATGTATGACGTTTATGAGCATACTTTAGAAACAGTTGTGTATAATAATAGTTTATCAAGCATTGTTATAAACTGCTTGTGAAATCACCTTTTATAAACATTATTATAAGTGAAGTTAAGAAAAGCTTAAGGCCCACTATTTATATAAGATTATTCTCAAGTTGTATTGGATTTTGATAACTGTATGGTATGTTGCGTCTGTTCATAATTTCATTCACCATTTGACACGAATTGCTTACTCTGTTTATTTTGTGAAAAACACATGTAATGAATCTACAACATTTTGAGTCTTGTTGCGAAATAATATAAGCACCACGCATTGTGTTTTTTTTAACCGTAGAATATATAACCAAAAATTACCACACAAACATATAACAAAGGTACCTGTGTACCGCATTATAAATTTTAATAATTTCCAGCTTCACAGAAAAAAATATTTAATTTTAAACAGCGTTAATGTATATTTAAAAATCCTTTCTTCCTTTCTTGATCAAATCTTTTAACAGCCTCTTATTCGCTCATTTTTTCATATAAAAACTATTGGGTACACGGGTACCCCGGTTATGTCTTTGCGTATGTGTCATCTCTGGAAGCTTATAGCTATGAAGCTACTGCACCAAATTTCATACATTTTAATAATTTTCAGCTTCACAGAAAAAATAATATTTAATTTTAAATCCCCTTAATGTATATTTAAAACTTCTTAGTAAACATTTTATGATCAAATCTTCGAATAGCTCATTTTTTCATATAAAAACTATTCTAGGGTACACGGGTACCCCCGTTATGTTTTTGCGTAGGAGCCACTGAACCGTATTTCATAAATGGTCAGTAAAACGACACAAATGGACTTGAATTTCCTAGATCCGAAGTGTCAATACTCTATTAGTATTGGCTTTGCAGCAACAAACGTTTAAATTTGCTAGTGGACACCTGGGTACCCGGTTATACATTCTAGGGCTAAAAACGTACACAATTGCAGCATACTTTCATGGGCTAGTTATGATTGGTTACTTGTCATATTTTTCGTATGAAAAAACTAATGTTGATCAAAGTTTTTCGCAAATTTTAACAAAGTACTAAGCTTTAACATACTTCAATTGTGCCTTTATTTATTTTTGGAAAACGAAAAATTTGCTGGAATTCAATTAAAAGCACAGGGCCGATATATTTTTCTCTTACGAGCGCATCACATGGCGCAAGAGTTAGTCCGACCTCTTGTAGTTGAACACTGAAAGGAAACATTCAAATGACGTCAAAATATTTAATATATGATAATGCGCTCTAACGTTATTCAACTTTCAATATGACGAAGTTTTCTCAAAATTAGTTGAGATGCCTAAGTTTAGACGGACATGTGATGCTCACGTAAGAGTATAATATATATGGCGACCTCAGTCTTGTTTTGGCCCACCGACCATTTAAAAAAATTGAGTTAAGTATGGGGTATATATATGTTTTGAATACCCTCTTTCAGAATCCAAAAACTGTTTCGCGAAATTGTTCCTCGTTTTTTGTAAAAAAAAATATTTAAATAAAAAATAAAAATCAGAAATCAAGTAAAATACCAAGTGTCATCAATATTAACTTTTTTCCATGTAAATATCTTTTCTAATGACATTTATACGCTTATTTTCAATAAAAAGTAGAAAATTTCATCTTAATAACAAGTTACTCAATACACATCAGTTAGTATACACATGGAGCAACAAAAGCTACTTTTTACAAATAAAATAAAAAAAGTGGTTACTGGAGCACATAACAAGATATTTTACTTTGAGTAAAAAGATGTTAATTTCTAATCGGATTGATGAAAGTACACAAAAAATTTACATTTTTCTTCCAAAAATATGCCGGAATATGTGGTGAGATACCAAAAAAATGCTATCGGTTATATCTTAAGAAAACTTTATGTAAATCTTCTTTGTTGCTTTTCTCCATTCCGACTTTTTGGCATATGGGCTAAACCAATACTGAGGTCGCGATATGTTGAATTTAATTGAAATTTTCTAAATTACTCTATATATTTGTTTAATTTTATTTCACTTACACTTTATTTTGCTTATATTTTTGTACTGGTAGGGCTCTAGATTCTACCTTAATTTATATTATGACTTGCCTAAAAGTTAACGCGCTTAGCATCTTAGCTTTGTCAGCATCTAAATTTAGTTACCATATGCATACAAGCATTTTCAAAAGTGGCTCGAAGAGAAAAATGTTTCGAAAGAGAGGTTTTCACATATAAAATATTTTTTTAAGGGGTTATAAAAATCGCAAAATATATGTTATGTAATACTATGAAAGTAATAAAAAGTTATTCTTCTAAGCTATATTTCATAAAATTTATTCTAATAATTTAAGCAGTAAAATATAATTTTGAAAACTGGTCCGCAAACCTAGTAGGTAGTGTCATTGATTGCATGATTTCGTTTTTCTTTATTTGAAATTTTAGCATATCACACGTGCATTGCATTTAAATGGCAATGTATGAAAAGAAACCCAGAAAATACCGAAAAAAATACATCGTCAATAAATTGAAAAATGGAAATATTATTTGCGAATATGCGTTGAATAGGGGTTAAAAGCACGTAATCGCTTTATTTCTTTTGATATAATATATTAATTTTTCCGTATTTTTTAATTCTTCTCTTTTGTTTAACTCAATATATTGAAGAGATATGGTAATACATGGATATAAGCTTTAAGTATATGTGTACCACTTTTTCAAACTTCAAGTGGCAGTAGTCTTGTTTTGGTTTTAGTTTTAAATTTATTTTGTATTTAACACAGGCCTTAGGTATTATTAAATAATATTTAAATTACATCATTATTTTGAGTATTTATTTAGTTTTCTGTCTAATGGTGTTTTCTTTTCTACAAAAAATGGTACATTTCCATCTTTATTGAAGGGTTGGCAAAACATTTTATGCATGCACCATTCAACAAGGTGATATTTTCTGTGTAGAGAAGAAAACACCATAAGTGTTAGCAGACGCGGATCCAGCTTAGGATTTTTTGCAGGTTTTGAAATTTTTAGGCGCGGTATATTTTTTGTTGTTGAAATAGAGAGTAAATAAAATAATATTTTTTTCTTGCGACATATGGTCAGTCACAATCAGTCAAAATCCGTCAATATCAGTCACAATCAGTCGAAATCACTCACAATCAGCCACAATCAGTAACAATCAGTCAGAATCAGTCACAGTCGGTCACAATCAGTCATAATCAGCCACAATCATTCACAATCCGTCAAAATCAGTCACAATCAGTAACAATCAATCACAATCACTCACAATCACTTGTAATCAGTCACAATCAGCCACAATCAGTCACATTCAGCCGCAGTCAGCCACAATGATGGTGCTGTTGGCTGGGTAGTTAGCGCGTTTGACTACAAAACCTCAGGTCTTGAGCTCAAAACTAGTTTCAGGTAAGCCAACAACATCATGGATTTTTCTCATGTGCATTGGGGTGTTATTGTGTTGGTTGTTGTTGGACTGTTAAAGTGATGAACGCATAGCACTGATCACTTTGGCAGTACCGACAGAGATTAATACTATCATCTCCTAGTGCACTTCACAGCACTCTCCCTCGTCAGTATTGTAGAAGAACCTTCAGCGAAGTAAAAGATCTAATGAAATGGCTACACAGCTTAAACAAATCAATGTCTCTACTTGACACCAGGAGAGCTTGCAACACTGCAAAACGTACAATAGCAGGTTTGTAAATGAATTAAACATTTTATGTCTCTCCCACTTCACCACCAGTTCTCTCTATACTATCCCTTTGCCAAGGAAGGTAACACATTAATTAATTAACTGGTAGGCATTAATTGTGTTAATTTTATTTATTTAAAAAAAAATCAGTCACAATAAGTCAAAATCGGTCACAATCGCTCAGAATCAGCTACAATCAGTCACAATCCATCATAATAAGGCTACATAATATAATTTTTAAAAAGTTTCTTAGTGAAAAGTTTCAAGGATATGGATATGGTACATATATGTAAAAGGACATTTATTCATATTTTTATTCAGGGTTACTGAAGTAAAAATAGTAGAAACTGAGTTTTCTAAAAAATATTAGACATTGGATAAAAAAAACTATTTAATATAAGCCACCTTGAAAAATGTTAAGTCTTTTAAAAAGGACAAAAGATGAGGAAATAAAAAACCAAGTAAGCAGTTTGACTATGCTTTGTCTCGTGATTACTGCATATATATTGGTGTGTCTGCAAGAATATAAATGCCGTCACAATCATTTGAAATTAGCAACAATCTGTCATAATCCGTCAAAGTCAGTCACTAAAGGTAGTCAACTTTGACATTCACCGTGTGTTTTAATAGGGCGTTCCATAATTCATTATTTTTACATACATACATCGTTTTATAATCGGATCGCAAGTTTCAAAGAAAAAGATTTGTTAGCCTTTTTCCAATTGGAACCACTTTGAGGCGTTTGCTTGTGAAAATGTTTAAATCCATAAGCACTCACACAATATTAATAGAAGAAAATTTTTAATTCATTGACTTTAAACTCACATATAAGAAAGTGCATATAAAAAATAACACATAATATTTTTTTATAATAAAGTAAAAACTTACAACGAAACCTAAATCAGAGCGTTAAGCGTAGCGCAAGCAGCAGGGTACGTATTAACAGTACATTCAAAGTCAATATTTTGTGCTAAAATGTATTATGAATTAGTACCCTGTTGCTCAACGCTCTGATTTAGGTTGGTCTGTTAGGCTATCAATACTGTTCCAAGGACAAAACTGTTCTGAGAGTCAATATTGCAAAACAATTTATACTCAATAATACAACATGTACACAGAAAAAAATTTATTATGATGAAGATGCACCAATGAAATCAATTTTATAGTTAGACAAAACATTCACTAAATTGTCAAACTCTTTTCGCTGGCAACTTTTTTTAAAAGTTGTTGTTCTAATCTACAATGCGGAAACCGAATTCAAACAAACACATTTGTTCAATCATATACACAAAAAATAAATAAAAGTTACATAATACATTTTGGTACACTTTTAGGTATCTTATTGTCCACTAATATTGAATAAAAGTAGGTTTTCTCTAGATATGCTCAATATATTTTTTTTGCCTAAAAAAACCGGTTACAAAACCCGTTACAAACAAGCCCGATTACGAATCAAGTGGTCGAATTTCGACTAGCGGGAAAGATATTAGTATATAATTAATGTCCGTACGACTTTTTTTTAAGCCGTAAAAGAACTTTTAAATTCAATTTAATTTTTTACTGAACATTCATCAGCTCATTTACTGAAAATAAAACAGGGGCAAATTACGGCATTTGATATCGATCGAAATCTCAATACAATTTAAACATAAATTTCAATTGATATCGGATGGCATAATTTGTTCTTCTTGTTGTTTAGAGTAAACAACAGTTCCTTATGAAACATTTACTGCATCAGACAAACAATTTATTTAAATTTAATTTTAAACAAATGTTTTATATTCTTTCTGTATACAACACTTTCGCACATGTTTGCATGATTGTATATATGAATGTAAATGCCAGGACCTATATGCTTACCACTTACTACCAATATATTCTATTGGGAAATTATTATACAAGCAAATGAAACTTAATAAAACTTATATTTGAATTTATACCTTTTTCTTTTTTTATAAATCAAATTAAATTTTTATTCGAAATTTGAAAATATGTACGTGCTAGTTTTATTGCTTACTTGCTGTACTTTAATAATATTGGTAAACATTTCTTTTATAATAAAATTTCTAAATATTTCGCTTTGCACTTGAGAAAAACCTAATCGTTGTGCATTATTCGTTTCTTCATTTTCGAATGAGAATGAACTAATCCTTAATAGGTTACAATATGGAATTTTACCATATTTTTTAGCTTAAAGAAATGTTAACTTCTAAGAAATACTTGAAAGCATTGAAATTCAGAAATTCAAATACAACACTGTTATTATTGCATTTTAATTTAGGAAAAAATCTTTATTATAAATAAGAGGGCCTAAATTCACACCTGCCGCGATTTTCTTCAGTAATTTTCCAGCATCCTTTCAATATTCTATAAATAAAAAATTTTCGTTTGTGTTTGCAACCACAATTTCCATCCTATTCAAATTTGTCTACTATTTACACTCTATTAAACGCAGATGGTTTAATTCAAATACAATTTTATGTTTTGCATAAATTAAAATAAATACTTATGAAGAGTGTGTGTATTAGGGGATTAACTTTTATATTGTTTTTTTTTAAACCTAAAATTTTACATATCGTAAGCGAAAATAACTATAAAAGATGTTAAATTATACGATACAACGTTGTCGCATCTGTCAAAGATTCTTACGAAGCAAGCACGTTGCACTACTTTGGCCGCAGCAGAGTAACATTTTGGCAGAACCTGCCATAATAACAGCATAGGATATGAGCATAATTAGCTTTGCAACAGAACAACTTACACCGTAAGTCTAATATTTATATCGTTGTATAACAAAATAAATATATATAATGAATATACATCTGGCAAGTTATTAATTTATGTATTTCCCAATACGCCAGATACAATCAAGCTTAACAGAGTCAAATGCTTTTTCATAGTCTATAAAAACTGCATACAATGTGGTGTTGAATTCAAGACATTGTTCGAAAATGACTCTCAAAGTGTTGATATTGTCCATGCATGATTGATTAGCATGAAACCCGGCTTGCTGTTTTAGTAAACGGCTGTTCACTGACTCAACTATTTGGTTAAGAATTATCTTGTTAAAAATCTTGGGTGTACTCGGAAGTAAAGCGATGCCACGCCTGTTATTGCAATCGGAAAGGTTGCCTTTTTCGGTAGTTTAACAATGTCCGATCCTTTCCAATCCTGTGGCATTGTCTGTGCGTTCCATACTTTCTTGAACAGCGGTTAAAGCATATTCGATATTACTTCCGTATCGGCTTTAAGACACTAGTTTGTTATACCGTCAATTCCAGCAGCTTTGTTGATCTTATAGTTTCTGCAATCTCCTGTCTGGTGGAAGGATCTGTACAAATATTATTGAGTGTGCTATACTGATGTGTGTGAAGTGAAAATGCTGCATTTGTCGAGATTACATTTAGAGCTTTTTCAAAGTGTTCGTGCCAAACTGTTCTGACTCTTACGTTATAATGTTTCCCCTCTCATCTTTGATCTGTATAATCTTTCTTTTCTGGTCGTTTGCTAGCTTCCTCATTATGTTGAACACTGTTTTCATATCACCTTTAGAGGGTGAGGTTTCTGCTTCTTGCGCTAGATTGGCAAAATACTGGCGTTTGTCACTCCTTGCTTGTCTCTTTGTTTGCCTTGAGATGTCGCCTATTTGCGTTCGCAGCTCTTGTGTTTGGCGAGTATGGGGTGTACTTAGAAGCCTTAACTTACATTGCTTTCGCTGCTCAACTAACTCCCAAAAAGTGGAAGATAGCCATATCCGGTTCCTTTTTTGAACATTACCTAGCACTATTTCGGCAGTTTCGATTAATGCTGCTTTAATATTTTTCCATAAAATCTCAATTTTTTTGGCCAGGATTCATGGTGTTTATCTCTTCATGTTTGCTCTTTAAAGCTTGACAAAAATTACTCTTAGTTCCTTCGTCTTGAAGCTTGAGGACTTGAACTCTTTCATATTCACTTCTATTTTCATTTCTGTACCAAGTACACGTTTTAAGCCGCATTTCTGCAAGAATTAGAGAGCGATCGCAGCCGATTTGAGCGCTTCGCTTGGTTCGTATTATGTTGTTTACTGACACAGATATGCTCAATCTGAAAGTTCTGCCTACTCAAATTGAAATTGGGCGCTGTATAAGTTGTTTTGTGGTGTTCCTTATGCTTGAACAGCGATCCTCCGATTTTTAGAGAGTGATTCGCGCATGTTTCAGTTAAGAGCTCGCGGTTTTCGTTTCTATCCCCAACTCCATGATACCACATAACGTCATCAAAACTGGTATTGTCTTTGCCTATTCTGGCGTTGAAATCACCCATCAATATGACTAGTTCGTTTTGATTTATATGTCTGAGTATGTTATCGAGCATGCTGTAGAGCTCCGCTTTTTGTTCAGTTTTCTGTTCTTTAGTGGGTGCATAACATTGTACAATAGAGATATTTCAGTTCCTAGCATTCAATCGAGCACTAATGATTCGATAAGGCACTTCCCTCCAGCCCAGCAGCGATGCCTTTATCCTTTTACTAAGATAAAGGCCCATTCCGTTAACGTCTAGAGCGGTTTCATTCGGCATTCCCGTAAATAGTATTAATTCCATATCATCTCATTTCGTTCCATCTCATTTCGCTAATTCCTAGTACATCGATACGTAATCTCTGGCATTCTGTCGTGAGTTGTGCTAGCTTTCCCGCTTGGTTTAACGTTCTTACATTCCACTGCGCAAATCGCGTCCTTGTTCGTATGCCAGTATACGTCATCAAAAATTCAGTTCGGTTATTATTCCTTGTAGACGTATTAATGATAGTGTTTTTGATCTGAGACCATAGGTTATCAGCTTTTTGAGCCATATTTTGGTAGCAGGGTTGCTGCTTTTGTTATGTATTGCATTTTATTACGGACAGGGCCACCAAACTTGCCATGTTGCCTGTTCAGTGCAGTAGACATTTCCTTCTAATGCAGTTGTTGTTGTATACAGTTTTTCCGCTGTTAGCTCGGACGTCAGAGGAACAGGGTGCACCGCGTGAAGGTGAGGTTGGCCGTAAGATCGGAGAGGCTGTAATTTCACATCACGACTCATATACCCCAAACTCCAAACTTAAGCTCAGCAATACCTCTAGAAATGCACTATGAAATTTTTAAGAAGCAGACTGTGTGTTTAGAAAATGTAGATTTATATCCATTTTTTCCCCAAAATACCCCACTGTGCGTTCTGAGGAATTAGACATAAACTAAATTAAGTAAAGTGCGATTTTGGCTCGCACACGAAGGGTTCCGTATGAATACACACATGTATGTATATCCCTTTTCGTTTTTGCCCCTTTTTTAATTTTGGCAGTTTTCTCGTTGTGCTTTTTTGTTTAATTTTAGTTTTTTTATTTTTTAAGTATTTTTCGTTGTTTTTTGGAAATTTTTTTGGTTTTGGCGCTTCTTTAATTTTCGTGATTTTTTCTGGCTATTTTTCGTTTTTTTTTTATTATTTTTTTGGATTTTTTGGTTTTAGCGTTTTTTAAACTTTTTTTAAATTTTTTTTAACGATATTTTTAGTTATGGCGATTGTTTTCAGTTTTGGCGCTATTTTCGGTTTTGGTGATTTTTTCGGTTTTTGGTGATTTTTTTAGTTTTAGCGATTTTTTGGTTGGTTATGACACTTTTGTTCGTTCTGGCGATTCTTTCGTTTTTTTAGCGATTTTGGTTTTTTGAAATTTGTTTGTTTTTTGGCGATTTTTTTTTTGGTTTTGGCGTTTTTTTGGTTTTGGGTCTTTTTTGCTTAACGTGTTTTCGCTTTTTGACGATATTTTTAGTTTTAGCTATTTTTTTTAGCTCTGGCTCTTTTTTCAGTTTGGCCCTTTTTCGGTTTTGGTGATTTTTTTTCGGTTTTTTGTGTTTTTTTTTAGTTTTAGCGATTTTTTTGTTTGAAATTTTTTGTCGTTTTTGCGATTTTTTGTGTTTTGGCATTTTTTTAGTTTTGGCGCTTTTTTTTTGGTTTTGGCGATTTTTTTTCGTTTTGCTAATTTTTTTTTCATTTTTGGCGATTTTGTCGTGTTTTGATGATATATTTAGTTTAAGCGATTTTTTTATGTTCGAGTGCTTTTTTCCGTTTTGACGACTTTTTCAGTTTTTGGCGTTTTTTTAAGTTTTTTGGCGATCATTTTATTTTTGGTGATATATTGTGTTTTAGCGATTTTTTTTAATTTTGGTGTTTTTTTTCTTTAAGCGCTTTTTTCATTTTAGCGTTTTTTCGTTTTGACATTTTTTTAATTTTGGACTTTTTTATTTTTAGCGTTTTTTAAAATTTCAAGGTTTTACCACTTACGGTTTCCAAGATACGGCAAATTGTATAACTTACATAGTCAAAACTACATTTACTAATAGAATGCCCTTTAATTTTTATTTTTTTTAATATCGGTGTTAATTGGTGTAGTCTATTCTACAGACTGCACCAATTAGCACTAACTTTGAAAAATTAAAGTGTTTATATATAAGTGTCTGCATACTACATTTGTAATTCTGCACTCGTTGCTCGCTTTAGAACACCCTTTAATTTTTAGCAGTCATATATTTGTTGTTGTAGCGGTCAAGTTGTTACATATTCTGTGAAAATTTCAGGTCCTTAGCTCTTACGGTTCCCAAGAAAACATTAATTAGATTAGTATTTCAAAAATTTTCGTTGCTCGCTTTATAATACCCTTTAATTTTTAACTGTCATATATTTGTTATTGTAGCGGCCAAAGTTCTACATATCCTGTGAAAATTTCAGGTCCGTAGCTCTTACGGTTCCCGAGAAAACAGACTGTGACAGACAGACAGACAGACGGACAGCGTAGTGAAAACAATAGGGTGCCCTTACACTTTTGGTGTAACGGAACCCTAAAAACGAAGTGATAAATATATTTCTAAAGTTATTTGAAATCGCTTAAAAAGGAAACAAATTATGTAGAATTTAACAAGTTGCATTCAGTGCGGAAAGTATTTGTTTCAGAATTGCAAGAGCTAATTTTACAGCTAATTTATTGTAATCTCCCTAATGTAGATACATTGTTATGTATGTAAATACTCATTTATGAAAGCCTGTGCTCTCCGTGTATTTCGGTCCGGAAACTTAAATGAATTGAGTTGAAAAAACAATAGAATAATTGTAAATGTATTATGATCAATAACAATGTTAATGCAAATGATTAATGGCAGCGTCTGTATGAACAAAAACTAGAAATTTTGACTGATGTTTTCCTTATTTGCATATTGTACATAAACATTTATTTAACATGTTTGGAGAGCTCAAGACTTTATTATTGTAAAGCAAATAATCATTAAAACTCACTAATATTATTTAATGAATAAATAATGTATAATGTGAAATCTTTGAGAAAGCAAAAACAAATAGTTATTAATAATACCTAATAAATTGCTTATTAAAACATTCTAAAATGTTGGTTTTCATTTAACAACATAAATTTACTTAGGTATGAAAGTCCAAATAATTTTTGGGCAATTTAAGTAATATTTAAATGTTTCTTGAACGTTTTTTATAGGGTATTAGTAAGATATGAAATGTATTTAGTGAGAAAAAAAAACAACAATTTGCATGCATAGACACAGATAAATTAATATGAACAAGAATGAAAAGTCATTTATTAATTTAATTTAAGTGGTTAAGTATCGTAATTTGCTTCTTTCGAAAAAGTCCGCAATTAAAGTTGGGAATTAAAGCCAATGCGATTGTAATCGTATTTAAGCCGTTATGATATTTAGACTAGCCTTAGCGATAGATACCTTCATAAAGTTATTACATAAATACCTGCAGAAATAATTCTATTATAATTTTTAGAATCACCACAAATCACTCAGAATTAGCAAATTTTAATTAATTTAAATACAACTTGACGATATTAAAAAATTTATTTTCTCGGGAAAGGAACTGTATCTTTCCTTCTTAACAAAATATATACTTTGCTCGTTATGTCCATTTAGTGACAATCTGTTATTTTCATTTTTTATGTGAAAATAAAATGTGAAAATAAAATATGTATAAGACAAATAAAATAGATTCAAAAATAAGTCTATGTACGATAATATGTCATTGTATGTACATATACTTTTTATTATTTTCTCATAGTTTTCTAAAAGCAGCACTAAAAATGTGCGCTTACAAAATAAAGATGCATTAATAATATTAAAAAAAATCACGAGAATTCCCGCACATATTTCCCGGGATTTTTTTCCGGAAAATGTGCGGGAGCCTGGGAACTTTTTCCCGGAAAATCCGGAATGAAAAACACTAATTCCACCATATACCCCGCATATGGGAGGCCGGTGTAAAATCATTTAACATGCATATTAAAAAAGTAGTACAAGGCCTCAAATATATTTTGAGGAGTTTGTAACTCTTCGAATCCGAATGAGTCCGTCCTTAACTCAAGACCACAGTCCCCACGTCCGACGACCCTACTGAATTGCTTGCACTTACTCCAAGCCATTTTCTCCATGAATCGCCTTGATAGCTGCAGCCGAAAGTTCCACGGTATCTTTTACATTACGAGATCGATGGGAGAGACTAAAGGTTTTACTCCACCAATTCGCTTAACGATGGACACACGAATACCTGAAAGCACAAAAACACAGATCTGAAAACACCGAAAAGAAAAATGACCAATTAACCAATTAATAAGCTTCGTGTACTGCGCATACATGTTAGTTATTAACATTCAAATATGCCACTAGTTTCGATTCCCTCCCCGTATCGTCCATATCTCCACATAATTCAATAGTCTTTCAGCAAACACTATTCCTCTATTAATTTCAATTCTACTTCACAGAGCTCTTAGAAACCCCGATGTACATCAGTTTCAGATTCTAGACAACGTTTCTCAAGTTTTCTAAAAGCAGCACTAAAAATGTGCGCTTACAAAATAAAGATGCATTAATAATATTAAAAAAAATCACGAGAATTCCCGCACATATTTCCCGGGATTTTTTTCCGGAAAATGTGCGGGAGCCTGGGAACTTTTTCCCGGAAAATCCGGAATGAAAAACACTAATTCCACCATATACCCCGCATATGGGAGGCCGGTGTAAAATCATTTAACATGCATATTAAAAAAGTAGTACAAGGCCTCAAATATATTTTGAGGAGTTTGTAACTCTTCGAATCCGAATGAGTCCGTCCTTAACTCAAGACCACAGTCCCCACGTCCGACGACCCTACTGAATTGCTTGCACTTACTCCAAGCCATTTTCTCCATGAATCGCCTTGATAGCTGCAGCCGAAAGTTCCACGGTATCTTTTACATTACGAGATCGATGGGAGAGACTAAAGGTTTTACTCCACCAATTCGCTTAACGATGGACACACGAATACCTGAAAGCACAAAAACACAGATCTGAAAACCTGAATACCGCCAAAGTTATTTATCTAGATCCACTCACTTTAGGCACATCTCACTCTGCTGCATAAGCTACCATGAAGAACCTCATCATTATTACTATTATTATTAAAGCACATTTTCTCAAACTAACCTTATAGGCTATTGCAACATACACGTACTATATTAATATAATTATATAATTTTGCAGCAATCAAACGAAAAAATATTTTTAGTTCTCAATAATTTTTTAACACCAGTTTTTTCTCCTCTTATACGTAAATATTTGAAGGCGTTAGAATTTGCTGAAAGCGATTTTAAAGGTGTTGAATGGAAAAACATCTGCGACTCTGCACACATTTTGTTTATACTTCCTTAATAAATAATTTATATGCAAATTTAAAAAATAATTATAGTAAAAAACTATAAATGCGTTAAATTTTAATTTGCATAATAGTGTGTAATTAAATGAATAAATTAAACACTTTGCTTATGATTAATAACTAATTAAATTACAAAACGCACAGTGACAGTTTTTGAAAAAAATTAATAAAATAAGAATAAATTAAAATAAATTTTAAGAGCTTAGAGCCATTATTACAAATTGTAATAAACATAAACACTATATACGTCGGACAAAATCCTGCCTATAACTACCCTTAGCAACCATGTAAAGTACAAAATAAAAGTTTGGCAAATTGACTTCGGATAACAGTTTTAGTTGTATGGTTTTTGGAGTTTTTTACTATTCGTCACATTTATTCTCGATTTGTTAAAATTCATACAACATCTTTCTAGTATGACTATCTATAGATTAATTAAAAAATTTTTTTTACACAAAAAAAGGGTTTGGATTTCCATCATTACCGATTTTAATGAAATTCAACATATACATAAATCAAATAGTGACAGGTCTAAAAAAAGTTAGAAAAAAATTTATGTCACTTATTTTAAAATATGCTGCCATTTCAAAAAAATCACCCTGTGATGATATATCTGTTTCTGCGACTACAAATCTTCACTTTTCTTATTTTGTTCTCCTATATTATTGTTAGATATCCTTCTGTAAATGACAGTTAAAAATTCATACTGCAGTAGCCTGATTTTAAGGAATATCTTATGTTTTGCCAAACGATGAACTTAAAATTATTACTACTCTCAACTTTAAGCGGCTGCGTTGAAAAAAATGTACATCATGTACTAGTGGCATCAAAAGTTGTCGCGTTTAGCTCGAATTCCGAAATGGTATAATACTTGGTCGATTTGTTTTTCAAACTGCGGAAAAATATTTTTTTTCCAACAAATCTATCTATTATTTTAACCCTTATGTTAATACCAATGTACCCGCGTACCTTTAGCGTTTTAAGCTTAATTTTTTTATAGAAGCTGATGGTCCCACATAGTTGAAACTTCTTGAGAACTTCTAACTTTTAATACATATTCGATTATTTCTGACTTTGAATAAAAAAATTATTTTAGATAAGCGTTACAGACCAATTTACTTCTAACACCCTTAACAGTATGGCAAGGTACCTGGGTACCTTCATACGTTTTATATATAATTATTCTGCAAGTGTGTATGAAATTGAACTAATCCCACAAAATTTCATCTAAATTGGTCCAGCCGTTAGACCAATTTATATGAAATTGTGTGCGTTTATTTAGTTGGGTCCAAGAATGGATCATATTTACAATTAGTCCCGGTAGGTAGCGCTGCAATAATGCTCCATTTTTTTAGTGCAACACCATGATATGGATATCAAATGAAAGGGCTTGTTGAAAATAATTCGAAAAAATAGACGACATCATTAATAAATCCAATATGTCAAATGATCCAAGATGGCAAACCATATATTTTATGCAACCTCAAGCCAAATGGTATGCTAATGTTACTCTTATTTCAATATGGCCAATGTTCCAATGTAAAATAATTTCGCGTCACTCTATATGCAATATCAGCAAAACAAAGCCAAAGTACGGACACACTAACGTCTGCTACTAATAATAAAATAAATGAAACAAACACACAAATTAATGTTTTATATAAGAAAGCAGTAATGCACACTATTATTGATCGCTTTATGAAAAATTTTTTCATATTGGATAGTTTGTTGAATGTGCATTGCAAATCGGTCTAGAGCATCTGCTACAAGCTTTACGACGTTTTCTTTGTTTCATACGTAGTTGCAAGCATATATGACAACTTCCTACTACTATTGGAGTATGATCGCTTCAGAGTATTTTCAAAACTTACTCAGTATTGATGATATGAAAGACAATTAAGAAATCCCTTTTGCTTTTTTTAGCGCGTTGCTCTTTGTTTTTCTTGATAAGTTCCATAATATAAAGCGCTAACAACATATTAAAACTTTACGTCAAATGCACGTATTTGTAGATCTCAGATTTATATTACACGGTTTTAAATCTTTTGATTTCAGTTCATTATACAGATTTTTGTTCCTTTATAGTAAAAAATTAAGAAAATAAAATTTGGAGCGAATCCGATAACTTTCAATTGACTCGGAAACGGCTTCAATAACAAATGTTTTGAGCAGCACGTACTTTTAAAGTTTTATCGTTATTTGAACTACGATACATCCACAGAAAGTTAACAAATTTTCGAAAAAATATGATGCTCAAATAAAATAGGAACCTAAAGATTATCGGACTAATAATCGCCCCATGTGATGCGCACACTGTAAGTTGAATGACATTAAAATCGGAGATGGTAAAAATATTAGCTCTTGTTTTAGTGTCGAAATTTGTTTAAAACTTATTCCATAGAGGTATATTGAAGTCGTTTACAGGTCTACTTAATGATCGGATTTATTCCAAATTTCATTTATAAAGCAAAAAGAATCTGGCCGGCATTTTCTAAAAATCCGATATTTAAAAATAAGTACACCCCTATGTTTATCCATATAGGTATCCGGGTACCTTGCCATGTCATGGAGGTGTTTTTTCCTCCATTCACATAAGGGTTAAGTAAAAAAATTGTTTAGCCATTATTCCAACATTTTCTTGTTTAAATTGAAAAAATGTTCGAGTAACGATTAGTTTTTTTTTACTTAAAATAGAATTATTGGAAAAGTGTTTTTTCGCATTTTGAAAAACAAATCGACCAAGTATTATACCATTTTGAAATTTGGGCTAAGCGCGCCAACTTTTGATGTTACTTGCTAAAAGTACCTAGTACATTTTTTTTCAACACGGCCGCTTTAAGTCGCGAGTAGTAATAAATTTAAGTTTGTCGTTTGGCAAAACGTACGATTTTTTTTTGAAAATCAGGTCACTACAATATGAATTCATTTTGTGAAGGATATCTCACAATAATGCAGGAGAAAAAAAATAAGAAAAGTGAAGATTTGTAGTCACAGCAATAGAAAGATCATCACAGGGTGATTATTATTTTTTAATGGCAGCACCTTTTAAAATAACTGACATGGATTTTATTTCTAACATTTTTAAGAGCACTTACTACTTGTCCTATTATCCGCTTTCGGCTTGATATTGATTTAAGGGACACCCTGTATATATAACATATTCTTGTGTGCGCATCACATAGCCAAAGGATTAGTCCCATACCTCTTATGGTTTCTATTTAAGAGCTGTCTAAATTTGGGCATTTCGATCATTTTTGAAAATTGAATAACTTTAGAGCGCGTCATTGGATGTTAATAATTTTGATGTCTTCGAAAGGTTATTATTTAAACAATTATTGTTTAAAAATTATATAGTTTCCTGCTATATGTGATGCGTACACAATAGTAGAATATACTATGTATATCGAATTTCATTAAAATCGGAGAAGATAAAAATTAAGACTGTGTCGTATTTTTTTTTAATTCCTCTATCGTAACCAGCAAATGATAAAATATATTAAACCATATTTTCAATTTGTATTGCTAATACGCACTTAGTCCTTAATTTAAAAGATAATACCTTCAGAAATCTTTAACGAATGCACATCAAAAATTACGCATAAAAATTTTTTGCTAAATTTCATAAAAAGCTACAATATTTTGCATTTGCGCTTTTGCAAGACCATTTGCTTCAATTACAACATATCATATTTTCAACAATTATGTGTTTATTTTGCAATTTTCTACCAGCATGCAACGAATTAATAAGTCTAACAATTTTATGCTAAATTAATAAGTTTAGAGATAGACAGAAATTATAGAAATTATATATACTACTTTTATAATATACTATACATATCGCTAAATGAAAAGAAAAGCCATGCAACTAAAGTAAAACATTTAAAAATTTTCATATATTTTTATATGGAAACGAACTTCCTAAATATTTCTAAAATTCTGCTATAAAAGCCAACGATATCATAATAAAGAAAAAATAAACTTCCTAGGTATCATTTTATAACTGCTTTTTAACCTGATAGTGATTTTTTCTGCTTTGCTACATTATTGCTTGGAATAACTTTATACAGTGTAGAGCGAAAATATGGCGGTAATATGATGTAATCTTTAAATGAACTATTACATAAGTTTACAAATTAAGGTCAACTTTTAGACTGGATCGACTGCAAGTTTTTACTTACATACATATGTAATTTGGGTTGCTGAACTAGAATCTGGATTTGGTTTAATTTTTCTGATACTAGTTTTCGAGAAATACATATTTTTTTTAAAATGAAACGTTTGCACAACAAATGTTAGTTAGCATAACTGGAGAACGGGTATGAATTAAAACAAAAAATCGAAACTCAGGTGCATGTTATATTAAAGCCGTACCTGCATTGTTTTTGAATCTGTTCTATACTTTCAGTAGTTTTGCAAAACAAAAATGTGTTTATAAATATTTTTGTTTTTATAACAAAACAAAAAATCCGTTCTTTTTCTAAAAGGATTTAGGCATTAAGCCAGATTAACAAATTTTGATTTTATTCAATTGATAACACTATGCTAGTCGTAAAAACCGACAGAAGGGGCAACCGACGGATAAACTTAATTCGAGTACGCTGATTTCAGTGGCGTTCACCGTTTTTCAATGTTAGCTCATAGAAATGAGATATTTAAGATTTAAAATTTTAGTTTTTGGACCATTTTCATTTTCGTTCTTAAGATAATTGGACGAAATTCGGTTAACAAGTTAGCCATGCACTACAAATATACCTAACCAAAATTTGAATAAATCGGTCCATGTTTACACCTAGTCTGCATACAAGTATCCGCCAAAATTTTACCTAATTGCCGATAGATCTTATGAATTGTTTTGGATTTAGCTTAAATTAAACGTGTAAATAACTAGTTTTTCTAAAAATCATAACGTGATTTTTTAACATAATCGGTTTATTGCTATGGTTGCTACACGTCAAACAGCGTATACAAACTACGCAGAGTGGTAATAAGTATAGAACTACTAATTGAATGTGCATAAAAATTGCAGTGATTGCAGAAGAGGGGCAGATTTACAAGGTCTGAAATTTAGCTACCTCGGGTGTGAAAAACATTGTGCGGCTTTTAACTTTCGTAAATATTAACCGATTTGTAAAAATTTAGGCGCGTTGGATTTCACTATTCAAAATAAAGAAAGTAATTTTAACAATTTTTTTGTATCTTTTATAGTTTAAGAGATATTTCACTTCGAAATTAAAGTTTTAAGTTTTTTGTCTGGATTTTTTTGTTGTTTTTTTGCTGTAATTTTTTACAAAGCCTCTGATTTTAGCTTGTGTTATACTATTAAATTTCTGATAAAATTCCGTTAAGTCATAACAAAGGTCTAAACTCAAAACTTTGAAATTTAACTAAAAATCGTTGATGTTTCCAAAAAAGTGCTTTCACAATTTTTAAAATTGTAAAAAACTTTTGTTGGAAATGCTAATTTTATTTTTATACACGGTGAAAGGCCATACTTTAAGTATAAATTTGGCAGACATTTTTGTATATTTTGGACATGTACTCTACATTTGGCAGTGGTCGAAAATCAAAATAATTTTTGAGTTTAGGTGACTGTAAAAATCTTTGCACAGGGTGCTCAAAAAAAGCCATGAACCGCGTTTTATTAGGTAGGTAGTTAGAATTCTTCTTGCTTCAAATGAAGACATCCTAACTATAAATGTAGATGCTAGGGCAAAATTGGTACAAAACTCAAATTTTAGGAACAAAATTTTTATATCATAAAAAAACTAACTAAAATTTTTTTTCTGAAATTTCTACTCTAAATGCATTATTTAACTGCGTGTTAAAAAATTATTTATATACATTTTTAGTAAGTTTTTTTTCTTCCTTGAAATTTAGTTTTTTTTTTTACTAGTTTTGCCCTACCACCTACATAGCCAGGATGTCTTCATTAGCAAGAAGAATGCCAACAGCCTACCCAATAAATTTTTTTTAAGAGCTAATATTGAAAAATGGTAAACACCATGGAAATCAGCGTACTCGAAATCAGTTTACCCGTCGGGTGCCACTTCTGATGAAAAAAAATAGTGTCGAATTCATGCACAGTGTAATTAAAATGTTACTGCGCGATGAAAATCGTGGATTTTGTCAATTGCGTGTCCTGTCTTATTTTTATTGGTGTTTGTAAAAAAATTTAAGTTGCTCCAATCCAAAACCTTGTAGACTTGCGTTAGGGGAAACATTTTTTAATAAATCTACATTATTTCAATAGAAAAAAATATTTGGTTTTTAGTGGTAAGGGTTCACACAATACAATAATCACAAAAAATTAGAGTACTAAGATGAGTGATCCCTGTGCTATATATGTTAAATTTGCTATAAGTAGGATTTTTCTATGTAAAAATAGCATTACATTAAATAAAATTTTAATTTCAGGTAAATAAAATAGCTTTTGCTCTTTTAAAATGCATTGTCACAGTAACTGGTACACAATTTCATATATACATTTTTTTATTTCGTATTTACTTTTTCTTATAATATAGAAATTACGATCATTAATGCCTGTATATATAATTGAGTTTATAAATGCACAAGTATAAATTTGTGAGTTCATACGAACGGCTTAGTGAATTAACTCGGTAAACCACATGATATCAGAAATTGGTTTTATGTGCGCATTTCCTTGCTACGTGCCATTGCTTTGCATTCGACAGACATTTTTGTATAAGTTCTAGTGTTTTGCAATTAATTATGCTGCGTATTTACAGTAGAAAATTCTGAAAATAATACAATATTAAATTTTGTTTAAAATTAAAAGGCGATTTATTCCATATTTTGTTTTTGTGGCATATCCAGTTATTGCACTAAGCCTCTCATATATGAATTGCTCAATCTTTTTTTTGTGTTGGCGAGACGCCATTTGTTATAAATATTAGAATTTTTAAAATTTTTTTGTTTATTTTTATTTGAATATTTTACCATATACTACACTGTAACATATTTTTAGACGAACATTTAGCTAAATTTTAATTATATTATGCTACAAGCTTTTTGTAAAATATTTATTAAATGCAACATTTATTTAGGTTTGTTCTTCTATTAATTTGCAAACAAATAATAATAAATAAGACACCAAGCGCTAATTAATTCCGAAGCTCTAGGACGCGAAACAGAATATCACAATGAATCTAAATTCATTATTAGGCTAAGGTTCGTAACGTTATATTCAGAAAGATTTGGGCATGATTAATATTCCAAGGAACAAGGGAAAAATCAACATCAACTTAATTTTTCAACGTACACAGCAGAACAGAGTAGCGCCACTTTCGGGAGCCGCTACACTTCCATCGTCAGTGCTCACGTGTATTTGACCTCGTTGAAGAGATATAGTCAATAGTATACTATCATATGTATAAATTCTTGTAGAGCTTTTCAGCCTGCTTCATCACTGTGAGAGGAGAATTTTTTGTATAGGTTTATCAATGTGTATGCTTCACTCCGCACTCCGATACCGGAAATGACAATTCCAATACAATTTGTTCTTACTTTGACTCATTTATTTTGTATTTTTTTTAATTTGAAATTAGCACAAGGTGTCCTCATTATAATGTAAAAGATTTTAAATGGGGAATCCCAGAGTTTATGAAAATACTTATCTTATTATTTCGTATCGCATAATAATATCTGAAAGGTGGGAGGTAAACTACAGCAAGTTTTTTCCCTCTATCGAAATCCATTAAGTCCGATATTTTAAGGGACAGTAATACTGCTCAAAAATATCTGTGTTGTAAACAACAACAAGTTTTTTTAATAAGTAAAACGATAACATTATATCACGTAATTTTATTATAGATATGTTAGATTTAAAAATAATAATGTTAGAGTGATATAAAATATTTTAGGTAAATCAAATTGTTAATACAACAGAGATAAAACCACTTGCGATTTTAAACGTGGTTTTACTGTCTCATATAAAATTTTCAAAATGCGACTTGGAGTCCCACATACAGATTATCCACGTGCACAGATACATCTGTTTATATCAGTTTCTGTATATTAATTCATATGAACGCATATTGATAAGTAATGTAGTCATTTATTAGGTAGTATTGTTATTGGCTGACGCATAGAGAGAAACTGAGAGTAACACATTTGTTTTCCTATCATACGTCCAAACAGATAATAATAGTTACTGATGTCGTACAATAAGTAACTTATTGTAGAAATAGACAAATTTGATATGCAAAACGAAGCTTGTACGCAATTGGTCGGCTATTAAAAACGAACTTCAAAATAAACAACTAAAACAGCAAAGACAAAGCAAAACAGTGAGTTCTACCTTTCAACAAAGCAATAACTCTTACTGTAAGCTAGCAATAAATTTGCACACGAAGTATATGTGAATGTGTATTATATGTATGAAACATACGCACAAACATTATCTGTTGTACTAACAATTATCTTCAAATATTTGTGGTACAGCAGATATTTTAAAATAAGAAGCACGTTAATTTCTTACTCATTGCAAAACAATGAGTTACTCTTATTGTTTAGTACGAGTAAAATTTGGTATAGCGGTGCACGGCTTTAATACAGATATACATAACACAACACAACCAAATTAAACTTTGTATGTGTTGCTTAAATACAAATAGCCAATTATTATGTAGTTTTATCTTCTGATTACGATAGCGCCATTAGTTTTTCCCTAGTAGCTCAAGTTGTAAAGATATAGTGGCATTTAGCATTTGCATAAATTACACTACTTTTTGTATTGTTCGCTTAATATTTCACGACTCGTCCTCCAAACTTTGGGAGGAGTCACGTTGATGAGTATATGAGGATATCTTACTGTTGTTGCAAGGATGTCAAAAATCGTGTGTTTTGGTTTAGTCCTTAAAACGTTTTCTTTATTTATTTTTTGGAATTAAAATAACTGGTTCTTAAGTCTTTTTATCCGCTGATTACGAAAATTGCTGTAATATTTTCCTAGCACCTGTAGTTTCGGAGATATTGTGGATTATATAAAAAAAATATTTTGGCATCCAAAAAAATTTGTTTTTATAATATGCCTCTATTTTTTGACACGTTGTGATTATATTTTAATAATTTTACATGAAAAATTTTAATTTTTCTTTCAACTAGTTTTTTTTTGACATCGAAAAAGCTGCAAATTTCAAAAATATGCTATATAATTAGCACAAATTACACAAACGTTTTCTGGACTGTTCATACAACATCTTTTATACGTAACAATTGAGATAATGGTTTCAAAATTGACAAAATGCCATATAAAAACAAATTTTTTTGGATGGCCTGAGAAAAGGAAAATGTAAAGTATTTTTTATATAATGCAGAATATCTCGGAAACTAGAGTAGCTAGAATTATAATAAAGATATTTTCGTAATCAGCGGATGAAAATACATAAGAGAACCAGTTATTTTAATTTAAAAAATTCAAATAAAAAAAGCTTTAGGGACTAAACCAAAAACACACGATTTTTAACATTTTTGCAATAACAGTAAGATATCCTGGTATACTCATTAATGTGACTGTACCCAAATGGAAGAGAATTTTGTTTAGATTAATAATGCAGAAAGTGTTGTAAAGTTTGAAAGGCGAGTCGTGAAATTTTAAGCGAATAATACAAAAAGTGGTGTAAATTATGCAAAATGTCACTATATTTTTAAAAGTAGAGCTGCTAAGAAAAAACTAATGACGCCATCGCAATCAGCAGATTAGAATACATAAGGATCACCAATTTTTATTTAAACATCAAAACCACTGTTCTGCTGTGTAATTAATGAATTAATCGCTGCATAATATTTGGGAATTTTATACTATGCGTATGAGTGTTGAAAGTACATGCTCACTATTTTTAATAAAAAACGTATAATATTGCTCATACGTACAATATAATTTTTGCACAAATTGTAGCATATTTTTCTGCTTCTCAGTGTCGAGTGATAGAATTCTGGATGGATGACTGGTGTTGTCAATTATATATTTTTTAATTTCATTGAAATTTTTTAGTGAATAACGAAGGAGTTTATGTTAAAATATTATTATTATTATTATTATTATTATTATTATTATTGTTATTATTATTATTATTATTATTATTATTGTATTTAATTCAAAATATAGAGTGTGTACAAAAAGAAAAAAATATTGAATTCGTATAAAAATGTATTGGGCCATATTGAACAATATTCTAAAGCGGCCCATCCATTATACAATATTATTAAATATGTTATTGAACATATTATTGTCGTTTTGACCTATACTATGCAATACATGGTACAGTATTTTCAAAGAAAAGATTGGCCAATTTTCCTGACAGTGAAAAAGTAAATATAACACTGAACAATGTTGCCACCACATTACTCAATTTTCTTTATTGTACAATAAAAATCCAAGGGTTTTTTGATTTTTGCGAATATATTGTGCCACCTTCGAATATGACATATACATTGGCAATAATATTATTATAAATTTCGAAAAATTGCACAATTATATTGCAAGTGGGTGGGCTGCTTAAAATATATTTACCTATAAATTTTAGGACGGCGAAAAAAATTAAGAGCAGCAGAAGGATAGAAACCATATAGATAACATTATTCGTATAGCAATTTCTGATTTGTTTTGATAAAATTTTGCTTCTAGCGCAGTGTAGGTTGTTATTTTTTTGAAAAATGTATTGGGTGGGTAGTATCTTGTACGAATAATTATTTAAAATTGCCATAACTTTTCACATTATCGGGCTACATTCTGATACTTATATTATTCACATTGTTAAAAAACATAAAATATACGTGTAGAATGAGGATCACCAAAATATGTATGACTAGTACTCTGTATACATACACCTTCCTTTATAAGGATAAGAAATTTACATGATTTTTGTTTTAAAATATCTGTTGTACCACAGATATTTTAAAATAATTGTTAGTACAACAGATAATGTGTGTGCGTATGTTAATGCTTGTTGATAGGTACAGCACAGTCATGTGCTTTGTTATTGCTGTTTTTTTTTCTCTATTTTGATGTTCGTTTTAAATAGCCGACCAATTGCGAAAAAACTTCGTTTTGCATGACAAATTTGCCTGGTTATACAATAAGTACTTATTGTACGACATCAGTATCTGTTAATATCTGTTTGGGCGAAAAATAGGAAAACAAATGTGTTTCTCTCAGTCTGTCTGTATGCACTCATATATGCTATACTTCAGCCAATAACAATACCACCTAATAACAGAAACACTACAATACTTATCAATATGCACTCAAAGAATTAACACACAGAAACTGATATAAACGAATGTATCTGTGCACGTGACTAATATTTAGATATTATTCACAATTCATAACTAGCGCAGCAACTGCTATTAGATGATAAAATAAATGCAACCCTGCATATTGACATATAGAGGAAATAAAATGACGGTAATATTTTGAACAATATATACTGTAATTAGCTAAAAAGCTTATGAAGGTATTAAAAAACAATTTTTGTTCTGTAAAAAACTCAAAAAAATTTTTTTTATGGTTTGTATATTAATCAATTTAAATAAGGGCCTATAAATATAAAGTCATTCAATAAAATTTTTTTCACCAAAAACACATCTCTAGTTTATTTTTTTTTGTACATGTTTTTTGACTCTCTAGAAATTAACACAATAAGCTGTTCTTTGAATGTGTTAGTTAGTTGGTATTTAGTTACAGATATGCCCATAATTAAGTGCAAACTTTTCGTGCTAAAAGTAGACAACTGTTAATAACTTAAATAGGTACTTATCAAATATAAACTTAGTGATGATTTCTGAATATGCGCAATTGACTTATTTGTGGCGTATGGAGTATTTGAAGACATATATCAGAATTTTACCTAAAATATTTTTGTAAAACATTTTAGCCTGCTAGTATTCTGCTTAGCCTTTTTGTAAACAGCAACATACTCTATTATTTTGAAAGTATGAATTAATCCATAAGAAATTGTATCATATCCTTAAAAAAAGTGTTCTTCTCCACATTCCAATGTTTGGGTGAAATGGGACCGCTTAGTTCAGAGATATGGATACTTCTCGATTTTTACCCCTTAATATTTCCATACAAACTAAGTGCCAGTAAAACAAAAAATTTAATAAAACAAAAAAATTCTCGTACAAAATGTATGATGAGAGCTTGCCATATTTTTGACGTAGGTTGTACATATATAATAAAACTTCGGATTAAGGCCTAGAACACTTTTATTACGGATATGATGAAATTTTAGATCGATATGGTTGCTTTTTTCTAAGATTTTTCGCTCTTAAAACTCAAAATATACCAAAATATATGTTGCTGTTGACGTACCTAAAATTTTTCTGCTATTGACATAATGGTTTACTGAATTTTTTGTCTATTTTTCAAGATGGAACAGAAAGACTCATACAGTAAATATTAAGATGGTGAAAATGTTTCACACACATATAACTCGAAGTTTTTTTACATAAAATTTCTAAGTTCACTTTATTCCTTAAATGTACGGATAACAAGATTTCCTACGCTGCATTATTATAACAATTTGTAAAAAGGGGGAAAAATTTAAATCCTATAAAAAATAATGTTATACGTAGAATTTCAAAACCCTGATACCCTTATGTACCTTTTCCACCTTATATAGTATAATTAGTATTTTTTATTCAACGTATATGTTGTGCATGTAAACTATTCATCAAAGCTGAATTTAATACTATAATAGTGAATTAAAAACAGGAAATTAAATATCTTTCATAACATTATTATATCAATGATATTTTTAATTTTTCTAAGTGTTGTCATATGTAAAAATAGAAAGCAAGTATAAAATACGGCTATCATACAAAACTTTTCAAAATACACTTTTTTGTAACCAGTTAAGTTCTGAAACTCAGCCAACCGAAAACCTTGTGATAAGCTTAAACAAAAAATTATAAAAATAAAAATTGTATAGCAGTTTAGAGGAAATGCCACAAACTGATAAAAGCAAACAAACAAATAATGAAACTTGTAGTAAAATTTAAAACTATATAGAAATATGTAGTTTAAAAAAATATAGAAACAATGAAAAAAATAACTCACTTTAAATGAATTAATTTTGCTGGCGTAAAATTAAATCATTACTTTTACTTTCAACAACACTGAGCAATACAAATTGATTTTGTAATATTGGTAATTACAGCAATTTTTTATTCTAAATTTGATGTATTAATAACATCATATCAAATCTGTGGCCACAAGGAATAACAGCAAAAGTCGAGTTACGATATAGTTCATTTAGCACTATATATATTTTTTGTTTATTTCTTTTAAGCTAACTGTTGTTTCATTGTAAATTAAATAATAAATTAATACAGTATAAAATTGAGAACATCGAGCATACAAAGATTAGCTTAATCTAAATTTCCTGATTTTAGACAACGAATGAAAGATTGTCTTTTGGCCACTTGCCGAAATCGAGTTTAGTCGTTATACCTTGTGGGCACAGAAATTGAATCACATGTTAATACTCATTACTATAAAATTTGCAGTGGACAGGAATTGAAAATAACACTAACCGTAATTAACCCATTAACCGTCAAAATAAAACCAGAAGCGATAATTAACAAAAAAGTTTAATTTTTTATTCATTGCATACAAAATTAATATAAAAGTATAAAACAATTAAAGAAAATAATAAGTGGGCGGATTAGGGCGGGTTAATTCAACTGAGTCCAGTGGCGGATTACAGGTGAAAAGTTAAAAAAAAAATTTTTTCAATGCATAATGTTTTTAAACATTCTTGCATTGCCAGCAAACTCTTGCATGACATAAAACACATCTCAATTGCTTTTCTAACTTTTTGGAATAGCGACCTATACCAACTTGGGGTAAACCTAGGACCAATGAAGATGAAAGTCGAACTCTATTTTGCTTGTTTTGACGTAAATAGTACCTTGCAATGGAACGCCGGAATAAAAGTTGACCCATACTACAGTTATTGCTTATTACATATAGCCGCCAAGCGTTTGCAATAGCCATGTCTATTATATATGTAGACCAGTATAAATCCTCTCTGGGTTATTTGTGATACCCAGACAATATCTGTACAAATATAAACGTATTTAAGTCGACGGTGTCAAGTCGAAAGTTGTGCCTATTATTTTGATTAGCATATAAAATTGTATTGCTGATAATCAAATATTTTCTCGAATACTTGTACTGGGTTGAGATTACTAAACAACTTCTTTACATCTTCTTGTCTGGCGAGCACATCAGTCGATACCCGAAATGTTGCAGAGTATGTTGGTAAGCACTTACTCCATGCCTGTAGTTCACTGCGCCTTCTATTTACTTTATTATATTATTGTCTCGTCTAAAAACCTCAATGTTACACGGGACATCTCTCGGCAAGTCTTTAGCTACCATGATCTCATCACCACCTTCTTCTTCATCTGTTAACACGCTCGGCTCCGGCGGGATGATAGCGAAATCATATAAAGAATCACTGTCACTATCTTCCAATGTTGCGTTAACAGCTTCTTCTAATCCTTTGAAAGCATTACAAACTTTAAATCGTTTAGAGCTCATCGTAAACAACTTTTGTACTCTAACCTTGTAAGTTTAAAACAACTTACAAACGTTTAATCTAACACTAAAAAACTTCATTCAAAGCGTCACTACCAATAAAATTCATAATTTCATATATGACGAGTCCCCTTCTTACATAGATAAACACGCAATTATGTATTTATATTTCTGTAAATATAACAGTGTTGCCAAAATTTGTATATGAACTCCGCCGCTGTACTCAATTGAGTACAGTGGTATTCAAAATGGGATAACTTCCTAGAAGTAAATGGCAGACCACTTTGTTTTACAAATTTTGTAAATAGAAATGCTTGCTTTTAGAAAAGTAAAATTAAACAAAATTAGCAATAAAATAAAAATTAAAAAAAAGGGAAAGTCTGTGTTTATCTCGCCACCAATTTTGTATAAGCTTAAGTATTCACTTTGTGACAGTTGATATGTATATACTTATTTCCTTTTATTATTTTAACAGGGTACAGATTTCTTTTAAGATAAAAACGCAAAAAATATTATAAAAGTTTTAAAAATTTTTTAAATTTCGCCTAATGTCTAGCTCTACTCAATTGAGTACAGCGGCGCCAAATGGGTTAATATACTATATAAATCTTATAAACAGTGAAAATTAAGTGTTACTATTACATATGTTACAATAAAACAAATGGTATTGTCAACTGTGGGGTTCCAAGAGAACTGTTACTCATTTTAAATAGGCATACTGCCTTTTCTAAAAGTATAGTAAGATATACATAAGACCCATGCAGAGATCTAGCTTAAGTTTTTATTAGGAAATATTTGAAATAAAATTTTACATTCTAAAAAAATTCTTTTACAATCTGAAGTATATTCTATTATTTTTTTGGAAGTAAATCACATTTTTTTGATTTTCAAGGATTCATGCCTTATTTACCAGAGAGACAACTATACCATGCGTTAGTTTACTCTGTTAAAAATATCACAATCTTATAAAAATATTGCAAGAATTTACATGTATTCCTAACTACCGCCAACATCTTAAATAAGGAAACATGGCAACCAAAATTATTCACACTTCCAAAATAAAATATTTCAATTTAATTTTTTTTCTTTTTCTTCAAAGTATTTTTAGCCATCACTTAAGTGATTTTTTTTTTAATTTTCTATAATTTAGTGTTTCGTAATCAATATGAGCTCACTACGATTTCTCTTAAGATTTTTTTACGACTCGCAGCTTATGCAATACTTATGTTTACGATTTCAGTATATGATAATCATATTAATGCCATTTCATTTAAGTATTTGCACACTTGTTTATATACATACACATATATATATCTTGACATTTACACACAAGCAAACTTTTATATAAAGGATGCTCTTGATTATATATAACGCTTATGTGATAAGCCTGGGATAATTGATTGCGTTCAAACGTAAATGACTCCTTAGGGAAAATTCTAAATCATGTGCTATTTAACGACTCTAAGCAGTTTATAGAGAGAAAATGTTATTTTCATATGAAAATATATGTGTATATACATACATACGTAGCTTTGTCTTTGTACTAAAAAAACGTGTTAGTCTTTTTTAATACATACATAGATATATGTATATATTTATATATTAGTACATATTTATAATGTAGAACAATATATATTACACCTGCTTTTTATTAACAAAAAAGGTTTGTGTGTATTTGATATTGTAGTGCTTTTCATTTCGTTTTTTTATTCTGGTAATAACATTAACATTCCACGATTATATGTAGGATTTTATTGACTACACCGCACAGTGTAGAGTTTTGCAAGAAAGCGGTCGAAATACTTATGCTCCCTGCCATTACACTGTTTGACTTTTCTTCTACTTTCAATATGTAAAAATGAATTATTGTGTCCAATATACAATTTTAAATTTTTCGTCTGAGCTCAAAATGGAACTTATTCGATTTCCAATTAATATAAGATATGTGCTTTAAATGTCATATTCTTAAAGTTCACTATAGAAAAAAGGCGAAAGCTGAGACAGTGTAAAGATGAGTCAAAGTTTCTACGTTTTTTCAGTGGAGCATATAAACTCTGGGAAATTAATAGTAGTGGAAGTAATGAATGGAGCTGTTGGTATAGACATCTGATTTTAAATCATGTGCTATTCAGAACGTATTTATTTTGGCACGTGTGCATGTGCCAAATTTAGTAGCATATCATTGGTCGCAAGCAGAAACGCCCTAGCTAAAATAATTGTAATTTTACAGGAGAAGGTAAAAACATAATAGAAATTGTAATTTTCAAAATATAACTTTTTTTATATGCATATTTTAATGAAAATCAAACAAAAATCATACCCTGAAGGTATTTAAAGACACCAGTTATAAAGAAAATATGTTATTTTAATATAAAGGATCAATTTTATTATAGAAATAACCTTAAGCACACGGTAATATGCCAGGCCAAGTTCACACCTATGCACACAATATGTATATTATTTGAAACCATTTGCACTGCATTTACATCCTCATAACTTTGATTTAATTATTCATAAAATAATGAAACTTGAAGCGTAAGAACACTTTTAATAGGTTGAAAGTTTTATCATAACAGTTCTTTTTTTAGATATGAAGGTATAAATAGTGAGTATTTTTGTACCTATTTACTCACTGACTCACTAATCAATTTTTATGGGGCAATTTCAATATAGCTAGAGAGCTGAAATTTAGTTTAAAGGCAGATAAATCTTAGTGAGCCAGTATTTAGAAAACTTTCAAAATTTAAACTTGAAAAAAAGAAGTCAGATCCACAAAAAGCATAAATGTGAAAATAAGGCCAAGGTCCTCTCCAAAAGTTTTGGCCGTTAAAAGTACTAAGACCAAAATGATGATCAAGGCCTTGTTAGGCATATATATAAGAATGTACTTTGTTCAAATAAATAAATTTAACAAAACAACCATTCATACACTAGAATTCTTCAGCCAAGGCTTTCCTACTGGAATATAGACAAATATAAGCAAAAGGAATATAAACAAAAAGGCTTAACTGCTTAAAAAAATGAAAATTGTGACTAATAGTGAACAAATTAAGGATGGACTCAGCAGAATTGATTAAAAGTAAATGATATTTAACTACTTAAATACAAGCTAACTGGATGCATATTATAATACCCAGTGAAATAATGTCCATGGACATTATGTATCTCCAAACATTGTCATAATGTCCATCAACTTTATGATATTTTTATTATGGACATTATGCCACTTTTGAATGTGTCATAATGTCAAACTCTTAAAAATATAAAACTAATTCAAATCTTTGTACAAATTTATATGCTTATATATATTTTTATATTCTTTAGCCCGTCCAAAAGCTGGCTATGCACAAATTACACTGGCCAACAAATTAGGCAAAAAATTTTGACTGGGGAAACGAAGTATGTTTTTTAGCTAATCTGGCTGCGCTGAATTCGAATCTGGCAACAAAGTTGGGCTATCACGTCCAGTTCGTTTTTTATCGCATGCTGGCAGTACTGTAAAATAGTTAATACTGACGCTACAATTTCACAGTTATTAATTTGACAAAAGCCTACACTTCATCATTACCTCAGAACAGAGTGGCCAAAAAGGACTGAATATTCACCAGGAAAACAAAACATTTCAAATAAACCATTAATTGATCCAAATGATGTTCTTCTTCCACCGCTGCACATAAAATTGGGCCTTTTTAAGAACTTTGTGAAGGCTCTGGACAAAGATGGTGCAGCATTTAAATATTTGTTAAAAGTTTTTCCTAAAATTTCATATGCTAAAATAAAAGAAGGGATATTTGTTGGCCCTCAGATCAGGAAGCTTATCAATGATCATAATTTTTCGCAGTGTTTATCGGAGAAAGAATATACAGCCTGGGAGTCTTTTAAGTGCATCGTGAAAAGTTTTCTTGGAAACAATAAGAGTGAAAACTACAGACAAATTGTTGCTGAATTATTGAAAAGTTATCATGAATTGGGTGCACGAATGTCACTCAAAATACATTTTCTCCATTCGAATTTAGATTTTTTCCCACAAAACCTAGGTGCTGTTAGCGACGAACAAGGGGAACGCGCCCATCAAGATTTAATGAAAATTGAAAGAAACTATCAAGGATTTTGGGATAAAAGTATGCTGGGAGACTATTGTTGGACTCTAATACGTGAAACCGAACCAACGAAATACAAACGACAATCATATAACGCCATTCACTTTTGAAAACTCATTGATTTTTAAATAAACTAATAACTTTTTATGGAAAAATCTAATAAAAGCTTTTTTTTATATCTCGAAAACCTGACGTGATAGAGAAAAACCATTTACAGATTCGAATTCAGCGCACCAAATTACACTGGGAAATGTATTTGGTTGCTCCAGTCAAAAACCTTGTTGGCTAGTGTTATTAATAAGCGGGATTGTTTTAGGAAATACTACCGAGAAGTAAATCCTTGACCCCGAGAAATCTATGGAAACATATATCGTATTTCCAAAAACAGTGCTAGTCACTAATGCATTTCTTTATATAAGGCCTTTGGCCGGGGTCAAGAATTTCCTTTTTGAAATTGAAATAAAGTCAACAAAATTTTTGAAAGTGCATAAAGTCAATCGAATCAAAAAGCATTTGGATATTATTTAAAATTTTTAAGAAATTTTAGTTTTACTACTAAGAATTCTCTGCGTAGCCGGCCTTCTGACGGGCTTAAGGTTTTTTTACTCTTGGTGTATCGAAAAGCGGCTTTGCTAAGTAAAGTGCTTTGCGTAACCGCCCTGCGACCGGGCTTAAGGGTTTTACCCTGTCAGTATATCGAAAAGCGGCTTGTCATAGTGTCCATGGACGTTAGGACACTTGTGACATGCCAACATCTGCCCTCATTGGTAGTGTAGTCTAGCTGAAAAAGAATACCTTTTGTGAAGCCAAATTTCAATTTGTCTTTTCAGTTGTTACTCACTCGTACATGTTTCAAAATTCGGAATAAAAAGTAAATTAATGTGCTGTTTCCACATTGCAAACAAGCGACTTGAATAAAAAATTTGTATGGAAATCACTCAAAAAACTGAGTGCTTTAACTAAAAAACGAAACGAAAAATCTTAAGGCAAAATAATTAAATTTCTTTGAATTACTTAGTAAACCACTCATGAGGTCCACTTCACACTGATAAGTTATGCGTTTGTATGTACGTTTGTATAGAACTTTGCCTTCCCCTGTATGGAATTTCAATTGATCGAATTATTTTCAACAATAAAAGCTTTAAAGCATAAAGCGGCACTACTTTAAGAAAAAGTTATACCTTTTATGCGATCGAGTGATTTCAAAATGTTATTTTTTTCATTGTTTGGTATATTATTTGAAGACTGCGATAGAGTGTAGCAAAGTTGCTTTTAAAAGAGTTTTTTTCTCTTTTGAAAAAGTGGATAGGTTGCTTTATGGCTCGCTGCTCCACAATTAATTGACGGTACTGGATTAATAAAAATTGAGATTTCTATACAGCAATAACACTGCTCCATTTGTGTTATATAGAAATTGCGCTTAACATCAATTAATTTTGGTCACTTAATCGTGTACAGAATCAATCAATCAAATAATGCATATAATTTAATGTTATTTATTCTATTTTATTTGCGATATATTCCTAAATCAGTTTGTCGAGATTGAACTGCACTTTGATTCCTTTTTCATTTCTATAAATTTGATATATCGGATCTCTACTACTATAGATCATGTGACCTCCTAAATTTTGATACAATTAATAAGCTATTAACGTCATTATCACATTGATAAAAATATATAAGTGTGTATATAGTTTTATTATTTTTTGTTTTATTTATTTTTGTGTTTTATATATCAGTGAACTTTTGACAAAACAACTATTGTGTAATTTTTAATATTTTCAGCAGAGCATAAATGCTATTAAAAGAGCAAAATGAAACTTTTTGTTTATGAATTTAAGGCAAAATGAAAACTAAACATAGCTAGCCAATCTCGTTTAGCGTTTTAATCAATATTTTTCGGTTTTTGGCATATTTGAAATTGGTTGTTAATCAGTCGCAGTATAACAAATATTGAGATAAGTAAAAATTTTAAACTATTAATATATTTGTAACTAAACATCGAAGAAAGTTAGTAATTAAACAAAAAGATGCGCTTTAAAATTCTTCATTTATCAATGCCACTACTTGTATAACTGTCTTAACTCAAATTAAGTGCTTTTGTCTAAAGTCCACAGATATGTATATACTGCTCATGTTATATGGACAATATGCAGTTTAAAGCGGATGACAGACGAGTTAATATTAAGCTCCAATGTATGTGCTTGTGTGCGTTTGTTATGAAAATCAAAATCATTTTGATATATATTAAGAATATTCTTCAATATTTCCGCTACTTATGTATATGTATAACTATTTTTCGTAAACAAACGCACATCAACACACATATTGAAGCTAAATATTGACTCGTCTGTTACCCACTTAAGATATTGCATTATTTTGTATACGTTAAGATTATTGCAAAAGCTATATTTTTTATTTATTTGATTTTTGTTGATAATTACACTGTGGTACACAAAAAAAATTCTGGGACTTTAGCAGACAATCAAGTTGTCAGAAATTTCCTTAGACATTTGGTAGAGTAGTCGGTAGTTTTCTGGTACGACGTTTCTGCACCTTTTCTGAAATATTATCCGATTAATATAAGACTAGTCTGCACATTATCCTAAAGCACTTTAATTCCATTTAAGATATTAAAGGGACTAGTCTGCACATTTTCTGATCTACGTTTTAGGTGCGTTTTTAGCACTTTATCAATTCGGCACAATGTCTACTTTAGCTTTCGTAATAATTTCCATTTATCACTTGAGAATATGTGCACAAATATTTAAGTTATTAAAATTATAAAATATAGATACACGTTTTCTGATGAGCTGCCGCACAGTACTTTGTTCCCATATAACGATGGGACAAAAATAGAAGGAGCTATCCTAGGCCAATAAAATTCAGTACAGTGCTATAAATTAAAGTAGTTAAGAAATATACCAAGTTTTAAGAAAATCGGTGCAAGGACTCTTATAGCTCCCATATAACCTAAGCCGCCAAAATTGAATTAAATACAGATTCTTTAATGGAAGCAGTTGAAAAACACTGTATCTATCAGAAATAGCGCTATGATTAATTGTACCAATTTTTAGCTTAATCACCGCAAGGACTCGATAAGCTGTCGTATATCCTTTTTCTTAAAAAGCCTTTATAAATTATTACAAGCCCCGGATTGGAAAACAATTTCAGGAGCGGTAGCTATAAGTGATGCTAACACCTGGTTTAAATATTGTTCATATTGTCTATGTAATAAAGGAGGATCAAAGATATCCTTCTTCTAAAAATCTTAAAATAAATGCATAAAAATTATTACAAGCAAATTTTAAAACGAAACAGTCGAACTATTTATAAATTAATGTCTTGAAATACATATAAAGTATTAAAAAGTTTTTATGTAAAAATATGTTGATTCCCATTCGACGAGTTCTCAATCAACACCACAAGTCTACTATTTGACATAACCAGAAGTGAAAATCCTTAAGCCCGGCCAGAGGACAGCAAAGCGAAATATCTTAGCTCATCTAATTCGATATTTTATATACTACGAGGAGCAAACATGAGACATTATTTCCATATCAAAGTAAAAATAATGGCCATTGGCGTTATTGGATGCCTCCTTGTTAATTACTAAAATAAAGAGAGATTTGCCCGCTTATTTGCCGAATGTGCCACAGTACGGCATTAAAATGATTTTGCTAAATATATTTTGTTTTTATAAAAAAATTATGTATGTAGAAGGCTGCTAATATTTACGTACAACAAATTTGTTAAGTAATAAATCAGTAATTGTTTTCTCGTTGTTTTCGCTGTTTTTATTTTTATTATTTTTATTTGTAGCGTGTTTCCGGTTAATGGTAATAATTATGTATTTTTCAATTTACGTTGTTTGTTACTTTATTATGGGCATAAAATTTTTTAAGACATGTTATATATTAACAAGTATTTGTTATATATAAACATTTAATTTGTTTGAATAGTTTTTATTAATGGAGTAATGATTTTTAGGTAAGCGAACGAAATGTTCATAAGCAAACAATAATAAGGCGGAAGGTGAACGCTGGAATAAAGTAATTATTTTAATTAATGTCGATTTATTAATATCAAGTTTAGAAAATGATTTGTTAAAGATTAGAGGGTGGGTTGGTTCATTTTATAAATTTATGAAGATTGCCTAAATATTGCATATTTCTTAGAATATATATTGTAGTTATTTTATTAAGTTTTATGTTTCAAACTTAAAATTTTTATATGTTAGATAAGCCTTTTGTAAATTAAAGTAACGATGTGCTCTTTTCTAATACTCACCTTTGACTTTAAGATTAAAATAATGAAGTTAAAATAAGGCAGCTATATCACATTGTCCGAACTTACTCTATTTATTCCGCTGCCCTTTTTTCGCGTCATCTCTTCTTGACATGCTTATTGTATTGAAAGGGTAATGTGATACAGCATTTAATTTTAGTTGTCTTTAGCTATACTACATTAGACGACCACGCGGTTTCACAAAAGAATTATTGAATTAAAAAATACTAACCTTTAACTTTAATATTAAAATAATGAAAGTGACTGTTACGTCGTGACTACGCAAATTTTTACAGTTTAGTATTTGCATGATATAGCTCTTTGCTTTCTGAGAGCATGAAGATATGTAGAATGGTGCTGTTGTTTCTATGCTCTTAGCTTTAGAGAAAAACAGCTAAACCGCATTACCCGCCTATACCACATTACACGAACTTAGTGTTATTTTTAAAACTGTAAGCTAGAAATTAAAACTAAAGCCTACTTATGGAAATATTTTAAAATCTGAAGCAAATTTGACTCATCATTTTTATAGTTAAATATCTCTCACTGACTGTTGTGATAATTACATCTAGAAACTCTTATTAATTTCGAACTTTCACTGTCGTCAGTTTTGTTAGCTTTTGCTTTCATCTTACTGCACGAAACCGCACAACCAGTATGCGCATACGTGAGCACAATTGCACAAGTTTAAAAGTTAAAAATCGAAAAAGAATTTGTCTGCATATTCCTTGTAGTTTAAATTTCTTTTTATAAAACAAAAATAACAACAACATTCACAGTATCAACAATACTGAAAGCTTTTCTATTAAAAACATGTCAGGTGGAAGCACGTAATTAACTAAAGGAAATAATAAAGAAACGTGTTTTTTTACTCTTTGCTGCGCATATTCAAAATGCCAACTACTTTTTCTTTTGATTGCGAAAGCGAAAAAGTAGTAAAATTTTATTTGTACTCTAACAACAAAAAAAATATATATATATCTGCTCTTCTTAAATTAAATATAAAAAAGGCAATTTCCCGCTATATAACAGTTTCCACCAACACAATCAACAGTATTGGTAAAAATGCGCCATTAAAGCGTCTAGAATGTGTTTAGTTCATTTATTTGTACAAGGGGTTTCAAAAGTACGAGTAAACTGATACAAATAATGTTTTACATATAATGTTTTATATTTAGGAATTGCTGCAAATTCCCAATTATAGTTAAACAGGCAAATTCTAATGACACTAAAAATGAAAAGTATTAGTTCATAATAAGGCATAAAACCGATAATGAGTGAATTGGTTATTATTCTGTACAGGAGAACAAACACTCAACACTATTTTTCTTCAAAGCTTCTCTAAATTAAAAGACATTAAAATCAATATAATATAGTTTAAGCATAGCTTGCCAGTGATTTAATTTTTTCCGGGACTATCTCTACCAGTTTTTTTTTCAAATAAATACCTAAAGTTTTTGTTCTAACCTTTTTTGGTATATTTTTCTTTTCCTTACTATTTATCTTATTAGTTAAAGAGATGGGTAAATTTCTTTTTCACCTCTTTCTTTTGTTCTTAAATAACAACTACTATTGAAAAATACTTTACTTTAAGTGAAATTGCATCCACATGTGTTAGTGTACTCAGATGTAAGTATAACATCTAAAAAATTTCTAAGCACGCAACTCAATATTTAATCGTTTTATTTTTGTTGCAAACAACGAAAAAAAACAACATTTTTAATATCTACAACTACATATGCATATGGGTTATACGAAACAAAACAATACCATCATCATAATTTGCAAATTTTGAAAATTCAAAGTATAATTAAGTTATTAGTTTGTTGCAATAAAATTTACCAAGAAAACATGTATCATATTTTCATACACACAAGCTTTCATTAATGCACTAATTTTTTTAAAATGTATGGATGTATAGAAAACAGAGCACTGCATAGACATATTTAGCCATGTGCTTAAGACATTTTCCGAAAATAATTAAGTTGAAAAAAATATGTGTTTTCACAAATTGTTTTAATTTATCTGATCCAACGTTAGTGTAGTGAAAGTATATGAAAAACATGTGTTTGATACCATTAATCTTTAACTACGGAGGCAGTGGTAAATTTTACCTTACTTAAATTTTTTTTAAATACTCCTTTTAATTTTGATCTAGCAATTTAGCTTATTTAGTATTTTCCTATATCGTCGCCCTTCATACTCAGTCGTATTTCGACGGATGTTGGAGTAGCCTAATCCTAGAACTGCATACCCTGGGTAAAAAATTTACCACCACGTTCGTATATTCGTATTTTTTTTTAATATTTTACCATTTTTTAGCTAAATTTTTAGGAAAACTTTGTACCAACTATTTTTTATGTTGTGTTATATGCAGTTAGTGTTTGAACTCCATGGGTTAAGTAATAGCCAAATTTCTGCAAGATAACGACGAAATAACGAAAGGATGAAGTGCCGCCTTACACTTGTCGACCAAAACAAAGGCATATTCCCAGAAAATCCTGCAAAGGCTTAAATATAAAACTGCACACACTTATCTGCATTATAGTTAGCCAATTCGCATGTCTGCATATGCGTACACTATGCAAATATATATTTTAATGAATTAAAAAATAAACAGTAAAAGATTGGACCGCAGTTGTTACGCGTAGTTTTTTCTCTGATCTTTTTTATTTTACTTATATTTATACTCTTGGCTACACTGAAAATATTCCATGCAACATTTTACGTAAAAACTTTCGTAGTTAGTTTTTTCGTAGAATATACGAAACTTTTGTATATATTACGAAAAAACATTTAAGCAATATTTTTTTTTATTAACGAAAGTAACGAATACCTTTCGTAAACATTTTTCCTTGTTAAAAAATATATTTGAAATAAAAAAATTAGTTAAAAATATTTTTTTATAAATTGACGTATTTTTCAGATGTAAGAAAATAAAACAAATTTTTAGCTTTTATAAAATAAGTAGAAAGTGGCTCAGTGGGTAGAGTACATGACTTGAAATATGAAAATTGCGAGTTCGAGCCCATTTCGTATATTTTACGACAGAGTTTTGTGGTGCGAAATTACGAAATATTTCGTAATATATTCGAGCGTTTTCGTGCATATGTTGGAATTTTTTCAGTGTATGAAACAAGTGCCACTAAAGTTTTTGATTAATTTTGAATTTATATTTTTTTTGTTTATTAAATATGTACTACTTTTTGGGCTTAAAAAATTATTTTATAAAAAGGTGCCTGTTTTGTTGAACTAAATAAAATTCGTATACATTTTTTTAAATTAATAATCTGGTTGTTATATTAGAAAAAAAAATTTTTGAAAAAATTATTATTGTAAAAATTTTGGAAAAATTAAGTATGGTAAAATTTACTACCACTTCCCATGGTATGTGCCAAAATTTCACCTTCTAAGTTAAAGGTTAATGCAGGAGTTTAGTATTTTCTAATATCAGCACAAGAATGTATTTGTGTGCGCTGCCGTTTACAAACCCATTCAATTTAATGTTACTAAGCCATGATAATAGTGCCCGTATGTTTATGCTTAGCAAAACATCTGTAACAACTGCATCAGTATTCTAAATTAAAATCGTAAAATAACAGTTAAAAAACATTGAAAATCGTTTCATACATGTAAGTGCTTTATCTACAGACATTTAACAAGTGGAAGCCATAACATGCATTTTTAATTGAATACATACTTCATTTTAAGTTTGTGCAAATCATGAAATATTTTAATGTATTTAATTTTTATTCAAATCATAATTTTTGTCCAATTATTTTGTAGAAAGCTCTTCACTAATATCCGAAAGGCATCTCTATAAATTCTTACAAATCATACCTTCACAAAAACGTAAATGTAAAAATAAGGCCAGTTCTGAGACCAAAATGTGGACCGAGTACATGGTGGGTAAAATACCATCTTATTTCTATGCAACCATCTATTTTCTATGCATACTATTGACTTGATTTTTTTTTTGAATTTTTAACAACTAAAGTAAAAATACACAATTAGCAACATCTTTGCAATACCAGTCAGGAAGTTATCCTCAAAATCACATCAACAAAATTACAATCAAAGAAATATATTTTTGTATAGATTAATAATCCATGAATTATTTAATAATTTTGATGACACGTCCGGATATAAGATGCGAATAATATACAAAATGCTCTCATCTATAAATATATTAAAGTTACTATATCATTAAAACTAGAGCTAATTGCACATTTTTATGGTGATTTCTGAACTCAGGAAATTAAAATACATAAGAATTATATATTTTGATCTCCGAAACATGTTTATTGTTGTGCAGTGCTATAGGTAGGGTTTGGGAATCGGGAATTCCAGGTGGTAAAAGGCTAGCTAATATCCACGGGAAGTTTTTTAAAATTTTCCCGGGAAAACGGGAAATTAAAAGTTCACAATATTTCATAAATATATGGATTTTATTTGACGCATTTATAAAGTTTAGTAATTGAGAGCGAAACTTATTTTGATTCATACAAGAAATTTGTTTGATAATATTGTTTTTCTTTAATATATGTATCAATAAAATTTTCAATGTTTATTTCAAATATTACAAAGTTTATTTGACTAATTACACGATAAAAATTACACGACGAAACTGTTTAAGTTCTCTTTTAAAGCTGCAATTTATTTCATAGTCTTTTTAAACATATAAATTTCCATAATTTTGTTTTAATTTGTATATAATAAAAATGTGCACTATTCCAACTTATACGGAAATTTCATAAAAATGCCATGAAATTGAAGTCATACCATTTTTCATAACGCGTTTACGAGAGAAATTATTGCTTTATTCGAGAAATACATACATACAAGATGAATTTAGTAAAGAGTGTTGTTTAATCATTGTTTGTATCACAAAACATGGAATACTTTGTATACGTATCAGTGATTGCAGTACTCGAATCGTTTCTTAAGCAAATAATTCGATCCTCAACGAACTTTCGGTGATTTTTCCGAAGAATTAATGAAAGCATGTTGGTATAGTGGAAATTTTAAGCTCATAGAAGCTGTAAAAGCTTTCAGTTGCCACGACTTAAATTTAATAAAAGTCGACGCTATTGTTCAAACCCTAAAGGAGATAGATGTTTTAAAAGAAATAAAATGACTGTGGTACCGAAACTTGATTGTATTTAACGACAAGAATCCTCCCGGAAATTTTCCAAGAAAAATGAGAAACATTACGGCAAGTTTTGGAGGGCTTAACTAAAGAATTACGGTAGTAGTCATAACTGTGTAATAACTATGAACTGTATTTCTTTAAGTTCACTTAAAAATTTTTAAGATTTTGCTTTAGAATTGTAATTATTTTAATTTTTATTTAAAAATGTTTCCATTAATAAAACAATGAAAATTTTGCAAATTTTAATTTAATAAATCTAATTAATTTATAAAATTAACTTTTTCCGGGAATGCCGGAAATTCTTGGGAACGCGGTTTTATAGTCATATAGTCATAAAGTCCTATGTTTTAAAATAATAACATGAAAATATATGACTGCTGTGTGCAACCCCTCATAATTTAGTGCATTATTTCATATTTGAGTCAGCTGATGAAAAAAAGCAAATATAAATGATTGAAACCAAAATTCCAAGAACAAAAAAAAAAAAAAAAAAAACTAGAATAGTTAGCAGTTTGTTGCTAATGTATTTCATCTTGTTAAAAAACTAAATAAGATCCTACCTGAATATCTTTTAATGACTTCATTTTTAATTAAAATATAAAAATATTTTCTTCGTACATAAAATATGAAATTGTTCAAATACATAAATATAAACAGCTGTTGCCGGTGACTGTGCCGACTAATTATCCAGACGGATGTTAGTGAAAAAACGTTCGTTGGCTGTCACCCAGTTCAGTTAAAGATTACAAACAACATTTTCTCACTTGCATATTTTTAAATGACTCAATGTTTTAATTTTATTTATTTAACAAAAAATGCAACTCAATGTGAATTTATTAAACTGTAAATAATTTTAAGGCATACTAAAATGCATATTACATCAATGGCGGTGGACTGTAAATATTGGCACCGGCTCGACTACAGAGTTTTGGCCGTTCGGCTCAGATTTATGCTGTGTAGTTATGACAAACAATAAACACGGCACCCAAAGTTTTATAAGTTTACGACTTTTTTGTTTGAAGCACAACAACAACGTTGTTAAACTATTGTAAAATATTAGGACATTATGACAATGTGACAAGATAGCACACCGTTTGAATCCCCAAAATTTATATGTTTTAAATAAATTGGTTTCGAAACGAGTCACATTCCTTAGTTTTGCTACAGAGTGGACACAATATTACATGTATAGTAAATAATATACGGTTATGCAGTTATGTACATTTTTTTATTCAAAATTTTATTTGTACAATATATTTAATAAATTTATACATACTTTTATTTTTAAATGTAAAATTTACCTAAAACAACAAATATAGTTTTTTTACGTACACAATTTACTAAAAATAGTGCTCCTTTTAAACGATTCTGGTAAAAAAATAGAAAATCAAATAAAATTAGTTTCGTGCAATAACTAGAACTGAACGTAATAAAATACCTGAATAAACACTATTAAAAAACATGAAATATACAATGTCTACGTCAACATGCCAGCCAACCTTCAAAACAATTCAAAAAGTAATCATGTCAAATATAATTTACAACAAGAAATAAACTTTTTCGCTTTTATAGTATATATTTTTCTGCATAGGGGAACTTTATTGGTTATTTCAGTCATAATTAAGTAATTTTTTTTTTATAATATTTAAGTAAAATTTTATTAAAAATTTGTATTTTGATAAATGTTCAAATTACAGCAAAATTTATTGCTAGTAACTGAAGTTTAGAAAGAGGGATCTCCACTTTTATTTTGCAATAAATAAAACAATTGGGATATGAACATTAGAGTGGAAAAACCTTAAAAAATGCTTAAGTTATATTAAATGTCACTATATCTTGAAAGTTAGAGCTGCTAGGGTAAATTTAATGATGTCATCGTAATCAGCAGATAAAAATTCATAACGTACTGCCATTTATATTTAAACAACAAAATCACTGTACCGCTGTGTTTGTTATAAGAATCCGCTGTGTTTGTTATAGGAATCCGCGTACTGTTGCCAATCTGTTAAAACTGTTTTTTTTTTGTTACCCAACTAAGGTTTAACAACATATAGCCTTTACTCATCTCCAAATATTTTTAAAGTGGTATTTTTTACATATCTTTAGTTTTTTGTCTTAAAAATGATCCGATTATTTTCTCTATATATAAATAAGTAAGGTTATTGAGTGAGTGACTGACTGAATAATTCATCATCGCCCAGCTCAAATGTCTAAAATTGAAGACTTAAAATTTTGTACGTCGAATCCTCTGAGTAGGAATTTTTGGAGAATCTATTGTTAAAGGAACAAAAATGGGTAAAACGTTATATCTCCGGATCTAACCAAGATAGACGTAAAATTCCAAAAGCATCATAATAATATAAAAAAAGCGGAAAAGTGTTGCGTACTATTTTGAAATTTGTACATTTGAAGGCCGAAAAAGGGTAAATATATAATTTAGGTATTTTTTCGCAAGCCCGTTTATGTAATAAAGTACTAAAGAGAGAAATAAAATTTAAAGAGTATTCCTCTTCCCTTAAGATGCCCTCGAATGTACTTTGACACTTTTTTGGAGTTCCAATATATAAAGGGTAAATTTTTGAGCTGATGTTGCTACGTTTTCCTGTACAACTATTTGTTATGTACTTTTTTAAATTTATAATCGCACTATTTGTAAAAATTATTATTTTGCTTATTCAGTAGAATATGAATTATTTATAAAAATACATTGACATTGATTACTAATTGGTATTAGCTAGTTCCTCTGCGCATTTCACTGGGGCTAAATTCAGATTTAAATTTTGGAAATTTAAATGCTAAGGAGCAAAAAGAGGTAAAAACTAGCAAATTCGGTAACCTTATATCTCCGGATCTATCAAAGGCAGACACAAAATTTCAAAAGCATCATAAAAAGATCAACAATTAAGCACACATGCGTTTGATACTTTTTTTTTGAAATTTGTCCATTTAAGGACCAAATAAGTGTAAAATATAATTTTTTACTTTTTTGTTAGTCCGTTTATCTCCTAATGTAATAAAAAATAGAAAAAAAATTACAATATTTTTTCTCTCCTTCAGAAGTCCTCGAATGTGCTTCGGTACTTTTGGGAAATTCGAGTATACAAAGGATAAAAATTGGAGGTCGTTTTTGGCACTTTTTTTATACAACTATAAAAAGGAGTAAAAAACGGGCAAACGTGGTAACCTTATGTCTTCAGACTTAACAAAGAAGACGTAAAATTAAAAAAGGACATAATAAGATCGAAAAATAGTCGGGCATGTACTTGAAACTTTTTTTTTAAAAATTTGTACATTTGGGGGCGATCAATGGTATATATATAATTTTGGTACTTGTTATTTACTTATCTCCTAAAAAAATAAAGATAGAAATCAAGGCCCTTATTGTGTAAATCACATCACCGAAGTGAAATTTATATTAAAAGAAAAACAAATTTGAAATAATTTTAAAAGTTTGTTTTTGTTTTCATTACAAATTTTTCATCAAACAAACGCATAGAAATTCAAGCGTTGCTTTACCTTTCAAAAATTTTAAAATTTGTATGAAAAATAAAATAAATTGATAAAATATTTGCAATTTTGTTTTTGTTCTGTATACAAATTTCACTTTGGTGACGTGATTTACACAATTAGGGCCTAAATTTAAATTGGACTCTTCTTTACTTAATGCGCGCTGATATGCGTTTTGGTATTGTTAGAAATTCGAATATATAAAAAGTAAAATTTGTAGCTCTCTTTGCTACTTTTTTCTGCACAACTAAGTATTATGTAGATTGAATGAATATTTTTTAATACAAAAAACATTTTTGTATGTATAGAACCACTAAGAAGGAGCTTTGGAAGATCAATTTCTAAGGGGATAAAAATGGGGTAAAAACGGGCAAATTCGGTAACCTTATATCTCTAGAGACGTAAAATTCGAAAAGCATTAAAATTAGGTAGAAAATTAAGCAGACGGCGTTTTGTTTTTTTTTTTATTTGCATTCAGGGAGCGAAAAAGAGTAAAAATGTAATTTTGGTACGTTTTTAGTATCTCCTAAAGCCGTAAATTGAGAAATAAAATTTAAATTGTATTCTTCTCTCTTTATTCTTAATATAATTTTGGTACTTTTTTAGTATCTCCTAAGCCTGTAGAGATATAAATAAAATTTGAATTGTATTATTCTCTATTTAGTATCTCCTAAAGTGGTAAAGATAGAAATAAAATTTAAATTGTATTATTCTCTTTTTATTCTTAAATAGAAAAGAATACAATTTAAATTTTATCTCTATCTTTACCGCTTTAGCAGATACTAAAAAAGTACCAAAATTACATTTTTACCCTTTTTGGCTCCCTACATGCGAAAAAAAAATACTAAATGCCGTCCACTTAATTTTCGATCTAATTTTAATGCTTTTTGAATTTTCGAAAAAAATGTAGCTTAAAAGAAATTAAAGCCGATTACACATAAGCTTCTTGCATATTTAGTTTTAAGTCTATTCTTTTACTTATGTATGTACAACATTTAAATTTAGTCTTTATACTATTATATGTAAATATAATTAATAATAAAACTGTCACGATTTGTGCTATTTCGAGAATTTCTTTTACTTTATATCTCAAGTTTAAAGATATTGAAAGCAGTTTGTCAAGTGTCGCCAAAAATAAAACTACTCAATTTTCTATAATCATATCATTGAATGACTGCAATTTGTTTAAATAAAACTAATTTTTCATACAAAAAAATCAACATGAATAATTGGTCTAAAAAATACGTATGCTTGTGTCTGTGTTAGTGTCCTTTCACTAGTAATTCTACACTCCTATCTACCGTTACTACACAATTTTCTGCGTTTGAGTCTTTAGTTTCACTTTATACGATCATAAATAATTGTATAATAATGACCTTTTCCCAAAAATATTTTGATGTGCAAAATTTATAGAAAATTTTATAAAATTTATAGCCATTATTAATCATGTACAAGTATGTATGACGACCAGAAATATACAAATACGTTTGTATGTATGTATGTATAGTGTGTATACCCAGCACCTAAATTTATAACTAGATACGCTTTGATGCAGTCATATTACTAGTTGTAATGGTACTAGTCAAAAAAGGACAGTTATATTACCAGTTGTAACAAGGTTAGTAACAAATACTAATAAAAAGGGTTAATCCAGATACTAGTTATATTGAGACTAGTAACGATACTAATCAAAAAGGACAAAGTTTACATATTTTTCTATTTTTCTGGTATACGACTTATACATAAAACTCATTTTTAGCTATTGAAAAATAAGTATAAAGTGGCTCAGTAGGTAGAATGCTTGCCTTGAAATATGTGGAATGTGTGTCCGTTGATAGTTACAAAACTATAAATAAAAAAACTCTAAATAAGAGCACTCCTTTAAAACATCTAGTTTTCAAACTAAGATATACTTATATACAAATTAATATTGTGTTGCTATGACAACCTAATATTAATCGATAGATCGATATATGATAAAAGATAAATAGGCAACTAGTCTGAAGTAAAAAGTAACTGGTATAGTTCTAACTACATACCAGTTAGTTTGTCTGCAGGGTGTTCCAATTGCTGTTAGTTTGTGATTGTATGCATGAATCTCATACCTGTGCTCACGTTCATTATCAAACATATTTATCCGCAATAAAATATATGAGAGCAGAAAGACACGTATATGCAAAAGTACTAAAAGGAATGTGGTAATAAAGATAAAATACTATTATGAATTTCACATTATTGTTTGATAGATTATATGTGTATTTTAAATTATGAATGGTTTGTTTTTTTTACTATAAATTTGCTGATGCTAGGAAGATTTTTTAAAACTCAATTCATTTGAAAGCGACGTTGTAAAATATGGTTATAATGATACTTTAAATAAAAATGTAAGAAGGAAATAACTAAATTGTTAAGTAAGTAAAAGTAATATTTAACAGTTTATGAAGCTATAGCCAAATGTTATTCTTCTATATTAAATCTTTTTAATTAATATAATTTATTTTCTCAGTACTCTATTACAAAAGATTACAATTTTACATGTTGTTTGTGAATTGTAAAATAAGTTGTATAATTTTTTGAGTGTGCGACATTGTCTTAAAAAAAATTAATTGATCTTTTTTAAGCTTCAGGTAATTTTTAATTTATATATGTAAAATTTTTTTCAATTAAAATAATCATAAAATTGTTTACAAATAACACTGTTGATGTGATACACATTTAGTTTCAGCACACAAAAATACATTAAAATAAAGCAATTGTTTTAAAATTCTTTAAAAAGCGCAGGCCATCAGCTTTGTCATTTTTCAATTGAATGCTTTGTCACTGAAACTGTCTGCAATATCAATTTCAAAGCAATTGAACTTTTGAAAAATTTTTAAGCCGTTAAAAATTATTTAAAAATTTTGTACAACGTAATATGGTTCAGACGCGCACTTTCTTTGGCCAAAACAATTTCTTTTATATTCGCTTTTGATGCATTTGTTATTGCAATCTTATAGGCCATACTTCAGATCTACCAAAGTGCATTTATTTTTGTTAATATTAATTAAACGTTTAAGATATCAAAGTTTAACTTTTTCTAAAAAGCTAAAATTATAATTGGAAAACAAGACTTTATGAAGTTTTTACCTGCAGTTATTACCTTAAGAGGTACAGCATTAAAATAAATAAATATTAAAAAAAAGAAATATTAATTTAAACAAAATACACAATCCAAAATATGTTTGTGATATTCGAAATTCTTATTGTGTCACATAAACTAAAACATCTTTGTTTTATCGAACTCCCCTCGTAGTATACTTACAAACAATTCTATCTCTATTTCTGCAACTATTCCTCGATTTTATTACTTCATGATTTTTATTGATTGCCAGGTTATTCGATTTTCTGTAGTTTTCACCTGTCTTTTATAACTCAAGTGTCAAAATATGATAAAATTGTATACATCACATAAAGTGCACGTGTATTCTTTTTAAGCCTAGGAAGTATATCAAATAAATGCTCTTGATAACAAATAAATAAAGAAACCAAAAATGAAATAAAACAAAGAAACTGTCAGAAACAGAAAAATTATGAAATAAAATAAGAATAACTACGATAAATAAAGAGCAGCTAGAGTTGTTAACTTCAGGTGTAAAAGAAGTGCCAAACATAATAAAAACTCAAATCAAACAACATTAAAATTAGAAAGCAAATATGACATGAAATGTTGGCAGCACAACTTAAAGAAATAATATAACTTTTATGACATACAAACATATCGCTCCTTTATTGCAACAGAATCACATCTACAAAAAATAAAATAAATTTGGCAGTCATATGAAGGTATTAGATTTTTAGTGTTTATAACTTCATTTTGGAAGTCGAACGGCTTGTAATACAATGTAAAAAAGCTATAAGCGGTATAACGCGTGGCATAGTTCCGTTGTCGCTTATAGCTATTTTACACTAACTCACAAGCCGACTTATGAAGAAAGTGCAACCCTGATGTAATGAATTTATGGAAACTTTTAAAAAAGCAATAAAAACACGCTATCAGGGTTGGATTTTCTACAGAAGTCGAACCGCTTGTGGGACAGTTAATGGAAAAAGAAAACATTATTTTTCTCTCAAAAGATTAGTATACAATATATTACGTAATACGTATACAAGATAGTACGTAGAACAACACGAAGAGTATTTTTGTATGTTCGGTATTTCATGTGGAATGAAATTGTGCGGAATTATCAAACCATTGTTGTTGCAAATTAATATTTATAACAACAATGCTTTGATAATTCCGCACATTTTAATTCCACGTGAAATACAGAACATATCCGATCAACTAAAATATTACGCTTTTTTTAGCTATGGTGTTCTTGCATTAAATAAGCTTTATATACTTACATACATTAATAACCAAACAGCACAAAGTAAGTGCCGAGAATAATTCAAATAACATATATTGTAAGACAACTTGTCATGAAATGCTTAATTTTAAATTACACAAGTTTACATATGCGTTTATAAATATTCACACACTACACTTGATATATGTATGTATGTATAAATGTTAGTCAAAACATTCAAATAAAAGATTGGAATTTACTTTTTTTAGATATATTTAAAGTTAATTTATCTAAGGAAAAAAATTTTTTTTTGGAGATGGACTATGACATTGATTTACAAATAACTATTGTTATTTAATTGTGATGTAGAAATACATCAATGCAATTGTGTAAAATTTGGATTGCTTACACAAAAACTTGAAATTAATTAATATGTTCTGGGAATGTCACAATAAAATAAGTTATTAATCCAGAGGCTTATGGAATACATATAAGCATCATAAAAATTTACTGGTTGGGCTTTTAAGGTGAAATCTTTTCTAAATAATTAATAATTTAAATCAATTATAAGTGTCACCGAATACAAAGTGAGTCAAGTGTAGATTTAGTTGCAGACATAAATTATATAACGGTAGAAATTATGTTCGAGATATAAGAATTACACGCTGTCACACTGAAATTTCTCTTGGAAAACAACTTGTTGTTCTACTTGGGCTTGCAATACACCTTCAAAATCAGAATTTATCGACAAAAAAAACCGATTTTTTGGGACTTTACAGGCAAAAAACCCACTGTGTGATTTTTACAGCCATTTTTATTTTTTTAGTACGATTTGCGTTTTCCGTGTGTTTTCAAAACATTTTACTTTGACAAATATTTCGTGGAATTTTTATCAAACGACAATTGTATTTTTTATATTTTCCCGACTTTTTTTCCAATTTGGTTTCTTAAAATGTAATCTTGTGAGCAAGTAATTGCCATTTAAGGGAAAGCCCGTGCTGTTGAAGAATTAGCAAATATACACTGAATCTTTTCAATCGAGTTAACTTGTGGCTGAATTGAAGTAGTTCTTACTGTATCTCTAGCTTTCAAAAAAATTATCCCGTCGACCGCGTGTGCCTCAACGTAAATAACTAAGTGGTTCCAATTGGAAAAAACTCGCGATCCGATTACAAAATCATGTATCTCACAATCATAGAAGACGGTGTCGGTTTTAAAAGTGTTGAAATTCGGACCCCTCTGTTGAAACACACATTGAACTACACGGCGTCAAATTTGACTACCTCGAGCATGAATAATTTTGTCGGCCTCATAACTTTTACAAATATTATCCAAATTAAATTTAAACTTGGTGTAAAGTTTATAAGTAGATAAAGGAAATTCAGCGGGCAAATTGCGGCATACGATATCGATCGTAATATGTATATAAATTTTATTGAAATTTCAATCGATATCGAATGCCGTAATTTGCTTCCAGGATATTCTATTAAAATATCCTTAATATTTTCAAAGATGTTTAGTAAAAATTTTGGCTTTTGGCCTCGACTTTGTTCTCTACTTCGCCAATATCTCCGGTAATAGCTTAGCACAAAATTTTCTAAAAAAATATTTTTGGTACTCGAAAGTTAGACACTTGTTGCGGCTCACTGTTGCGTACACTTCTCATTCGTGTTGTTCTTCTTTACAAAGTGACATACACATATATGTACGTATTTGTTCGGAACAAGAGTACTTTGCAAAAAAGAAAAATATATATAAAAAGAATAATATATAGCTCGAGTGTTTTTGTTTCGATCACAATCAAATCATGCCAAAAACAGCCGAGCTACATGTGAGCGATTGTTCGTAAAAAGCAGCATAGCTTGTAAAGCAGTCAATGCAAATATAATGTTGCGAGTATGATATATTTGTTGTTCGTTTTTTGTTTGTTCATGGATACGATAGTTGATAATCATGCTGGTTTTAGATAGGTATAATCTTCAGTGTTAATGCATACGAATAATTTTAAATTGAAAAAATGGTTATTTGTTGTCCAAGATTCATAAAATTTTTTTTTAAGCTATCCTGCATATTTTGGAAAAATTCAAGCGCTTGTTGACCCATATTAATAGCATAACTCTACTATTAGTAATCAGCATATTCTAAAATTTTTAAAAGATCTTTGGAATGTGTTAGACCATGTACAATTACATTTTAGCAAAAATTTTCATTTTTACAAAAATGAGTGGTTTTGTGAAATATGTAATAGCCCAATTCACTATATCGGTTTTACACGTTTTCCGACTAAGCTCTGACTGATTTCTTTGTTTTGTATTCGCTAAATAGCTTAGAACATATTTAGGTCGTTGTCTTTAAAAATGAAAAATTATTGTGTCCAATAAAATAATTGTTTGAATTGCCACATTAGAATAATTATAAGTTGAACAAAAAATACAGGCCAAATAAATATTTTAACTATTATGGTTTTTGACTTGGCAGTACCTTATTTCCAATTTCTTGTAGGCAAGATAAGAACCTCGAAACTCAAACGAAAAAATAATAACGATTTACTGAAATGCATTAGTGAGTGCTTTCGGTCTGTAGACGTAATATTTTATCGAGATACTGAATTGGGCTATAAGACTTCACGATTTTATTTTTATGTTTTCACGAACAAAAAATTTTTTAAAAGATCTTTGGAATGTGTTACACCATGTACAATAACATTTTAGCTAAAATTTTAATTTTACAAAAATGAGTGGTTTTGTGAAATATGCAAGACTTTACGATTTTATTTTTATGTTTTCACGAACAAAAAAGTATATTAAATTTTTTCCGCTATAAAGTGTTCCTGAAAAAAAGGTAGAAAGATTGGGTTTTTGTGCTTTATTCACGATAACACTGCTCCTATTGAGCGACAAATCCTGAAATGTTTAAAGGGTCTACGGCACGTGTAAAAATATATACCATATTATTTTAGCCAAAATTTATCATTTTCAAAACGTAACGACAATTAGTTATCAACAAAGTTTTCAAATTCCTTGAAAGATTTGGAGCAATAAACGTCACACAGTTTGGAAAAAAGGGTAATAAATCTGTATTTTTAATCTTGCTATCTGATTACAAGACGATGTATGTAAAACTCATAGAAGAGGATATAAACTTTAGGAGTGATAAAATTTGGACCCCTCTGTTGAAACACACGGTGAGACACAGGATGTCACAATGAACTATCTGGGGCATGATGAACTTTGTTGGCCTCATAACTTTTACAAATATGAATAAATTTAAACTTGATGTAAAGCTTATCAAGATACAAAGAAAATACATTCTCTTTCGTTAAGATATCCTTAATACTTTCAGAGATATTTAGCGTAGAATTTTAAAATTTTGGTTTTTGGCCACGACTTTGTTCTTGATTTCCAGTCTCCAGTAATATCGTAGCCAAAAATTAAAAAAAAATATGTTATGATTTTAAGCAAAATCCTTGATAATATGCAGAATAAACTTTTAAGCAATCTGAGTTCATGGAGACGTGCTAAAAAATCAATATCAGAACTTTGAAATGAAGTTGAAAATGGGTAAGCTTTGACAAAAATAGAGTTAATTGGTGAAATTTTTTCTCAAGAAAGTTTCAGAGCTCAAAATTTTCTTTTTGAATATTTCAAAAGAATAGACCTCAAAAATTACTGTAGTTGAAATTTTAAATCCGTTAAAGCATGCACTCTACATGCAGCATTGGCCAAATATGGTGAATTTTTCTGCAAAATTCTAGATTAATCGCTTAAGAAAAAAAAAAACGTCCATCGATTCTTTTTAAATTTTTTTTTACAAATTATATTTCATACATTTTATATAATCAATCTCTCTTTTTTATTGTTACCAGCCTGATCAAAAGTGTGGACAGGCGACCAGTTTTTCTAAAAATAGTAAAATTTTCAGAAGCACTATATTTACCGACATGAAAATATTACCAAACTTCATTTTATAATCTTTATTTCTATACTATTTATTAAAAAATATAGCAATCATCTTATATTTAAAAAATTGTAATAATATATCGGACGAGAACTATTTTACGAATTTTTGATTAAAAAAAAATTAAATATAATGCGAATTTCCCACTTTTAGGGCTAAATTGTGGCGCATGAGAAACGCGATAGCACATACTTCCTATTACTCATACATCTACAATTTTGCGCTAAATAAATGGATATTCGCATTTTTCCATTTTTTTAAAATTAAAATTTTGTAAATAATTCCCGTTCAATATATCGTTAAAATTTTTTAAACATAATAGTATTGCTGTGGACTTTAATAAATAGTAAAGGAATATAAATAAAAACAAATGGAGTTTGGTACTATTTTCATTTAGGTAATTAAAATGCTTCTGAAAATTTTACTATTTGTTTTTAGAAAATCTGCTCTCTTGGATACATTTTTGCGCAAGTGGGTAACAATTAAAAACTAGATTAATTATACTTAATGTATCTAATATACTTTGTAGAGAAATTTGACAAACTCGATGGGCGTTTTTCTTTTCTTAAGCAATTAATTTAATTAAAGGCCTGCTAAAGAATGCCTTACAGAAGGCCTCGCCTCTTCCGTATAAAAGATAAGATACACATTCAACATTCGCTTCTATGAGAAGAAAGAAGAAAAGGAGTACAAATTTTTTGCTAAAGCAAAAGAAATTCGTTTTGTTCCACAAAAATGTATTTTATATATAACAAACATTGTTATTTTTTCGAAAGTAATTTTTGTATAAAGCTGAAATTTACGTACAAGAGACATCATACATGCTGCTATTATGTTGCTTAAGTTGGAGCTAATTGCCTTATGCTACGTACACACTATGCCATTTTATGACATCGCAAGCAAACATGATAGTGTGTTCTAGCGGCAACGTTTGCCACTTCCAATGGTCTGGCGATGTGCGGCAAACTGTTTTCGCGTCTAACTTGTACAGTTGTACAATAGTGCGATAATATTGCAGTCACAAAAACAAAATGACAGAATGTTGTCATTTAGTCGCATTGAGCTGTTAATTTGAAATATGACACCATAAAATGACAATAAAAGAAATGTCCAATGTGTGCAAAGCATTAAACTTATTCTGGCGAAATCACTCACGTTCAATTCCTTCCTAATAAGCACATTCGTATAAAAGTTACTTAAGGTGAAAAGAAATACCTCTAAATAAAAAGTCGTTTTATCAATGACTGAAAATGAGTGGGGAAAAAACAAAATCGTTTTTTTCGATAATTATTTTACGTCAGTCCGCCTTCTAGAAAAATTGAAAACAGAAGGAACATTAGCATGTGGAACAATACGCCAAAATAGAAAAGGAACTCCTAAAAATTTAGATATTGACAAGAAAATGATTAGAGGTGATTGGGATTCTAGAGTGTCATGTACAGGCATAAGCTTCTTCAAGTGGATGGACAACAAACCAATATTCTTGGCATTAAACTTTCACGGAACTGAGCAAACAACTGTTTCTAGGAGAGACCGCAATGGCAATTTGAACGATATAAACTGCCCAACGATTATAAGGGACTACAACTCATTTATGGGTGGCGTTGATCACGCTGATCAATTACGAAGTACCTACGGCCTTGATCGTAAATCGAAGAAATGGTGGCACAGAATTTTTTGGGGTCTATTAGAAATGGCATTTATTAACTCTTATATAATATATTGTCAGTCCTCTGAAAAAATAACTCTTTTGGAGTTCAGACGCTCTGTAGCTATGGGGTTGTTGACACAGAAAAATCCTACCATAAGCCGTAAAAGTTTGAAAGCGACGTCCACAGATGAACAATATATTCCAAGTTGTAAAAAACGCCGAGGTAAATCGGAATCAGTTTCAAAGGATGTACGATTAGGAAATCTAGGAACACATTGGCCAACTTTTGTGGAAACTCGAGGAAGATGCGAACTTTGCAGTATAAACAAAATTCAATCGAAGCCCTATTCTAAATGTTCTCATTGTGGTGTTTATTTATGTTGTAATGACAAAAAAAATTGTTTCGTTAAGTATCATGGAATAAGTTTATAACCTAACTACTCACTAAAGTATTAAAAATATAAATAAAACTTTTAAAAAATCATTGGGACTTTATTTTTACTTTTGACTCACGCTGACCCGACGGTACTTAAAAGTACCAGGTCCATCTAGGGGCCTAGCAGGTCCTCCAAAAATTTTAAATTTTCTAAATAGCTTTCTAAAGAATTTAGTTTCAATATTTCATAAAAAAATTAAACTTTTTCAACGATGTCATGCCTTGGTCCACAAGGGGTTAATCAAAAATAAAAGAAATATAAAGATGCATATAGAAGATTAAAATAACGAGACTAAAACCTACATCTTCACTTGTTTTTGGATAGGGCTTCCTTAGAAACCCTTCAGAATAACCTTTTTAGAAGGTGTTTTGTCAGACCTTCCAGAACTAGCAAACGGGAAACCTTTCCCACAATGACAATGTGTGTAAAAAAGATATGAATATGGAATGGAGCGAGCAAGCCTTGTAGAAGGAGTGTTGGGGCCTTCTAGAAGGCATGCGTACACCTTTTATTTCCTGATGGATTGAGCTGTATTTTTGTCAAAATTAAGCAATTTTTCATCAACATTTCAAAGTCTTAAATTTGTTTTTTTTCACAGCTACATGAATTGAGATAACTTAAAACTTTCTTCTGCATATTATCAAGGATTTTGCCTAAAATCAAAAAATATTCTTTTGAAAATTTAGGGTGTGCTATTACCGGAGATAATTACGAAATTAAGAGCAAAGTCGTGGCCAAAATCCAAAATTTTTAAATTCAACGCTAAATATCTCTGAAAATTGTACGAATATTTTAATCAAACAAAGTATATTTTCTTTGTCTCTTGATAAGCTTTACAACGAGATAGTTAATTATGAGATCGTGTAGCTCAGCGTGTGTTTCAAAGGGGGTCCGAAATGCCTTATTCTTAAAGCTTAAGTCATCCTCCATGATTTTTACATACATCGTTTTGTAATCGCATCGCAAGTTTCAAAGATGCAAATTTATTACCCTTTTTCACTGTGGGTAATAATGATTTCTTTGCTAAGGTATATATGCCTGGCCTGCTACAAGCCTTTGAAAGTATCAATAAAAAAACCAAATATATGCTGACTTTTTCGACATTGATGACCCCATAACTGGGAAACTAAAGGCATAAAAAGTTTTGAAAAATTCGTGGGAGCTGACTTTTTGTCTAGAACACTATTTCCTAAATTTGAGCGATTCAGTTTACGCAAACGTAGCCATATACGAGCATATATAGTTGATTTTAAATAGTAAATAAAATGCCCCCAAAACAGATATCTCGGGCTTAAATTAAGCAAGAGTGTATTATTTCCAAGAAAATTTACGTAAACGCAATATATATAGTATTCTGTGCTCGTAGTAAATTCATTTCCTAATAATACACTTTTGTCCATTTCCAACTAATATTCATTAAAATCGCTTAATATTTGTAATTCAACTTTGATACCATGTATCCGACCGTATTTTCAGCAGCGTAGTAGAGCAATTTATTTTCCTAAGGGCAACGTCCTCCCCTTTGATTTGTATATACATCATTTTATATTCGGATCGCAAGTTTTAAAGATACAGACTTATTACCATTATTTTTGCAATTGTAACCACTGTGAGGCTTTTTGTTACGTGCGTATAGATCCGCGAATTTGGACCACTGTGTCTGCGCTCGTGTTTGAGCTACAAGGTCACCAAGACGCGGCTTATATAGTCTGACTCCTCCGCTAAATATGTTTCAAGTTTCAGACGAATTCAAGGAGTTCAAAATTTATTACTATTTATTTTGCGAAAGTCTCCACTGTGGATTATTCTAATGGATTGTATAAAATTTTCCTACAATCTTCATTAAAGCTTGTGCTTTTGCACTCCACTAACTTAAACATTCATTCGTTTAACATATTTTGTACAATATAAAAAAACAAACATTTTTGCCCACCATAGCTGAGATTTATTTTTATTTTAATCTTTTGTTATTTTACCAAAATTTTTTTGCAGATTATTTTAATAGAAAAATTTAATGAACACAAGCAAGTGAAAAAGTCAGCACTGAAGATTTTATGGCAACATAAAATTAAGCAAATACCTACAGGCAAATCACTTTCTAATTATTCCCTAAATGCACTACCAACACGTAATAATTTCCCCCTTGTTTCCATTTCGCACAAAAAAAAAACGAAAAAATATTTTAAAGACCACCAAATGCTGGGTTAGCTTAATTGAGGTTTTGAATTCTAGATTTTCACTTCTGGCTCTTTTTTTTAGCATTTCATCCCACATAACTGACATAAAAAGGTAAAAGGCAAAAAGTCAGAAAAATAAACGGAAAATATTAACATGTGCATTTTTTTAATGACCACCGGAACTGAGTTTTAACATTTAAACTTTTATATAAATTTGGTGGAGAAAAGTTCCATATATTTATTTAAATAAAAACACTAATTTAATAATATTACATTTATTTTTGCTAAAAATATTTTTAGCACATTTAATGAATATAAAGATTTACTATAACAAGCAAAATCAACTTAATCTTATTCTTGATATTAATGTGATATTTATAACATGACAACAACGCTTGTAACATTACAACAACACTCACAAATATAACCCGGGAAGCGATTAAGCTTGTAAGCGGAAAATACCCAGGGTCTATGGCGGGAATCGAACCCACGACCTCTGGACTAACAGGCTAGCATCACTACCAATTAGTCACAGAACGTTTTCAAATATATTTTATTTATTTGAGCTCTGCAAGACATTTCTTAACAAATATATGAACGAGTATACTACTTTCACTGTTGTCTTTGTTACTCAGACCATCTTTCAGCTTCCAGATAATGCAGTTCAAATTAATCCATATGGTCATGCTATTTTCATATATAATTTCTCGTTTTTAAGAGATTTATATTGGGTGCGAGTCGTAGTTTGTTATTGCTAACAAACTTTAACAATCTGATAAAACTATCAGTTTTCTTTGTTTCATACTCTTTACCTATTCATTAGCTGTTGAGATTAGTATATTTGAGTTCTAGAAATCTGACCCTTTTTCAGCTAAACATACTGTGTTTTTCTTGAACTGTCAGCCTTAAAAATTTTTACTAGTACATTTGGTTGGTGTCCATGCTGACAAATCTTTCTTTATTCCTTATCTTCTCGGCTCTTCCTTACACTATTACACATGTTCCCAACAAGAAAGTCTACCACGTGATTATCAAGGACAATTAGCTTGAAGGTAGAACGCTTAAAACGTAAGAAAACTTGGTTGATGTGTTTGAAACGTAAACATCTGTGTTTTATGTTTCAAACATACGTAAGATATAAGCATTGAAGAGCAGAAAAATAAAAAGGAACAAATTAAAGGGATTTGAATATTTTATATTTTACATTTCTAAAATGTAACTTCTAAAACCTTACAAAATATTTCAATACCGCTTGGCTGCATGAACACTAATTACAATTTTTATATTTTTACCGTATAAAATTAAAAAATTTAACAACTGTGCTGAATTCGAGATCATATTACTTTATATTTTGAATTTATATAATTTATTTTGCAAATATATTTATGCAAATGCTGCCTGTTTATTTTTCTAGCAAACTAGTTTTTAAGCCAATTTTTTTGTGACCCCCTGTAACAAGGCATCATTTTAAATGACAATTTCTCCAAAAACTAAAGTAGATATACCAAATATAAAATAAAAACTTTTTGACCATTATACCAACACATTAAAATTAAAGCACAAATACTTTCTCAAGTTTTAAATTAGATCCCCAGTCGCGTGTGATAAACTTTAGACATTGTTTTATATTTATTTGTGCATATAACTGATAAAAAAAAAATCTTTTGCACATTTATGCGTAATGTTATTTTGTCTAATTTTCGTTGTTATTTCTCTCAAATTGTCTGAGTTGTACGAAAATCATCTTAGAGGTAGTTTGTGTAACAAAAAAGTTATATAACATTATTCCAGTTTTATACGATTTCTAATGTTTAAGTTAAAGCTCGAGTTTGGGAGTATAATTTCAATGCAAATATTTTTGTAAAACATTTAACCCGCTATATCCTTCTTGAAAGGGAGTTTTTTGCCCCTTTTTAAGATAGGGATAAAAAGGCCCATACAGCGAAAAGTTAGAGGGCTCCATTTTTCCACAAAAATGTTTATATGTAATAGTGTTTTACATAAAAGTTCTAAATATATTTTATACCTTAAACGTAAGGCTTGCAAGAGTTGCTATGCCGAGTCATTATAACTTCGTATATGCCAACATGGGGGACTTTAACTTCCCTCAAAACGAATTCCAGATATATTTATATAAACTTTATATATATATTTTTTGGTGCTCTTCGCCACGGCCATGTTATTTTTTCGTGCTGTACAACGTCATTTATAATAATAATTTAAAGAATTCAAACTTAGAGGCGATTCACTCGATGATTTTTAATCATGACAAAAAACCATGACAATTTTTTGGTGGACGGGCGGGATAGGTATACGTGGCTGCCTATTGCATGCAATCAATCAAGTTAGTTCGATTTAAACTTTCTCTCATTCTCTCTCTCTCTCTGTGATTGTGTTATTGTTTTTGGCGTTATGAATGAGTAAATATAGCAAATTTTGAAAGTAAGTTATAAAAAAAAAACATGAAAATAAAAATTTTCGTATAAATGTAAGGGGTTCGAAGCCCACCATTCACTATACAATATTATTGCATATGTTATTGTACATATTATTGTCGCTTTGACCTATACTTTGCAATAAATTGCAGAATATTTTCAAAGAAAATATTGCCCATAATTCCCGACAGTGAAAAAGTAAACATAAGACTAAGCAATGCTGCCACCACAATTCACAATTTTCATTATTGTACAATAAAAATCTAAAGCCTTTTGATTTTTGCCTATATATTGTGCCACCTTCGAATATAACATACACATTGGCGATATTATTGTACAATACGAAAAATTTCACAATTATATTGTAAGTGGGTGGGAAGATGTTTTAAAGATAAATTGGAAAAATTCATGGGTTTTTAATCATCGCATGAATCGGGTGTTATTTATCATTAGTTTTCAAACCTGGGTCGTATGAGTAATATTCAGTACATTTTGTTGAAATATAACTTATACGTAAGCTGTTGGGTAATATATTAGAATGTCAACACTAATTTTTCAACACTGCCTCAATCAACTTTGCCAGAGTGATGATTCTATACCTCATGATTTTTCCTCATAATGCAAAATTTTTAGTTTGAAACATATTATATATTATTAAAAATATATTATTTTTGATTGTTTGAATCGAACAAATATATTTATATTAAAATTTGCAATGACGAGAACACAAAATTTTTAACAGATTTATTTTCAATTGGAATAATATTTTTTTTTAAGATTTCTTTTTAATTTTGTCGTACAGTTGCTTACCTCTGTGGTATGTATTAATATTTTGTTTTTGCCAAGCTAAGCGCAAAAGAGAACAATTGTTTAATATAAATACTTAGCAAGCGTATTTTACTGGTTGATTATACCCTTATATGGATTTCAGTTTATAAAGTCTTTATACGGAAATAGTATACATTTTGGTATATGTCTAAAGTACTTGGTCAATTTCATTATTTAATTGGTTGCATAGTTTGTTTGTCTTACTTATTTTATTTTTTATTTTTGTACATTTTAGTTGGTGTAAATGGGATTCATTTCTCAAAATGTTAAAAATAAAGTACCACAACAACTTGAAATACTTTAGCAATTGTTGTTGACACTACCGCACAAAACTATTACAGAACTTATGTTGCACACGTTGAGATATCAACAAAAAAAATTAAACAAAAAACTGCTATCAGAAATTTTAAAAGTTGTGGTGGTCTTTTGTTTGGAAAGCATAAGAGAGCAAAAAAAAACTTTAGTTGGTTTAAAAGTTTTAACTATTGTCTGCACTGACCAACCCTAATATACATTATATTTGCTCCTTTTTTTATTTGTAAGTCTGTTGTGATGTTTTGGTTTAAGGTTAAGAAGCACAAAAAATCATGAACATTTGAACTTTCAGTTTATGTGCAAAATATTTATGATTTTCAATTTTTAAATCTAAAATTACTAGAGATATTAAATAGTAAGATAATGGTTCTTCGAATATGTTGCAAATACAGTTACAAGTTGGTTTTAAAATATTGATGATATGCTTTCTCAGCTATCCTGTGGCAGTACGATAAGCCATATTCATCAAATCAAAATAATGCTTATGGGACACACAACTTAAAAAAGCGGCACAATATATTTTTCGTAACCGAGAATACCTGCTCTGGACTCTTAGATATAAGTAAAATCTAGCTCTGTGATTCGGATAAAGAAATGAAAGATAAGCTCTTGTGCTCATAATGATGAAACTTTACCGACCACAGTTACAAACAACAAAGACATATCAAACAAATTCATTGAATTTTTCATTGTTTTCAAAAAATGTTCGACCGAAAGGAATACGCATATTTTCTGAAGCTTCATAACAGGCGCGTTTCATACAAAGCACACTATGACTAAGGAAGTGAGTCATCAACATCATGGCCAGTTATAGCACTGGTCACTAAGCGGTATAAACACCGATTGATTTTATTCTATGCTAGCTTAAGAAAGTTAATGCACCTACTGAAGACCCGATTCGCTGCAAGACTGCTCCAAAAATGACAAAACCTGCCATAGCAAAGTTTTGAAATAATTAAGAAAGGCAGCTAGTGAAAATGGGATAGAAAACTGCATCAGAACATGTTTTTTCTGCACTATCCATTTCCCACTGAAGCTAACACATATCGGATTGTAACTTTCTTAAAAAAAAACAAAATAAAAACTTTATTTTTGTCGAATTACATATATTTCTTTTAAAAAGATATCTATAAATCTTACATAAGATATATAATATTGTAAAGAACAGATTCAGTTGTGTAACTGTTTTGTTGATAGTTGTCATACAAATTAATAAAAATTAAACCATAAATACCTTTTCCTTTATTATTAAATAAGCAACACTTAATACTCCTACTTGTTGTTACGCACATACATACACCCACATACCAATTAACAAACTATCCATACAGATATGTAAAACATATGTTTACTGCTAATTAGTAAAATTCATTTCATTTTAATTTTCGTATTGTGGTCATAAAGACTGTAAACAAAAAAGGAAAAAGGAGGAAACTGGGGGACAAAATATTTATAAAATATATGTAGAGCCAATGTTAAATGCAGATGTTACTTGTACTTTTTAGTGGTGTCAACTTTTTAAAATGCACAAGTTCAAACATAAGCAAAATTTTTATACATTAATAAGTATAAGTTATATCAATATACATACTGCTAAAATAATCCTGCTTAAACTCTGTCCACATTCATAGGTTGGTGTTATGGTTTTTGCATCAGTAACTACTGCAAACCGAATTTGACTCGAAGGACCACATAAACATGTTGCAATCTCTAATTCCAATTGTTGTCTATGTTGGCTGGTACTAAAGCAGAGCTTACGGATTATAGGTCTATACAGCAAAGTACACGCAGAGAAAATATATTGTTGTGGAATGGTAGCGTCAACGATGTCATGTTCCTCAATATATTTTATGGTTGTGGCAAATAAGTTATTATTGTTTTAAATTATTGTCATCTATACTTTTAATCATGATATTATTATCATTCATAAAAGTTAAAACGTTGTTACACGAATTCTGACTGCAACCGTAGTATATTTAAAAAGGCAACTAAAATATGATTCTAACATAATGAAATATAACCAGAACCGTAATATTTTAAAGTAGTTGGTTTTTAATAAAGCTTTGGTTATAAAAGAGACATGGGAGTCTGCTTTCAAAAAAGTTTTTATTCTCACCCTTGGTTGAATGCTTTTTTGTCAATTGGTGTTTTACCTGTAAGCTGTTGGTTTGCTTTTGTGTTCGCATGGTTTAAAATTTTTAAAACAAAAATAAAAGAAATTAAATTAAAATAACAAAACAGATATATGCTAACAATCAGTAAATAAAACATGTCTCAAAAAATATGAAAGTGAAAATGGATAATACGTAAAATTAAAAATTATATATGTTATATCAGATTCACCAAAACGGAGCAGTTAAAAAATTATACTTTTGATTTCAGTTCAAAAATAGAATTTTGAACTGCTGTCAATTTTTTAATAAAAATATGATTAAGAAAACAATATATACATGAATATTTAGAGCCATATATGTGACTATTTTGTACCATATACATACATATATGGTTATTTTGAACCATGTATGGTTATTTTGAATGTGAAAATGTAATGAAAATAAAATAGTTATTTTCACCCATATATATGGTAACTTTGAACCATATATGGCTATTTTTAACCCTATATATGGTTATTTTGTACCATATACATACATGGATATTTTGTACCATGTATGATTATTTTGAATGTGAAAATGAAATGAAAATAAAATGGTTATTTTGAACCATATGTGTGCTTATTTTTAACCCTATATATGGTTATTTTGAACCACATATTTAATCATGGTATGCTGCTCTTCCATTATGGTTACCTCAACCAAGTTTTTTCTTTGCGTGTACATTATCATCCTGCATGTTTCTTCGGTTTTAATGAAATCTAAACATTGTTTAAAGTTCAAAGCTGAGCAAACGCTAAGTGACTTTCAGAAAATTCGAGATTATATTTCGAGTTTCGTACCTGACTTCAGTGCCAAAATAGAATAAAAGGTTTCTGCACAGAGTCGACTTCGGATATCTTAGCCTTCTTACTCTTCGTTGAATAGGCCTTGTTGCCTCTTTCTTAAGCAAGGGGAAAAAGTTAACTTCAGCGGCGATATAGCGGGCTGATATATGAAGAGTCACTTCAACTGTGGGCATAATGGGGGGAACTTTGGTATCAGTCATTAGAACAATGTAGTTAGTAAAGCTAATAACATGCCGACGTAGAACAAATTATGGCCGTTTCGTACTATAATACAATAATATTAATACCTTTGGAGAAAATGCCTTCCTTACCTAATTATTGTTTAAAAACTTTCCAAAATCAAAAAAAATTATCATTTCAGAGTTACAGCTGCTTCCAAACTACTAAAACTTGTATTATAGTCTGAAACGGCCTTTAATTGTACTTACGGTATGGGGTTCCCCGTAGTATAGTTAATAGTATGCTAGACTGTTAGCCGGGAAATTACAGGTTCGATTCCTCTCAGAATACTGGGTGCAGAAAAGCTAAAAAAAACCTTAAGCAGTAGATGTGCTTTTTTGTAATCTTCCAAGAGGAAAGAGATTTGGTACAAAGCTATTCATGCAACTGGATGATAAGAGGTAGGGAGAGATCGCTTCTAGTTTAATATTTTATATGAAGAGGTTAAATCACATTAATATAATGTTGTCATTATAGCGGCCAATTAAGATAACTAAGCTACTTTGTCCTTATTCTCAGTACAACCTCAGGGGTATTTAGCAGAATAAATGAAGATACTGTGTTTACCTATTTTTATATTCATTTTGTTTTTCAAAATTAGTTTGTAATCCTCTAAATAAGGAGACTAGTTTATATCAATTAAATTCCTTTTAATATTATTAAAGGTGCTAAATAACACCAAAAAGAACTGAAAAGCACTAGTATTATAGCAATATACTTTTCTATGATAATGTGGATTTATGTTTTAGTATTTGTTTTCTGATGTTTGCTGGTCTTGTTTTGCTGCAATTATGTACTTGTTTTTAGCTTTTTCCGCTACTTTAAACACAAAAGTGGCTTACAGATAATGCGGCCACCCCTAACTGTGTACCATTTGCTTACCTCTATACGGGTTTTTATTTTGTTTTGTAAAATAAATAAATACTATGACTGTTGGTATTGAAATATGATTAAAGATTTGTACGAATATGGAAATTAAATTGAAAAAAAAATTTTTTTAACACATACTTTTACGCAAAATTACAAAATTTAAACAAACGGTAAAAACCGCAGTTTATACAGTTATCAATTACATACAGTTATATTGCTTATATTTTGCGACGCACTCTACAGCAAAAAGATATAGTTGCTGTATATATTGAGCGAAAAGTAGGGGAGTAGAAATAAAAAACACAAATACATGTACACTAAACTAAATTAAGCACGTGTTAATATGCAAATAAGGATATAAAACTAAGGATAGAAATGTCTGTTCTTAAATGAATATTCATAATTAGGTTTGAACACCATGTGAAAAAATATATTGTATACAAAATCTGTTGAGCATGATTTTTTCAAAGTTTTTTTTTTCTGGGAATATTTTTCCCTTTTCCGATGTATCCACAATGTATTGAACGTCTGCTCATCGTGGTAGTAGAGGTGTCTTTGGCAAAGGCCTTTGGCGCGGTCCCCGTCCTGGTGGCGGTAACAAGGAACTTCGCCCTGAAGGTGACACATAGCGGGGACAGCAGCGTAACTTTTGTGACAGACGAGAAAAGTGCTCTACATGAAATGTTCTTAAAGTTAATGATGAACGTCAATTTCCTACTTTGAGTTAAATTTTCAACAATAAAAAATGTGTTCTTGCTGTCTTCGGAAAATAATCTTTTTTATTGCCACTTTTTTTAAATATATTTTCATTTAATAATTTGATACACGAAGCTTTCCAAATATCCTTTAAGCTTATTATTAAAAAGATGGATCGAAGTTTAAAAAAAAGTCCAATTTCTTACGATAACATTTCCATTTTTTAACTCATTTTAAGCTTTATAATTAGTAAAGGCAGAAAAAATGTTAATGCTTCATTTTCAAAATGCCTTCAGAACTATAAAGGAGACATCCTTTACAAAACTTGCTGTTCCAAAAATTAAATTCCACATATTAAGAAAAATTCCTAAAAAAAAGTTCGCTTTATTAGAGTGGCAACGATTTGCTCTCTGTTTACAAAGAATCAGTAATCAAATAATCGGCACTAAAGTCAAATTTAGTTTTTTGTGTCAAATGTGGTTCTACCTTTATGTTATTGTATCATGGCTGTAACTAATGTTATTATATAGACCTCACGTAAAACAAACAATTTCATTGAGATTAACAGGTTCTGGTCATTGATACGTTTTATACGTTTTGACGGGGCACAGTGTGGTTCCAATTAGAAAAAAGGTAATATATCTATATTCCGGAAACTTTCGACCCGATTAAAAAACTATGTGTGTACAAATTATAAAACAAGAACTAAGCTTTAAGAATGTAGAATCTTGGACTACCCTGTTGAAATATACAGGGTGTCAAAATTAACTACCTCTGGCATGAAAAACATTGTTCGGCTCATAACTTTTGCAACTATTATCAACTTTTCATGAATTCAATCTTGGTGTAAAACTTAAAAATTAACAAAAAACACACTTTATTTTATTAATATATCTTTAGTAAATCCTTTGAGAGCTATTTGGCTACCAGCATATAAAACTGTGCGTAAGTAATTATAATGAAAAATATGTATATAACAAAAACTTGTCAAAACTAAAAATGAAAATAATGAAGATAAAGCTAATGTACATATGATCGGTTTGTATAAATAATGTTCAGCTACAGTGTAGTATATATGAGTGCAGTCATACAAAAGTTGTGGCAAATTGTTTTTATGATAATATTATTATAGTTTTCAGCAAAAATGATTTCAGATTTCATATGTTTAACATATGGTTTTAGTTGTTGTTATGTTATCGAGAAATTTATAATAAATAGGTATGGGAGTATTGTATGCTTAGAATTATATATAAGTATATTTGAATAAGCGTGCAAACTTAATTTGAATAATGAAGCTATTAATATCTGTTAAGCTAGGTTGAATAGACTGGTCGCCATATTGAAAGTAGTACAAATAAATTTAAGCAAACAAAGTTATTAATATTGTTTCAATACCAGCAATTGAACTTGGAACAACCAACGAAATCCCCTGTAGAAAGAAAAAGGTATATATAAGTATATATTAGTCCAAATTTAAGGTATAAAGATGATTATTTTTAATTAAAGTTAAACTTGGCTAAACGCTAATTGTTGTTCCCAGCTTGGTACAAAAAATACTCTGATATTAACTTATTGCGTTCCTTATTATGCCTGAAAATAAAACAAGAATATTTAACTGAAATTATCGAACTCAGTGAAAATATTTTTAAAAATATTAAACTTTATTCTTTTAACGTACAGTATTTCTTTGTAGTCTGAATATTTGTATGCGCATTTTAATAATTGTCAGCATGGTTTACCTGAATAAAAAGCCATGATATTTGTGACTGTAATATTTGTTATAAATTCATATAAATGTTTTATATGTAGAGTATGTTTATATATCTATCATGCGGTTATAACTTAAACAAATATGACACTTTATGCCTGTACTTAAATATATTGTACGTGTTAGCAACAAAACAGACTGTAAAATAAAAATAAAAATATCTCAGCTCATGACTGTGAAACAGTAAGAATGTGTCGGTGAATAGATGGCTTAAATATGTGGCTGATGACGGATTAGTGTTATTTGTTTTGTAAACATAAATTTCTGTTTCACAGCACAGACTGGTGTGTAATCCGTTAACAATGCGTTATATAAATACATAAACGATATAAAGTTGAAGTTGTAATACATTTAAATATTCTGTCATTATTAACGATAAAAATATTTGCTAATTAAACTGATTCTGCTGCTGTATGGCACAATAGAAATTAATATATTTTTTTAGCAAATAGTTATATTTTGGGATATAAAGACTACATTAAATTTGTAATGATATCACATGCCTTAGGTTATATTCGATATTTATTACAGTTATTATTTCTTTAACCCACTTGGCGCAATCTCCTTTTAAAAGGACACGACAAATCAGGGAGAAAAGCGCCGTTATACACGTGCATTTCTCTGCATATTTTTCAATATTTTTATTGTTTATTCTTTATTATCTAGCTCCGCAGCTCGAAAGCATTAGTTGATGAAAGAAGTTCCGAGTGGTTTTAATGCTTATTGAGTAGTTTGCGAAAAGTATTTTTTCTAATATTGCGCAATGGAAAAAAACGTGTAAGGAAATTATTTACATTAAATTTAAATGTTATTTTTTGCTTAAAAATGAATAAGACTAACATCTTAGTTAAACAACAAATAGATGGAAGGCGTGCGTAATGTTCTATTGCAGCGCAAAGTGCACTGTCCTTTTAGAAGTGCAGTGGCAAAATATAATACCTACTTTTATAATTTTCATTACATATTATTTATGTATTTTTGTTGTAAGTCAAACCAAAAGGCATTGAAGCACCATTTACATCGCACCCCCCGACACCCGTAACGCTACTGTAACGGATGAAGACAGCGGCGATGAAGATAATCTGTGCCTCACAAATTTTCTGGGCGGTCAGCTACGTGCAGGGGCAGAAATTAGGCATAACGATGTGCATGACTACGAGAACGATGAAAATAGCGACGACAATATTGATTTAGTGGACAGAGTCAAGCGCAAAAAAAAATGTTTATAAATAGCACCAAACGGATGTGGTCCTAGCCTACCACCATGGGAGGTACTTTCGGAATGCCAGCAAAATCCAGATCCCATGAAAAATTTTATGAAAGTATTTGACGATGATAAATTTAACTTTCTTGTTTAATACACAAACATGTATCCAGTTAGCTATAACCGCTCTGGTGATGTGACGCAAGATGAAATGTGTTGCTTCATAGGAGTTTTGCTGATGCACGAGTTCCGAGACGGGAAATATATTGGGAAAACGCTATCGAAGTTAACAATGAGGTCAGTTGTGAAGCAATGCCAAGTAGTCGTTTCCGTCTCATAATGCAAAATTTACATTACAACACAAATAACAGCAAATTCGTTGCACCTATTGCTATAAGAAGGCCAACTTTTTTCTGTTGTCGCTTTATATCCAAAGTAGTGCTTCTTCGCATATCACACTCCCACTTAAAACATAATACATATATAACTTTTACTTTACAAAGTATTTTTTGTTATATTATTGAAAAATAAAGAGCAATTACGTTATGTTCCAATAAAGTCAAAGTACAAATATAAAAATATTAAAGTAGTGTACTTAGCTACTGTCCTTTTAGGCGGCCATCTGATTCCGGGAAAACGCGCTATCTGGGTTACTATTATTCCAATTAGAAAGCATGTTGGATTCGTTAACTGAAAATTATGTTAGCAAATTCTCTTGGTGTTTACGTACATCAGTATTATTAACGCCATGCTCAAGCAGTTGAAGACTTTTCAACTTTACACTAATGTTTCTGACCTTCTTTTGAACAGGAATTTGCTTCTGCACATAAGTATGCCTTACGAAATTATTATCAGGCTTAGAGCAGCTTCATTCCCTAAAGCAAAGCATGCATTACTCCAGTATACTGACACAAGCAAGTGATGTAGTATCGTGCTCGAAACACTATACAAGCATACGGGTGCAATATTCATTTCTATAAAAATTCTGTGCGTGCCGCATTTGTTTTGAGATTATTTTGAAAATACTAATTAAGGAAAATGTGTGCTTTTTATTTAAAAAAAATATTAGAAATGATTTGTTTTATTTCAAAAACACTTTACAATATATATTTTGTTCCTTTTTTCTTAATTTATGAGTAATTTATTCAAGTAGTTTATTTGGCTGCATTTTTTTAATTTCATTCAGACAACAGAGAAAAAAGCATGCATAAAAATTTTTGCGCGGACCGATCGCATTACTAATAATTTTTTTTTGGATTTGGTGTCTTTAATGAGTTATGCCTGCTATATCGCAGTTAAAGGGAAGTTATTTGACTTTTTTCAAGAGAGTTACAATGTTCTACAAAAATTATCTTCGTACTGTTTCACATAAAAGTCTTTGAACTGTACTCTAAACAACTATTTCTGTAGAGCTGAAACGTGACGTTACAAAAAAATATAGAGACCGACATATGCGTACAAACACCATGCCTAATCGATACATATAATCTCACATAATGTAGGGTATTGTCTACACATACTGATAATAATGTATGTACATGTTGTTAATGTATGCACGTTAGTTACATATGGTTGCATACCCCACAATCAACAGGTACATGCAATCGCAGATAACGTAGGGTACAATGCAATGCAATGTAAATGTATTAATGAATACACATTTGGTGTACTTCTCATATGGTCGATGAAAAATATGGGATAAGTATTCAAGGTTTGCACACAATCGAGGAGCAAGTTACGATACCATATGAGATGCAGTAGCAAGTGGACCGCTTGCGCTGCAGCTTGAGAGCTTTATCCATTGAAGCCAACTTTGGCTCTTTTTCACGATATAAGAAAAAACGATATGACACACTGTATTGTCATTTCGTATGTTTTATACGATATGACAATGCTGCGACATGACAATACCGTGTATGGCTATCTTAGTGTTGTTATATCGGAAAAAACTTACGATATGACAATACAGTATGTCGTATCGTAAAAAAGAGCCAAAGTTGGCATCAGTGGCTTTATCGTTTCTTGTTCTGTTATATAAGTACGCATGTTTGGGCATAATAAATAAATGTAGTTAGTGTGATTATTGTTATTATTGATAGTGTGATTATTGTTATTTGTGATTATTTAACTAAATTGAATATACGAATCATCAAGTTCTTCGTATATTCATAGTTTGCATTAACTCATATTTAGCCGAGTGCACGAACCTCCGAATACTTCGTGTATTCGTTTCGTAGTAGTCTATATTATAACAAGCGTAGTTTTGAAATAAACAAACCTCCGAATTATTCCTAGTTTGTAATTAACTCGTAAAACAAATGTAGTTTGGAATATACGATCCCCCGAATTCTTCGTAGCTTGTATTTAACCGTATTTAGTAGAGTACACGAACTTCCGTATTCATCGTGTAGTGTTGGAATATGTGAACGTCCGAATTCTTCATGTATGCATAGTTTGAATGTAACTCGTATTTAGCCGAGTGCACAAACTCTTCGTGTATTTGTTTCAAAGTAGTGTATAATAGCAAAAAACGTAGTTCTGATATATATGAACCTCTGAATTTTTCGTATATTAGTAGTTTGCATTTATCTCGTAATTCGCCGAGTGCATTGGCCATGAAATTTCGCTGTATTCGTACTTACACGAGAGTATTATATCAACGGCCGAGGCTACCGACTGACACCTCAAGAATAAAAGCCAAAGCGAGACATATCCAGTGAGTTCAGTTGCTTTAAGTTTATATTTAGTATACGTAAGTTAAGTTTCGTAAATAAAATATACTGTGTTTATTGAAGATTAAAACTCCAAACATTGACGTATTTTTACTTACAAAGGCAGCAGATCTTTGGTAAGATCCTGGATTGGCTGACGCCTGCCTCGGGTGGAAGCTTAAACTGCTGTAAACATTTATTTAATCTTCACAAAAAAAAAAAAGATTTGTAAATACAAATAATTTGTTTGTTATATCATTGCAATAATTAATTGATTTTGAATCTAAAACGATTTTTGTAAATGTAATTACGAAATTTTAAGTTAAAAAAAATATTAGAAAATATTTTTAATTAAATATATCAATAAAGAATTTGTCGACAAGAAAATTCTTTTAACAATTTTTTTTGCTAGATTTCAAAATTATTTTAATTAAAATTATTGCTATATCAACAATGTGAATTGTTGAATTTCCGAACAAATTTTGCTTATCATAATTGATATATTAACAATATTTTTTATGCATAACCATAACCATGGAAGCCACCTTTTGATTATCTGCCAAAAACACTAAATGTCTTTGGGCGGAATCTAGTGGTCGCCGGCTCTGAACTAGTGGACTAGCGTTCTTACATTTCAGCTACAGAGTAATTGGTTATTAAATACGCAAATAATGAACACACAAAAACTTGATTTCTTATGTATTTTCTATATGTGTGCATTCCGTTATGATATAATTTAATAAATAATTTTGTTGAGTAGTTTAATTAATTAGAAAAATTTTTGTAGTATCAACATTGATGATCTTTCAAGAAAATCTTTAATTGACATTTTTAATCAAAAAAATATTAAATAATTTCGGGATTTTCGCGCTATACATAGCAACAAAGCAATTAACTCAGTTTATTGAAAAAAAAGTTGTTTGTCGTATCAACAACTTAGTTTATTATATTAACTAAATATATTTTTGAATTCAAATCTAATATTAACAATTTAGCTAGTTGATTTTTTTGTTGTTAACATTTTTTTCGTGCAAAATTTTTCGCTCGGAATGGTTAATGTTTACATATGTTATTTTTTGTGTTGTACTTTTATAAAACATTTATGTTAGCCGCTGGTATTTGGCGTCGAAATTTCTATTTTCGTTGCATTAAAAGACTATTATTTTCAACGCGCCTGTAATTCAACATACATAGAGATTGCGACAGGATGCAAATCCACCAAATACCAGCGTATAATATTAATGTTGAATAATAATTATTATCGTTAATATATGGAATAATTTGAATTTTAATCTATATCGGTAATTATTGCTTATATTTATATAAATATTATTCTTTCGCTATATCACATGTTAAGCTTATTTCTTATCACGTATTTTAAATAATTTAAATTTTCTATGAGATATTTTTTTATAAATAGAAAAATATTTTAATTATTTTAGAGCATTTTATTTAAAAATTACTCACACATGCATAGAAACTTATATATAATATGCATATAAATATACATATAAATATTTATTTAAATAAAGTAATAATTATTTATTTATTAGTAAAATCCATTTCAAATTAAACACATTGTTTTACAAAATAGTATTTTTATTACAAATTATTTTAATTGTGACAAAAAATAAAACTAAACACATTAGCATTATATTAGGACTTTTTAATATAAATATTAAAATTTAAAATGGTAAAACTATTTATAAAAGTATGAAATGAAATGCTTAGATCTTTAAAGTTTAATATCAGAAATAATATGTGTATCGCAATGGATTCTAAAGAAACACTGGCTAAATTAGCAGAAAACAATATAGGGTGCTTGCAATAAAAAAACATACGCAAGTATTTTACTAATGGTTAACCAGAATGTTTTTATTTATTATTATTGCACCTCAAAACAACGAACGGGTGGACCTCACTATCTTTGTTTTGATAAAACTTTGTGTGGAACGTTATTATTATATTAAAGTAATGTATATACAATTTTGGAGTTCTAACTTCTTCGGTTTTGGAGATATGAAGTCATCAAAACTAAAAAAAATTATATATAAAATATCTTTGATATATCCAAAAGTACTTAAGTTACTGATCTCTGCAACATGCCGTTTGAAAGGCTATAAAACCCCTGCCACAATGATATAACCTAAAATTTTCGCGGAGAGCAACAATATTTAAAAAAAAAATTTTAACTCCCGAAATTTAAAATCTTAAAAAACGGTAATTTTAAATTTAAAAAAAAAATTGTATCTTGTTTGGCCCCAAAGTGGTTAATTCATTATATCAGCGACCTATAATTATCTTAGAAAACACTTTTTTACTAAGTTTCATTATTGTTGCAAACTAATGTAATTGAAGATTTTGTTAATTTTTCTAACTTTTTCTACAAATTTGTCTATAACTTTATATATAATAACCTGCGGAAAATTTGGTGACAATTGATCCAAAAGTACTCGCCCTATGACTTGAGAAAATGAGGCTGGTACCAAAAATAAGGAGTAGTGAATGATGAAAAAAGACATATTGTGTAAATGGTCACATATTAACCATTTTCAGTCAATTTAGTTGGTATTCCGGCTAGTATTGTAGGAAACGGCTCTGAACAAATTCGATGCACCTGGATCTAAGGCCTATGACATAGTATCTATAAAATATTAATTGTCTGACTTCAATGTGACTGCTATGCCACTGAGGAACCTGTTTGGTAACTATATTCAAATATTAACTCCAGCTTAACTGGTATTTATAACATTGAAATATAAGCTCCCCTGTGGTCGAGTGGGTAGTGTACTAGCCTGTCATGCCGAATATTGTTGGTTCGAACCCCATCAAAGACACCGCTTAAAAATAAAATACAATTTCTAGTTGGATTTGTAGCAATAAAAAAATAAATTAATCGATAATTACAGCTGAATTTTGGAATAATATTTATATATAATCTACATTATTCGGCACCAATTAGGACCCCATAAGATAGTTCAGAGACAAGTTACAAGGTGCATACAAAGTATCAATTAACCCCATCCTAGGCCATCCCCATGTAAAAGTGGATGGTCCGATTCATAGGAAGTGGTAGAATTCGGACTGGTCCCTACCACTTGGGGACCGGTCACGTGACTTGTTTTGTGTCACTTCCATTTACCGTAGGGTAATTTCACTACTTTGTGGTTAAGTAATTTCGGTAGAAATGAAAGCGGCAAATATTTTTTTAAAATTTAAAAAATAACGCTTTTTAAGCTATAGAGATTTTAATTTTAAGAATTTTGTTATATATTCTAATATGCGTCTATTTTCTTCAAAATACTCTTTTTATATTGCTTAAATCGGAAATTTAAATCCAAAAAGTCCTCTAATTTAAAGAACACTAGTACTGCTCAAAACCATCTGAGAGGTAAAGTGCACAAAGTCAATTTAAAAAAGCAAGGGCTATATTATATGTTATAATTTTACTAACGATGTTAGATACAAATATATATATATATATATATATATATATATATATATATATATATATATATATATATATATATATATATATATATATATATATATATATATATATATATATATATATATATATATATATATATATATATATATATATATATATATATATATATATATATATATATATATATATATATATATATATATATATATATATATAAATATATATATATGTATATATATATATATATATATATATATATATATATATACATATATATATATATATATATATATATATATATATATATATATATATATATATATATATATATATATATATATATATATATATATAAAATATATATATATATATATATATATATATATATATATATATATATATATATATATATATATATATATATATATATATATGTATATATATATATATATATATATATATATATATATATATATATATATATATATAAAATATTTGGCGTAAGTCCAACTGTTTATCATACAGAGACAGAACCATTTGTGACTTTAAAAATGTTTTTGCGGCCTCATGTATTATTTTTAAAACGTGGCATGGTGTATTTTTACCTCCCACCTGCATATATATACTTAAAGTATAAAAAATACTTCAGCAGAACAAACAAAGCAAAAAAGGAAGGGGCATGAAGAACAAATAAACCAACGATAAAACGAGATTTTCTGTAATAAACATCAGCTTAACATGAATTTAGCAGTGATTTATATTCTTGTACGTAACGCTAGAGTGACCTTTATTTAAAAAAAAATTCGATTTCTCTTAATCGCACTCCGCAGTATGGTGACAATTGGTAAACAATTAATTCTGCCAAGTTTTCAGGTCAATCGGTTTGGGGTAAGGCAAGGCGCCTGCCCGCTCAAATTTGGGAAAAAACCATAAAATTTTCTTTTCTTGCCTCATAACTTCCGAAATATAAATTCCACAAAAATCTTTTATAGGAAAAAAATGTTGCCTGTGAAGTTCGAAACATCTTATTTTCAAAGAACTTTTCTGTGGATCTAATAGTTAATAAAATAAATATGAAATTTACAAGCAACACTAGCTTATTTGTAATGCTTCATTCATCCTCCCAGCTCATGGCAAATAAAACACATATTTACAACCGTTTGGAAAGGAGCAACTGAAAATGATTTCTTATGTAATTTTAGCCGCTGAATTCGAATCTGCACTCAGTTTATTTTTATTATTTTTTTTTGGTTCTAGTTTTCGAGATATACGCTGTTTTCAAACATTAAGCAGTTGCACAGCAAAAGTTAACATAACTGGATAACGGTTTGCCCTATTCTTTTGAAACAAAATCGCTAATTCGACAACAATATTATCTTTAAGTCAAACGAATATTGGTTTTAGTCTGCTCATTAGTCTTAGAGATATCGTGGATAAAAATAAAAATTATAAAACTATATTTGAATCAAAGCAAGCCATATTTTATCAAAATCGATTTACAGCTTTTGATTTTATTCAAAATTAAATATGCATTAAATTAGAAGCGAACAAAAAAACATAATAATTAATTTACAGTTACAAGAAATGTTAGTGTAACTAGAGAACTGGTTGTCCTATTCAATTAAAACAAAAAACCAAAACGCGACAAAAATATGATATTTAATTCGCACCAATGCTGTTTTTACTAATTGTTAATAGGTATGAAGTTAACCTTTAAACATAGTTAAAATTTTTAATGCTTTCTGGAGTACCAGTTGCGTGTGGAGCTCGGTTGTCTTTGAAGACCTATAGTAAAACTTTATGGCCAACAAATTTGTAAAACATTTTATCAATGCACTCCCCCCTTTCAGGGGTATTTTTAACGATTTGTAAGAAAATAGCCCAAAATGGCCGTTATGTGGTGGAGTTAGAGGGTAATTATATTTCACACAAATATTTGGCTTAATACTTGCTACAATACACCTACACCTCATCGAACAAGCCAAAAGGGGTAAACTTTAAGCTCTCCAAAAATACAATTAAGATATGATCTTGCAAGTCGCCGACACACGTATATTATTTTTTTTTGTCTCCTCTACCAGAATCGGTTTAGAGAATCCTGTAATTTTGAAAATAGTTTGAAATTGTTGAATAGTGTAATTTTCAGGATAAGTTTGAACCTTAGGCTAATAATCAGTTTAGATCCAAAAGCAAGTAAGTCGGAAATATTCATATTAAAATAAATAATATCTGTTTGCTGTTTATATAACGATATATTCAGAAAATACATGCCTTAACTACTTTCGTTACACCCGCATGTAAATCTTTTATATCTTTTGTTTAAGAAATATGTTTTTTAAAGTGGTTCTTTTTTAAAAACATTAGTTTTCAATACAAATTTATCAAAAAAAAAAGTCCTTCGAAACTGTTTATTTAGAGGCTTTTATAGCATATCTGCGAGAAAAATAGGTTGGGCAGTTCTTAGCTATTTAAAATTAAAAACAAAACAGCACACTTCTTGAATTTTTTTATTTTTTATTTTCTGTTGAAATAAATAATGGGGCACTTTTGTTTCAGCCATATATTAATGTTTCTTAGCCACTGCAAGGTAGATTTAGCCAAAATTTTCATAACTAACTTCCTTATTATTATTGCTGACTTTTTTTATTTAGCTTTAATGAATTAAGCAGTTTGTTTTATTATTTGGTCTATTTGTTTGAATTTTTTGTAGCCCATAATACTTTTATTATTTTATAATTTTTAACTTTCCAGTTTGTACGTTTTTAGGTCTAGTTTAGTATAATAATTACTGTATATTTTGTTGACAGTTTTCTGTGATCACTATAATTAAATTGTTCAGATAACAGTATATTGTATTTTAATAAATTGTTGATATTTCAATTTATTCATCGCTTTATTTACATTACAATACACCGAAAAAATAGTCAATTGATAAAAAGTTTATTTTTAGATATGTACTGGATTCATATACCATAGGAGTGGAGTATCAATTCATAGACTGAAAAGTAAGAAGTAGTAATGCAAACTATGCAGCAATTCTTCCATAAAATTTTTAATAATCAAAACAACTAATGTCGGTGACCTTTAGTCAGAACTCCGGCAAAATTATTAACAATGAATATAAATTGTCGACTTTAAGCAAACTCCCAGTGAACGCATTTGAAAATCGTTGTTTTAAAAAGTTACTGCCGTATTCATAAACAAATTAAATATTTGTTTGAAAATATATTTTATTAATTGAATTCTGATAAATGTTGTGGTTGTGTTCACACGGGGTTTGTTTGAATACTCAAAAGAACACAAACAAATTTTACGTGCGATGACGGAAAAACGTTCCAAATTGAACTTTAATATATTTTTTTCTGTGTATGTCGTATATGTGCGTTTGTTTTTTGTGCACTGCCATGTTTATAATATATATATTTTTTCATTTCTGCAAGCACATGTATGTTTTTACCACACCAGTTGAAACACAATTTTTAACTGCAACAATAGGTTAAAAACCAAAAAAAAGGTAATGCACATGTTTGTTCATTGTTTAAATCCTTTTACGTTTAATTAAAAAAAAAGTTGAACTAAATAAATATTTGCTTGAACTTTTTCCGTATAAATGAATAGTTTTAATTTTTGACATTCTATAGTAAATGCTAAATTAAGTTTCAGTAAAAATAAAAATTGTTTGCAATTTGCTTTTGGCTGCAGAGTTTCAATTAATTTCGTATTGTCAACAAAATTCTTTCTTCAAACGCATTCAATTTTAAATTTTGTAGTTAGAGTCTAAGCTCTTGAGCGGTATTTCTTAATCTCCTGAAAATTTGGGAAACCCATTTTCAATATTGTTTTGGTATCTATATTTTATTGCTTCTATGACCGTTTTTAAGTCTTTTCACTAAACTCAATCAATTTTTAAGAGCATTAAAACTAGATAAAATTGTGAAAAAAAAGGTTTTTTTAACAAAAAAAAAAATTAAGATAAAAAATTTACCCAGATGTGAATTTTAAAGTATTACTAATGTAGTTTTAAGATCAGCTTTAAAGTTTGGCAATATTACGGAAAATTTCCCGCAAAAGTAAAACCAATTAAATAGTTCTTATCTACATATTTATATTTTATAATTTCTTATCAAGTTTTTACATCTGTAATGAATTTGTCACCATAGTGCGGGTGAAAATGTTAAGGTCACTAAGTTTTTATTACGCTTGTGCAGTGGCAAGGAATATTGCCGGCACCTAAAATACTTATTGCCGAATTGTATGATCATTTGTAAAAAGTTTGATCATATTTCTATAACAATATTTCTATAACGATATTTCTATTTTTAAATAAAATACCAAAATTTTTAATATTATTTTAATTAAACTAAAAGTAAAATTTTTTATTTTATATTATACAATTACCATTTTTATTTATAATTTTAAAAATACGACTAGACATAGAAATTATTAATTTTTCTAGTACTCCTAGCCTTATATTCCTTCAAAATATTCAGTATCCACATGTTATCCATTACATTAAGATCTGGCAAATGTGCCGGCCATAAGAGACACTCCATTTTCCTCAAACTACATTTTTGTTGAGCTGCTAACATGTACTGGGGCGTTATCTTGCTCATAGAACTTTTTTTACGACGTGCATCTAGATATGACATCAGTTGACATGAGAGCACTGTCTGGTACTCTATACTATCCATTCTAGTTGAAGGAAATGCTGAAGGCAGGATTCCACTTGAGTTAAACGTGCCCTAGACCATTAGTGAACAACCATAGAAATTTCTCTTTGAAAAAGTCATGGGTTCCTTCCTCAAATCTATGCATCTCCGAAGAGATTTAAAAAGAGATTTTCCCAACATCTTGCGGGATATCCACCACAATATTGACAAACTTTAAAGCTCACTTACTCAAAGTTATATTTTTACATTTCGCCTCTAAAAAGTGTAAAAAAATATTATTTTGATAAATTTTATAGCAAACTAGCTAATAGTCTGAACTTAAATAGGAGGTGCCATAGCTAACTCAATTGAGGACTGCGGAAGATAAGGTCACTTTTCATCAGGATCTTCACACAGTATACCTCCTTCCCAAGGGCCGATGAAATCAGCGTTAGCAACAATTCTTACGAATTATTTCACAACCAAATTGTGTTAATTTTACTGGTAACACTGGGAATTGCTGCAGTAAAACTGCAAAATTAACATGATTTAGTAGTGGCAATTTTCACGAAAACTTTGTATTAATGTATGTATAAGCATTATAATCAGATTCAACAGCGCAACCTCAGAAGTTGTAGTGATAAGCAAAAATACCCAAGAGCACTGATGATAAAAGTGTAACGATTTCCGAAAGTGACGGTACTATATTCTGCATTTTCATGCTGAAAGTTAAATAGATGTTAATTTTTCCCTGATTGAAATATTGAGCATTTGAATATAACGCTAAAAACCATAACTGAAGCGTATGACCAAATAAAATAAATATAAAAGTCGTAAGACGTAGATCACAAAATGTGCAGACTACTCTGTTCAATGCCTTAAAGGAAATTAAATTGACTTCGGATAATGTGCAGACTAATCTGATACTAATAGGATAATATTTCAATCAATGTGCAGAAACGTCATACCAGACAACTGCCTGCCTCCGCCAAATGTCTGAGGAAATTTTATACAACTCGGCTGATTGTCTGGTAAAGTCTCAGTTTTTTCTGATGTTAGACATGTCGGCCGAAATTATTTCCTGGATTGTGAGAACATGATTATTCATTAAACATTTAGTCCTGCAAAATAATGATTTTTATTATTAATTCCATAGTTTTTTCGATTAAACATTTCTCCCTTTAAAAGGAATGATTTTTCACTAATTGTTAACGCTGGAGAAATTGAAAAAAGTGAACTAAAAAGCATTTCCAGTTTATCGGATCAATTCTTTGTTTTTTCTAGATCCATACAGTAATATTTTATGTGACAAAAGTAATTTTTTTGCTTTGATTTTGTGAATATTTTTAATTTTCCATTGAATTTCGATATTTTAATAAAAAAATATAGCTAAGTAGTTGCTCTCGAAATATCTTCTTTACTTAAAATAATTTTTGTTTGATGATTATACTTCCAAACTTTTTTAAAAGATATTTGAAGTTGCTTCCTTTCGCCCTATTATTGTTGCTAACTTATTTACTTAATTCTTTGATCATGCGGTCTATTTAGTATGAAATAACTTTCAAATTATTCAAAAAAAATTTGCCAGTTGTTATTAAGAAATCTGGAAAACCCCATTCATAAACAGAAAATCGGGTATGTTCTGTATTTCATGTGGAATTAAAATGTGTGGAATTGTCAAAGCATTGTTGTTATAAATATTAATTTACAACAACAATGCTTTGATCTTTCCGCACATTTTAAATCCACATGAAATACAGAATATGGCCGAATAGTCGAGCTAATAGATTAATTGACCTAAATTACTCAAACAAGTTTTTACTCGAAATTTAAAATTTTTGTTTGATGGAACATTATTTGACTTCAATTATAAGATTAATCGAGCAAACATTAATAAGTGTAAAGTCCTTACCTTGTATTTCCTCTTGAAGAGGGTTAGCATTAATGCCACTTTCAATGTTCTTGGATATTAATAAAACACAATTTGTTTTTATTATTTTCATTTCCTTCATTTTAAATATTTTATTTTCATTTTTATCTTATCTTATACTAAATTTTTTTTATAAATTAAGCTAATTTATAAACTAGTTTTTTAACTTATTTTTTTTTTGTATATATAGTTCTTACAATTGGTTTTACTATATATAATTTTTTGATTAAAGAAAAACTTAAAACAAAATATATTTTGATATAAAGGATTTAATAAAAAATTAACATTGTTATATTGATGAATATACATACTTGATATGTATAGAATTCATTTAATGTATAATATATACTAAATATAAAATAAAAGATGACACGCATTAATTAGGAAAAATAAAAAATTAAATTTATATTCATTTCAATTAATAATTTTATTATTATGAAATGGATGTTTTTTTTTCAAAAAGATTCGTTTATTTGCCATCGTTTATAAGAGTTTTAGTTATTATATTTTATTTTTCAATTATTACTGGGTCTCTGCACTTTTAGGTTTAATGGATTTTTATTATTTTTTCTTTTTCGTTAATTTAATAGATTTTGTTGATAATATTTATTACAAACTTAACGATTAAATATACATTAAAATTAGTTTTAAGTAAAATTTAATTTTTTTAGCATAACTTTTATTATATACAAACACCAGTTTTTTAATTAAAGTTAATGTACAAGTATATTACATTATTATTAAAAGTTTTTAATTAGATTTTTTTCAATTTTATTATTTATTGACTAATTATTAATAATAATTTTTTAAGCTATTTGTAGCTGTTAAATACTCTATTGTTGCTCACAGTTTGAATTATTTCTTATTAACTACCTAAATATACATTAATTATAAATTGTATTTTATATATGTGTAAAAATTTAGATTTTTATTATACATGTACTTACATAAACATTGATATATTTATTAACAGTTTTTATATAAAAATTTTTGTGTTTACAAGTACTTTTTTTACTTAAATTTAAACTAACAGCAAAAACTTAATAAATAGTTAAAGTTTTTATAAGTAAAATTAATATTTTTAAGTAGAATGTTTTCATAAGAGTGGCAAATAATACTGGAAATATATGTTGTATAATTGTTAGACTTTTTAGTTATACGTTAATTGATTAAGGTAAAAAAACTAAAAATTTATTTAAATAAATTTTTTCAGCAATTCTGAGAATTGAAAAATCATATTGTTATTACCAATTTTACCATGTGAATATTAAGGTAATTATTATAATTAAGCAAATGGATCACAAGTTAAATTTTTTTTCCTGTAAAACTTGTTTTTTTAGTGTAGATCTATTGTATATAATTTAGCTTAAGCTTAATTTCAAAAATACCATCTTATATGCGTAGTGTTTTCCCTAATGAAAATATCTTATGTTCGTATAGTTGGAAATATTATTCTGAATAGTGGGTAGTGCCAATGTAGGCACAACTGCCGCTAAAAAGAAGTTAAATCTTGGTAGAAGAATTAAGCAGTAGGGGTAATTTACTTTTTCTTCTTTTCAGCAATTCATCTTCGGTCTTCCTTTAATTAAAATTTTTTTTTGCTCGCGTTAAATTTTTTTTATATAACAAACACAGCCCGCGAAGCGATTAGCTTGTCTGCGGAAAACACCTGAGGTCTATGGCGGGACTCGAACCCACGATCTCTGTACTAACAGGCTAGCATCGCTACCAATGAGCCACAGGGGCACTCTGCGAATAAGCTGGCCATGCATTATTTTGCCAGCAGCTGTCGTAAGCGGATTGGATGGTAATAGTAAACTGAAAATGGCATATAGCCGAAACCGGCCTGTTTGTCAAACAAATTTGACGTGGGATGACGGAAAATCGCTCCAAAGTCCCAGCCGGAGTATACGCCAGCATGCCAGCGCGGCTAAAAATCAGGCCACACCTCACACGTTTCTTTATCGTTTACGACACCAATTGGTACACGTTTGGGTTGGTCTAATCTCACGGTTGCTTACAACTAATATATGTCTTTGTTCACATATAAAAACAAGAATAAATTAGTCAGTATCACCTTGACATTATAACTGAAGATGAATCGATCGATACGCATTTTTGACGATACGATACGATACCGATAATTAAATAAAAATTTCGACGACAAAAACTACACAGTACAACAAAATCAAATAACAAGATTCTAAAAACTGAATCTGTTAGAGGGAACCAAAAACAAATATATACGGATACGTTTTGAAAATTTGCATCTGGGATTCATTTTAGGATGAGTTAAATTTCTGCCCCTTTTGCACATAGTTATACTGATTTGAAAGTTTTTGTAAAACATTTTAGCTCTCCAACGTTGTACAGGTCTGTCTGTTTCTTTCGTAAAAAGGGACGAAAATATCCTCATGGTGCTAAATATATACATATTAAACACAATCCTTACACGATTTCTTATGCCGAATCACTACAATCAGATATAAATTTTAAAAACGCCGATTGAGGTTATTAGTATTAGAAACAAAGTATTTTAAAATTTTGTCGAAAGAGATAATTTAACAGTGCTATTTGAACAATTGTGTTATTTGATTCTAGTTCACAATAGCTGTGCGAATGTGAAAAAAATAATAAAGTTGACACTTTCACTGATACAATGTTCTTAGCGTCTATTCGATAAGAAGGCAAATTGACTCTATCGCTATTTTGATGACAGCGAAGAACGAAAAAATATTTTTTCTCATAGTTTTTTATCGCTTACCAGATCATACCATGCGTATTTCGATGATAGCAAAAAATGTTCAAAACCATTACACACATGCAAATACATATACGTATGTTTGTATTTTTGTATATTTTTAGCTGAAATGCCAAATCACGTAAATACACTTTTTTAAATTTTATAGGAGATAAATAAACAAAATAAAATAAATAGTTACTTCAAGTGACTGAACTTACCACCTTATATTCGTTTTTAATTCGGCTCATTTTTATGATCAAGATTTGAACATTTATAGAGATATGTGCTTCGATGTAACACGCAATTATTAATTAAGTTAAATTTTTTGTTAATTACTTGGTGTTGCATTTCAGCTGACGATATATGCGTGTAATAGCGTTTTCTTTTCTAGAAAAAATTTAAAAATATTTTATTTTTTATCAAAAAAATCGCAATTTTGCATTCTTTTAAAGCAAAAATTTAGCTTCGTAATAAATGATAAAATAATTTCCAATAAATTCACTTCCTCGAAAAATTATTAGATTGCAAATTTTCATTAAAAAGTGTAAAAAATGCAACATTTTTTGTAGAAAAGAAAAAGCCATAAGTATGTATGTCACAAATGTTAGATATGTTGACATATCGTTAATATACATTTTTTAATCTTTTTAAAGTCGGTTAAAGATTAATTGACAACACTCTTTATCTAAAATCTAATCAATAACACTAAAACTATAAATGACAGAAGTTCAGTAAAATATACTACATATTGTTGCCTAAAACGGCACAGCCCTATCTAACATTTTGAAAATTATTCAGGAGAAGCAACAACATATCAAGTTAAAAATATTTTTAAGATTTTCAATTCGAATTTCTCCAATAAAATAAAAAGTCCCATGAAGAGTTAACGTCTGCATGAATTTTACATATAATTGTAAAATTTTAAGAGTTGTGCTCGTTAGGGATTTTTGCTTCATGTTTTTCTGAAACCAAAAGCCATATCTTCCCTGAAAGACTATGAAATGAAATGTTTTAGTAGTAAAATTAGATTTTTTCACACCGTTCTATCTTGCGAACCATAAGATGTAGGCACAAATCTTTAAACGGATTGTATTGCTATGGCCGCTTTAACAGCAAATACTAAACATAAAACAAAGTTGAAAAGTAAAGGGTGTCATAAAGAATGTAGTGTAATTTTTACATTGGGCTCTACCTTACAATTCGTAATAGGTAGGCACTTGAGAATTTCACACTATATGTTTTACTCTGACCGCTATAATAATAAATACCAAAAATTAAATAGAATATTTAAAAGATGTCCCAAAGGAAGTAGTCTAATTTTGACATTGGGCTGTATCTTGTGAACCATAAGAGCTATACACTCCAAATTGGGTCGCTGATGAATGCTGCTAAAAAAACGTTATATATTTTTTTCTGTGTAATAAATCAGTTTAATTTTTTTTATTTCAGAGCGAGGTCTTTCTTTCAGTTTCAGGAAAATGTGCGATTGGGAAGATGAAACAAAAATTTTGTTTGTGCGGCACTATCACTCATTGGAGTCTGCTATTTCCGTCCGAAAGGAGCATTGGCAACGATTGGCGACGCTCTTCCGAGCAGATGGACTATAATGAGTCTTAGTAATAACTTCCCGACAGTGCGACAGTCGGCCTTATCATCTAGATGCCTATGCTCGGGCGCAGGAAGCTATTGCTACTGTAGCTGCTGTAATACAAGTAGGATAATTACAGTTTCGACAAAGAAATTCACTGATTAAATGTGTATCAGTAGACAATCACTAAGGTTCTAGATTTATTTCCTTATAAAATTTAAATAATAAGAATACTGAACGTTGCTGACTTGCCGATTCGCTTGGCATTTTGCCAGAAGATCATTCAAATAGTGGCTGAGGACAAAAAAATATTGAAAATGATTTATTTGTCTCATGAGGCATATTTTGATCTAAACGCCAATATCAGCAAAGTTTTGAAGAAAGTGGTCTTAGTGTTACGATCTTTGGCAACTGTTACCTAAAAATATCGCTAGAGATTTTCTTTACATAAGATTGTGCAAGTCGTCACATAGCCAGGCCTGTTATCATGGAGCTGCAGCGAAAATTCGCCAATAAGCTGATATCGACAAACTCAGTTGCCAAAATGGTCTCCTGACTTTACTACAGCAGATTTTTTTTTCTGGAGCTATTGCAAACTAAAAGTTTTTAATTTAGGCAACTTCCGCTGTGAATTTACAGGGTGTAATGAATAACTTTTTGATAAATTGTCGCACATGCGGCACCAGACGGGGAGTTCATTCAATTTTAATAACTTTTGCCAACTATTAAAAAAAATTCGTGAAAATCTATTTCTTGAAAATAACCTGAAAAAAATTAAACTGACTTTGAAATATATCGATGGTCGTACGTTGACAGCATATTACTGATTTTTTATTATTTTTCACATTATACATAAAACTTCATATAAATCGCTAAAAACTTTCCTATCCTCAAAATAAGATTAAATCAAAATTAGTTGAGAGCATCTTTTAAATAACTTGAATCTACTTATTTTCATCGCTAGTAACACTTTCAGCCTATTCATAATGTGATAAAAAATAAATAAATTAATATTATGTGCGTTAACTACTTATATGTTTACAGTCGGTGCCAAGAAGCGCATATACATATATTAAAATCGGTTTAATTTATTAATTATTACTTTGTATGGGAGGTACACCTTCCGCAGCTCCTACATTACCACATGTCACTAAGATTACGCTCATTGACTACAAATATGCGATAATTGTTAATTATATTGGCCCATAATCATAGTCAAACAATAAAGTTGGTTTGTTTTATAAATAACTTTAAATTAAAAAATTTTATTATTAATTTTTCCATTATATTGGGTGTTTTTTATTGAGGTATAGAACTTTAAGTTGGCATCACTTTTTTAACTGGCGGCCATTTTGTCAGCTGTCAAGTGATTAATATTTAGTTTGGTTTGCCATTTCATCATGAACAGGTTGACAAAAGAACAACGCTTGCAAATCGTGCAAATTTATTTCGAAAATAATGGTTCAGTTCGCGAAGTTTACCGCAAGCAAAATCGCAAAATTTTGTTCAGTGATGAGGCTCATTTTTGGTTGAATGGCTACGTCAACAAGCAAAATTGCCGCATTTGGAGTGAAGAGAATTCACATGAGACCCTTGAGACGCCATTACATCCACAAAAACTGACTGTTTGGTGTGCTCTATGGGCTGGTGGAGTCATTGGACCATACTTCTTCCGAAATAATGCTGGAGAGTCAGTTACCGTTAATGGAGACCGGTATAGAGCCATGATAACCGACTATTTTGTTCCCGAATTGGATGGCATGAATGTGGATGAGTTGTGGTTCCAACAAGACGGCGCTACATGCCACACAGCGCACGTCACAATCGATTTATTGAAGGAAACATTCGATGAGCGCATAATTTCGCGGAATGGACCTGTCAATTGGCCACCAAGATCGTGTGATTTGACACCATTGGATTATTTTCTTTGGGGATATGTGAAGTCGCTCGTCTACGCCAACAAACCAGAAACGTTAGGGGACTTGGAAGCCAACATTCGTGGCGTTATTGCCAACATACGGCCCCATATGCTCGAAAAAGTGGTTGAAAATTGGACCTGTAGAATTGGCTTTATTCGAGCCAGCCGCGGCGGCCACATGCCCGAAATCATATTTAAACATTAATGGCATAAAATTATCCTTCCAATAAAGCCAAATTGATGGACATTAAAACGATTTTCTTGTGTTTTATTTCAATTCGAAGTTCTATACCTCTAAAAAAAACACCCTGTAGTTAAAAGCAAAGTGTGTTTTAAATTGAAGAAGATTTAAATGGCTAAAGATGTAAATGGGACAAGTCAAATGCGGAATACGTTTGCATACAAAATTTTGAAATATAAGCCAGGTGGAATCTGTGATTAGCAGATATGTTTATTCTTTAAAATAAGAATAACAAATTTAGAAAGAAAGTTTTCAATTAGTTAGACAACAATTACACTGCAAAGTGTTCATAGAAGAAAAAAATATTACTTAATGTGGTGGTAAGTTACTTAAAAACAACTTCCGCTATTTTTAATTTTGAAACAGACTTTTGCCTGTAAAGTATACTTTTTATTATCTATAATAAACTAAAAGCATATATTTAACAAAAGTAAACTGTAGAACGATGAAAGTATACTTTCTTTATGACAATGATTATGGGCCATTGTATCGGTGGTAACCCTTACCATGCTCCTACACCACTATTTGTCTGCTGGACTATGCGCATTAACTATAAAGCAATTCACATCAAGTCCGTAGACTCTCACTGAAGTAGTATTCCAAATTTGTGTCAATTAATGATTGCTTTATATGGGAGGTACCCCTGCAAACGCTTCTAAACTAACAGTTTGCTGTTGCACTACGCACATTGCCTATAAAGAAATTCACACTAAGTTTGAAGACTCTCAATCGTATAGTATTATATATCTACGATAACTAATATATACTTTGTATTTTCGAGAATTCGTAAATATACGGCTTTTAGGTTCTAGTGGTGTGTCATGACTGGAACTCCTACTGGTCAAACTTAGGAATGACAATAAGTACGAATATATAATTACAATTTTTATAGCACCACTATAGTAGTTCAAATTAAAAAGCTTTGAAACATATTTTACTTTAAATACCTTGATAACATAGTATTTTTTATATGACCTTTCATTTTTCTTTTATTTACATTTTGTTCTTATAGATTTATTTAATCAAAACTATATTTATAAATTATGTATTTAATACTATATATAAATAAAAACAAAAAACAATTTTCGGGCTTATTTGCTGGTATTAAAACAAGGAGATATGTGTATGTGTTTAGGTTTGTGTTGTATAAATTTGTTTAAAAATGTGATTCCTGAAACATTTTTCTAGGAGTATGATAATAACGATCCTGTATAAAATAAAATCACATAATTAAAATAATAGTAATAAAAAATAATAGAAATAATGACATCGGCAAAAATAAAAAGCAATAAAAATATTTAGTTTTTTTAAATTCAATATTATGACAATAAAAGCCAAGCAAATATAAAGAATATTTTTTTAAATTAATAATATAATATGCTTAAAATATATGATTTTAATTATATGTAAATAACACAATCAGGTAAAAAAATTTATCGATTAAAAATATTTTGAAATAAAAAACGAAAAATATAATAGTCATAAAAAAGCTATTAAAATGTCACATCAAAATTAAACTGATTTAATTATATATACATACTTATGTATATTCATTATGAATATTGATATTATTAAATTGAGCATAAATTAAATGGCGAAATTAATTTTTGTTAAAAAAACTGGACAAAATGTATATATGTTTATTTTGTATTTTAGGGCTTCGTAGGCAATAGTTTTGAAACTATTTAGACCGAACTAACCAGTTTTATAGCAATATGGATTTACCACACACGAATGTCGAACCAGAAAACTAAAATTTGTATCATAATATTTTTTATCTTTATAGTATTTAAACTAGTTTATCAAACATAAATAAATAAATAAATTCGTGTGGTATGTAGAATATAATAACTAACGATGTTTGAGTAACGTTGTTGTTTTTAACAGATAATTAGAAAAAAAGACATTAGTTACTTTTCTGTCCATCGGGATCTTAAAATCGGAGCTCATCACCAAACTTTAATTAGTTGTTGTTTGTAACAGCTCTGCTGTTGTCGAGAGTTCTTTTCTAAAAGTATTATAATTAATTATTACCCTTATGTGCGCCACAAAAAAAAACACCTTATATTGCGCTGCAAGATATCCGGTTACCTTTTATGGAAGTTACGAAGAAAACAAGCATTTTCGCACTAAATGTCTAGTTAAAACAATATATAACTGTTTGCAACATTTGAACTACAAATTTACTGCGAAAATGCATGTGTTCTACGTAATTTTCATATATGTAGCTGGGTACCTTGCGGCGCAATAGAAGGTGTCTTTTTGTCGCTTGCATAAGAGTTTCTTAATTTTATTAGTAGTATCTTCGCCCACATCATTTATATAGACATTTATTTATTTATGGAGAGCTACTAATAGTTTTAAAAATATACTTACAATGCCAGCATTCCCATACAAAACACGTACAGGTAACCGGCTACCTTTGTATGCAGTTAAGAGTGTTAAGAGTAAGTTGGTCTCACACGCAAATTAAAAATTTTTTTAGCTGTATGGCTGAAAAATACAACACATTTTAAAGAAGTTTTAGATATGCATATTATCAATTTCAATGAACAAATTTTGATTGGAAGCGCATAAGTTACCCGGGTACCTAGGTGCGCTTATAAGGGTTAATATCCAGTGAATGTGTCATTGGGTGGTGGTTGTAGCTGGTCGATAGGGCGAAAAGATGTTTACCTTTTAGGACAGTTTATAAAATGCGTAGTGTCGTGAGAGCTTTGAAGACAGTCTGGACACCTGTTTAATGTACAGGGAAGTTTACGCTCCTGGTAGCAGTCTAAAATACTGCCAGTACTGAAAGAGATTGTCTGGTTAGTTGCTGATCACTCTCCGAAATCGCCTCATGCACCCGGCGGCACCATTGTTCACCTTACTAAAAAAACACATCTTAGTTATGTGCTTCCTGGTGAAAAGGTAATTCATTATTCCATACATTACTTTACCCATAAATATATAGTTACCTTAATATGTAAAGGCCCTATCTAGTTTTTTTTTCATATCCATTTCTTGGCATATTTCGATAGATTAGAAGTTCATCTATCGGTATATGCAAATAGATTCGATTTGGAAAAATATTAAGTTAGGGCCTTTCTATATTAAGTTAACGATAAATGTTACCATTCAACCTCTGAATAAACAGAGCAAGAGAAATGCACAAAAGTACCCAAAGAAAGTATGTTAATCTGATGTCGACAGAAGTAGTTAGCGCGTTGACTACAACGCTAACTATGATTAAGAACATGAGTTCGATTCCAGTTCAGAATAGTCATCAATATAATTAATTTTTCTGACGTGCATTAGTGTGGCATTCGGTTATTTGTTGTTGGATTATTTAAGTTCTGAAGTGACCAGTGCCACTAGACAGTAGCGGCAGTGATTGATACTGTTCTATGCCAATGTACGTCCCAGCGCCGTCCTTCTTTGGTAATGTTAGCAGAGTCGTCGGCGAAGTAAATCAGTTAATAAAATGGCTATGCACGCAACTTAAGGAAGTTAATGCGCCTACATAAGACCAGAAGCGATGAAACGCTGCTAAAAAATAAATAAAACGCACAATAGTACAGTTGTACAAGAATTAAGCTTTCATCTACTACAGCATAGTTGCTCATACTGGTACCAGTTTGCCGAACATTAATTGGCTCGTATATGTATACAGCCGGATGAAAACAAAAGTACTCAGCAAAGAGTAAAAAATAAATAATAAATTCATTCAATTGTATGAAAGCTTGTTATTTTCTTACGTTGTTGTCATTCTTTTTAATAGGCACACATTGGAATACTACCAATACATGCTCATAAAACCGACTACCAAGTTAAAAGCTCATTTCTCTCGATGGCCAGCACTGATTTACACTATCCCCCTACTTAAGAAGTTAACATAATGAGTAGTAGGCATTACTTTCTTCTCTTAAAATAAAATCTGCTCAAAATCTGAGTTGGGAGAAGGTGGAAAGATACCTAAAATCTCACCTAAAGCGAATAAAGTTAATTTCAAAGAGTTACTTTCGACGCTAGACCAGTAACCATACACTAGTGCCACGTAAGCCGGTACACTAGAAAGTGACCTGCTTTCTAGAGGGTTAAAGAGATGATGCTCGTCGTTATGGCGTACTCTGTTCCTATTTTACCCTGAATGTGTGGGATGATTCTGTGACCGGTTTTTGGTCTGCTTCGCGGTCTGCTTCGAGAGTCGACATGGTGGCTTTGGCTGCTGCCAAAATTACCGGAAGAGGTTCTGGATAAATGACTGATGCTCGACCAGTGCTAGTCGTTGGTTGGTATTCGGACAGTCATATAAGCTTCTTTGTGCTGTTGCTAAACCAACAGAAGCTCCATAAAATAATACTTTCTGATCGGGTGCTGGGAGAGTCTAGTATAGCTAATGTATATCTATAGTGGACGTCTAGCTTACTAGTTATTCTAGGTTAGACCCGACTGCATCGCGTAAACGGTTTATGTACAAGCAGTTGCAACAAGCAGGTTACGTTGCCAATATTCTCACAATATTGCTGAAAGTTTAAGCAGATGTGCCTTACGAGAGGGCCCTGCATCAGAATGTGATGATTGGGGTAGTTTGATAGGTGCCATGGTGGCATTAATATCTCCTCCTGTATTTGGTCAATATTAGTAATTTTTAAAGGACCATTTGCGATTCAGGATGTAGGTTTGGTGTCATTAATGGATGGGGTCCATGCTGAATCAGCGTAGCTTAGGATGTAGCGACCATTCGCTTTCTGTTCATGATCCAGGTGATGCACGAGAGAGCTTTCAGGACGTTCTGCCGGGATTACATTTTTTGTTTGATATAGGTGGCGTGCGATGCGAACTGAAGGAGGCTGTCAAAGTCTAAAACTACGATCTTGAGATTTCTTCCCATAAGTATTCGCCTGTGATATACACAGATATCTATTTCCATCCTTATTTAAAAAATTGAAAAGCGACACTGATGATTTTTAGAATTATGGCTTTAATTTATGATCTTTCAGGAAGTATTTAATAGTGGCCAGTTAATAGGTTACTTTGGCACTTATGTCGTGTAATATCCCCGATAGTATATAGTGGATTCAACGGTGTATGACACAAGCGATACTTTCTGAGGTGGGCGGGATTTTGGAAACATGTATACTGAAGAGTATAAGTGACAGTAATTCTCCTTATGGCATCCGCATTTTAACTCGCGTTAGCTTGATTTTTGGCTTCTGAGCGCCAATAATGGTTGCCTTCCATTAGAAGTATTTAGCAATCCAGTGTTTGATAAAATTGAGGAGGGAAAAGCTCATGATATTACTAATCAGCGAATGAGAAACTGTGTCATTTGATTTGGATAGGTACAGTGGCGTTATTATTGTGCATTGATACCGTCTGTGCTGATTAGGGATATTGTGGAAAGTACAAACGGAATAACAAACCAATGTGCGTTAAGTAATATTCAAATTAAAAAAAAATCGCTCCAGCCTAGTTTATATAAACACCTTATTTTCGGCGAAGGGTATAAAAAGGAGAAAAAAAATAGTCGGAAAGGTGCATTTAATTTAAGCCAAAAATTTATTTTTCAAAGCTCTTGCAAAATTTATTGTTCAGTAGCAGTTTAGTTTTTCTTAAGGTAAACTCAATATAAATGATTCGCTTTCTATATGGATGAAATGCCCCTAACGATATTTCATGTGTGTTAACTAAAAAAGCCATAAACGCTTGTAAATAATAACTTTTTCCATATAGAGGAGTATAGAAAACTGATTTTTTAAAGGAATTTATGATATTTTAGCAGCACACTTAACTTGTTATTTCAAGGAGTTTATCGATCTGGCCTTTAAGTATTTTAAAAACATCGAAGGTCAAGAGTTCCAGTTCAGCTAACAAAAGCATTTTTGTGCAGTTTCTGACCAAATATATAAATTATGCAAAAGTTAATAAATTTACAACATAATGATTTAATTAAAGGCTGTGAAAATATCAAATTGCTTTCACTTTTTAAATCATATATTTTAAACTAAAAAACAAATAATTTTTTTGTTTCACATTACAAGTAACAGTCGAAGTTTTATTTTAAAATTAGTAGTAGTAACAAATACAACAGTATTTGTGCATAAAACAATAATTATAATTATTAATATAACTATAGAATTCATAAACTGTTATACATCTAAGTAATTACAATAATTTACATGATACGTACAAAATTATGTTGTTTGATTATTGTTCTTATTATATTGTTAAAATCACAACAGCAACAAACAATTTTATGAACAACAACGAATTTTATATACAACTTTCCTGTATGCGATTTGATGTTGTTACCACTTCCGGTCGAAATCTGTACTCACTAATGGAAGATGTTACCGATGGATTATTAGGACTAAGCAGGCTCACTTCCATGGGTTGTGTGGTGGGATGATATGATGATAATGACGATGATGTTGTAGGCGTACTACTATAAGGCAAACCCACACCCAATGGCGGACTGCATGTGGTAATGCCTTTTTTATTTAAAGTTGCATAACTCTTTGAGACAAATTTTACAGCAGCATAAGCAAATGGAAAAAAGTCAAGTAAAGAATAGAAAGAGAAAAGCATAGTGTGATGAAAATGATTTTATATTTTATAGGGGCAATATGAATAATAGTTAAAACACAATTCAATCGTATATACAAGTCAGCAGGTATATGTATATGTGGACTATACTATATATAAATATGTATTCTTAATAGTTATGTTACTTTTGTGTATTTGTTTTTATACAAAGTTGTTAACTTTAATATTTTTGTATGTATTAAGGCTATTTTAATCAGTAATATTTGCTTAGTTTCTAATTTTTTCTTTCATCCATTTTTTATTCTTTTTGTTGATTTGTCTACCGCAAGGACATTAAACATAGTATACCATTGTGTTTTGTTGTGTTTTTTAATTCCCTGTAGCAATTATATGGCAAATGAAATATGACCATGCGTTTTACTCTATTTGGTATCCTTAGATATTTATGTTGCTTTTATAGAAAAAAATTTGTATATACGCTATATGTAGGTAATATAAATTTATATTTAATGTAAAGCATAACTGAATTTGAGGTAGACTATATTTTCAAAATCTCGTTTTTAATTTCTGCCAACAAGGTTATAATATTTTGAAGTAAAGGTACGGAAAAATTGTAGTAACCAATTACACTGTACATTTTCTAAAGAACTTGTGACAACTAATACGGTTCTAAAAACTTATTCTGGTAGTGGGGGGAAGAAACTTTACGTGTCCCCAAATTTGAATGTTTCCTACTCTGGAATCTATCTAAGTTTTTTTTGCGGTTATTTTATTTATTGTATCTTCAATAAAATTGAACTAACAACAAGCTATAAAATCTTAATTCTACAATTATAATTTTTAGGTCCAGCCAATGCCACACAAAAATATTTGTTTCTACGTTTGGTTCTTACGTTGTTTTACGTTTCTCGTGTTCGCCTGAGAGCAAGAGTTAATGATGATGCGGGCTAGAGGTTTTCTGTGCTACTAAACTTTTTTTTATCTTGTCGCACGTTTTGAAAGTACAGTCTTAACCATCGGGACATCTAGATCTTTATGAATTCGCTTGTTTCTAACATACCAGGGGGCAGATGTAATCGCACGGAGTATTTTATTTTGTCGCCCAATTCAGTAAAAAAAACCAAACTCGACAACAAAAGTATTTTTAAGCCTAGAGAACATTATTTCTAAATCCGCCCATTATATTCAGAGATATCGTAAAAGTTTGAGCTTAAAAATTACAAATTTTATTAAAAATTTAAAATTTTTTGTATTTAAAAATTTATGAAAAAATAAAAATACACCAACCGTCCAAGGTTTTGTCCAGTATCATGTAGCTTAATGTATTCCAAAGGAAATGAGCAATTTTTAGTTAAAATTGGTGCAGAGCCTCAGATTTTGTTCAAAATTTAGTGGGACGAATTTCAAAATTTTTAATGAAAATTAAGCAATGTTGTCTAGGCTTAAAGATAATTTTGTTGTCGAGTTTTGGTTTTTCTCTTTTACCAAATGGGGCAAACCATTCTCCAGTTATGCTAATATATGTCGTATAAGTGCATTCAGCTCAGATTCGAGTTCAAAAAAACTACTTCAATTTCTAGGGAACGAAAATGTTTACCGAAATTTGCAAATTTATGGGCGTTTCTGTTCTTTTAATAGTTATGGACATTTTCCATATTTTGCTGTTTATTTTGTTATATGTATGATTTAGATACAATTCGGTAAGGCAAAAGCAGTTGAAAAATTCACTGATAACTAGTTTTTACAATAAAATTTTTCCTGATGTGGTCATATTTTTTGACTTGTAGTCCATCATGCCGTATAAATTGCAAATTGGCATGGGAAGGCATGGTCCCAGGTGCGTGAATTTTTTTCATCAAACTTCAACTCTTGAGCAGAGGAAGGGCGGGGGAGACTTGAAGATTTTCATTAAAAAAATGTCTCACAAAAATAACGGGCACGCTAATATACAGGTTTGTTCCTTAAGGATTTTTAGAATATTTCAATTTTTATTTCCTTTATTTCTTTCTGTCTGCCTTAAAAAACAAATTGAATTAAATTTAATTAAAATAGCCCCAGTTATATAATAATTGTGTTTGTTTTGTGTTAATATTTGTATATGCCGTTGTTGCTCTCTTTTTTTTCAACTGCAACAGTAATCTTATATAAATATAACTAGCACACTGTATATACAATTTATTTGCATTTTTATTTTGGTTTATTTTTCTTATTTTGTTATTGTTATTTACTTACAATTTGTTTACTTGGCCTAAATGTATAATGCAGCACCTCATTGCCAACACCAAGGCTGCCATTATTACTTTTTAATGAACCTAAACTAGATACACCATCCGCACTACTTAAAGCTGAACCGTTTGTTATGCCAATAACACTCCCACTACCCATTGTTACATTGCCGTCTGTTACAGCATCCGTTGTGCAATAGTCACGTTGCAGTAGTCGCGCTGATGGACTACGAAATATAGGTGAAGCCAGCATTGACTTCAATGGACGTTTTTCTGCAATTGTATTACGTAAACCATTACAATTATTTGTATGTATAGAAGTATTAATGAAAACAAATTATATGATATTTAATTTTGTAGTATCTAAATTAAGATTTTTTATAATATTCTGAACTTTGTGACAAATAACAAAATTATAACAAATGACAATTTGTATACTTATATTAAAGAATATACAAATTGTCATTTGTTATAATTTTTATTTTGTCACAGACCTTAAAATACGGGGGTGAGTATTTTTTTAAGAAAGAATAGCAACTAATTTCGCTTTACCTAAAATTCTAAATATTAAATATTATTATAATATCAACGATTTTTTGAAGAGCATTTATGAGTGTTCTTTTTATATTTACTTCTACGCTTTGAACGCCTTATTATATATACATACTTATAAACATACTTAAAGCTTAAAACATATCTTAGCAGTGTTATACAAGTTTAATATTATTTTGCCCCTATCCGTCCTCCCAATTTAGTATATGAGTGTTGTCTTTGGCATATTATATGTAATAAATGCAACTAAAAATCAATAACTGGAAATATTTGGCCACAATTTTTAATGAAATTAAAAATGCTATCGAATTTAAGCCGCAATTGTTAAAATTAATTTTCTTCCAAAGTACTTGTTAACAATGCTGGCAGTGAATGGGTGACAACAACATGTACATTAAGTTGCCAAATTTGTAATGAATTTTTTTTCTGATAACGAAGGGCAAAAATATGTTTATTTTATCTTATTTAAAAGGATAAAAATATTATATAAAAGTATTACAATAAACATTCCTACACCAAAATATACACATGTCATGTTAGTACATATAATACAATGAAAAAGAGACAAAAACAAAATATATTATCTAACTTACCATATTGATTTGGAATGACATCAGGATCAGTGTCATCGCCTTCGGGCGGATCACCCATTATTTGTGGCGACTGTCGATGATGACTCTGTGTTGTTGACCTTAATGTTGATGTATCCATTACACCAATGCCAATACTGCCTCCGGGTGAGGTACTACCACCACCAATTTGCATCTTACCATCACCATTTGATTGCAGCAGACTATGGTGTGCCTGGTGATTATTTTGTTCATAATGATTATGATGGTGATTCGGTTGTAATGGATCTAACTGACAATCGCCGGGTATAGATAGTTGAGTGTGTTTTGTAGGTTTAAGATTGCTGTCATTAGCTCTTGTTAATAAAAGAAATAAAAAAAGGTTAAGTTAAAATTAATATACTTAAATTTGTTGTTGTATTAACAGCGGACTTGAAATATTTAAAAACAATTATAACACTATATAACACGAAAAAAAGTTAAGGGGTTCTGACAACCAATTCTAGTAGAGGAGACAAAAATTATACGGGTATCGGCATTTTGAAAGAATACATCGGAATTTTAATTTAGGATATTGTAAATCATGCGTTTAAGGTTAAGACATGTTCAGCACTTTTATGTAGAACAATACGAAGAAAAATTTTCTTAGAATATTTCTATAATCTACACAAAAATCTCTTTCATTTAAGTAGTCACATTGATGAGTATATCAGAATATCTTACTGTTATTGCAAGGATATTAAAAATAGTGAGTTCTGAGTGAGACCATAAATTTTTTTTGTTTTTTATTTTCTAAGATCAAAATACAATATATTAGTTATAAGTCAAGTGGAAAGAAAGATGAGCTCAGCACTTATGAAGAACACTAAGAGGAACATATAAATACGAATATTTCAGGCCTATAACACCACAACAGTCCACAAGATATTACAAATTGAAAAGAATCCGATTGTATAATTTTATGTCAATAGGAAAAATTATAACAAAATAGTTAAGCGCATACAACTAGCTTCCGATTCAGAATAATATTTGCTCCATCCCATAGTCGCACGTACATTGTCATTGGTCTCATATCGAAGTTGTGTGTGATAGAAATTCCACTGGGACTTTGTTGTACGGCTTTTCTCTCTGTCTTGAAAACTGGACATAAAATTTAAAAAGAGATATAGCGGCCTAACATGTCCTACGAAAATATTTGTCATAAAATTCTATTATAAGTCTTCGAAAACATAAAAGTTCAAAATTTAACTTGAACGCCAAGAATAGGTCACAACTTAAAATGTTTGTAGCGACTAATTTTTTATTTATTCAAAATTAGTAATAAAACCGGAGCTATTAGGCTACTTTGTATTGAAAATCTGTCTTACGTTATATTTTACTACAACTCACAATAGAAAAGAAAGCTGTAGATATACTGCCGACGTCATAAAAATTAAAATTGGTTTGAAACAAAATAGTTTGAATAAAATTTTCCTACAAATTTTTTTTAAAATGTGTTTCAAATCCATTTTAATTTTTTATAAATATAACAGATAATATTTAAGGAGTGCGGAAATTTCAGAATAAGTTGTAAGTGACTTAGTTCGTATACCAGTGATTGGGCCCAACCCTCATCGAATGGAATAAAAATTGGTATGGCAGAATAAAAATTGATATTAAGCAGTGTGTTTTAGTACATGATGTCGTATGATTATAATTATTTAATGTATTGACAAAATATTAAGTATACGCCATACTGCCTCAATATGTAGTTTTTGGTGTGTATAATAAAGGCGTCGTAGAACATTCTTGCGGAAAATTGGATAACAAATTATCCAAAGGTACTCGTCCTCTGACTTGAGAAAATGGGAGTGTTAACAAAAGTATAAAGTAGTGAAAAAGACTACACGATATGTCTTTTTCACCATTCGCTATGGTTACATATTAAACCTTTTCGTGATGTGTCCTCTTAATTTTCAGTGATATTTGTTGGGACTTGGTCTAGTACTTAGTAAACGGTACTGAAACAGCTCGTTGTGGCTGAATGTAAGACATATCAAATAGTACCTAAATAATGTCTATTGTTCTCCCCATTGAGACCACCATTTCCCTCAGAAACCAGTCCCGTATGTACTTATTAACTTCAAGACAACTGGTATTTATACTTTTGAAATATGAATACCCTTATGGTCGAGTACGTAGTGTACTAGTGTCATTCCTGAGATTGTCAGTTCGATTTCTATCAAAGGCTCTGCTTAAAAGTGAAATACAATTTTTACTTGCATTTAACAATAAAAAAAAGATAAAATTTCAATTATTGCAGTTAAATTGCGGAATAACATTTATATATAATTTATTCTACACAAAATAGTTCTCTATAAGATAGTTCAGTAAAAAGTCACAATGTGCATGCAAAGTATCATTCAATTCCATCCTAGGCCATCCCCATATAAAAGTGATTGGTCCGCTGCAAAGAAAGTGTTAGCAATCGGACTGGTCCCTACCACCTGGGGACTGGCCACATGAATTGCTTTGTGTCACTTCCATTAACCGTAGGGATATTTTGGAATTTTCGCACGCTCGAAATCTGCTTTAGACACATACACAGAAAAAAATTACGATAGGTGTTTATTTTAACACACATGTGTTTGAATATGCTTTTAAATTTTATTATTTTATTGTTTGATTTCTAAATATTCCAATATAATATTTTAATAGAAAAAAAAACGATTTTCTTCTTATTAAATATTTACAAATTTTAGTTTTAAATTTTATGAATTTTCTGTATATATGCTAGGCAAAGTAGCTTAGAGTCATTCGTAGAAGTACTATATATCACACTACGATTTTTGTAAAAAAAATCTACCAACCCTACTGTACATACACTGATTAGTGAAAAGGATCTAGTACTTATGCGTATTTCACTAAATTTAATGCTGTTTATCAGATATGATTTACCCATTTAACTTCTATTTGAATAAATAAGAAATTAAAAAAAAAATAATATCAAAGTCAAAACAAAACGCTATATATATTTTTTTTTAATTTTCTACAAAAGTTTTATTTGTTGAGGTTGAAACTAGGGATGTAACGAATACCGATACCGATATATCGGCGATACTTCAGATTTTCCGATACATCGGTATCGGCGATAGCTTACTGTCGATACGACGATAATTTTAAAAATTTTTTCAGAGTTTTTTTCTGACAAATTATTTGTTTTTTGTTAATTTTACCATGAATTAAACTCATTTCGTTATTTTTTATATCTTATTAATATTTGTTTTTTAAATCTTATTCCAGCAAAAAAAAAATACTCTCCAAAGAAGTCATGAAAATGTAGAATTCGTGATCCGAAAGTATTGTAAATTTGGATCATTTCTAATTAGTTTTACATATCCTTGCCATTGCAAGAAGTTCTGTTTTTCGATTACCAATCACCGAATTGGAAGCGATGCCCGGACAAATTTCTTTTCCGCTGTTCTATAATGATTTTTCTTCAAGAAAAAAGGATAACAAATTACCCATTTTCACAATTTTTTTATGCGAGTATGGCGAGTATTTTTTTTAAATTATAAAGGAATTAAAATTTTTTCTTGCTTTTCTACTAATTACACTATGCGACAAATAAAGACTTTTGGAAAAACACAAAAATTGGACAGTACAGGTTCGATTGTCCTACAAAGGGGGTAGTAAAACCCTTTATTCAGTTTGGCGAATTTGGTGACCAATTTTTTTATGGACCTCCAAAGTTTCTGAAAATCAGTGGGGCCTCAAAAAACGGTGTCATCAGTATTTGGCGAACAGCTAATTCAAACTTTATAAAACCGCTTAACTATATATGGCAATAATATAGCTAAGAGTCTGTTTAACAGATTTTTTTTAACATTTCATGCCAAAAAATTTTTTTTCGTGAATTTTTTGTTGACAAAATTAAGGAAAAAATTGTTTTTTCACTTTTTTCAGAATAACTTACAGGGACTTGTAATTTTTAACTAACAATATTAGGCAAACTTATAGTTACGGTAGAGCTGAATAACTTTTGTGAATATATTAATACAATCTGCACGTATGTAGGCACTCTAATAGCTCACACAGACCACTTTTTACCTTAAAAATTGTAGTTTTTCACTATTTTTTTATGCTTAAAAAATATTTTTTTTTGAAAATAGTATGTTCAACTGCATACTTCTCTGTTGTGTTTCACTAACATTTTGTTCCCAGAAAAATAATATGTTCCTGTACTTTTTTTGAAAAAAAATTAAAAAAAAATATTATATTCACTTTTTTCAGAATAACTTATAGGGACTCCAAATTTTTCATTACCATTATTTGGCAAAACAACAACAAACAATAAAAAATAGTAAGTACTAAGATCAGCAACATAAGAAGTGGAACAATAACAAAGAAGGCAAAAAAATGCAATAAAAATATAGCCTAACTCGTAAGAAACGAAAACTTTGAAGGTAGAAATTAGTTTTTCTGGGCTGTTCCGGGTGCCCAGATACATTCAGATTGTATTGAAATGTTCACAAAAGTTGTTCAGCTTTACCGTAGCTACAAATATTGTTAATAAAAAATTACGAGTCCATGTAAGTTATTCTGGAAAAAGTGAAAAAAAAAATTTTCCTTAATTAAAAAAAATGCACGAAAAAATAATTTTTTGGCATAAAATGGTAATAAAATCTGTTTAGCAAACTCTTAGCTACATTATTGCCATATATATTTAAGCGGTATCACCAAGATTGAATTTTCTGTTGGCCAAAAGTTGATGGCACCTTTTTTTGAAGGCCCGCTGATTTTCCAAAACTTTAAAGGTCCATAACACGAAATTGGTCCCCAAATTCGCCAAGCTAAGTACAGGGTTTTACTACCCCGTGGTAGTACAATCGAATCTATTCTGTCAATTCCGTGTGGTTTTTGGACTGTTGCACTGTGTTATCTGCATATTTTTAATATAGATTTTTGGAAGCAAAGAAAATGTAGCTCCTTAAAAAATACTTCCAATTTTTTATACTGGGTTAATATAAATTTTAAATATATATAATCTTTTACACTGTAATTTTGTATAATAAAAAAATTGCACTTGAGTTTTATTAATCTAAACTTGAACTCAATTTCAATATTCGTATCGGTATCGGTATCGGAATCGGTATCGGCGATATTTATTTTTAAGTATCGGCATATTGTTACATCCCTAGTTTAAACATGTCTGTCTATATGCCTGCCTTTCATTCATGATTTACCATATGCTTTTGAAAAGTTTTAAATTAAAATTGGGAAAATATTTAAATAATAAATTTAATAAATGTTTAATTTTCTAAATAGATATTTACTGTTGCATGATGGCAACATACATTTTAGGCACAAGGAACTACAGCTTCTGTAGCTGAAAGTGTTTTTTTTTAACAAGCGCAAACTGCAAACAATATTATGCTTTCTTGCAGTCAGTACCTTGGCAGGAGTCGGCCAATTGGCCTTAGCCTAATAGTTTAACACTAGCTCAATTACATATAATAGCCCTAAAACAATCTCAAACTACAAGTAATGCAATTGAAGCTAACTTCCAATTAATAATTTTTCTCAACCCCCTTAAAAGTATCTCAACAAAAAGCAAATATATTATTTTAAAAATGCCCTTAGTAAAATTACACATTACACCACCCACCGTACATTAAGATATCAAATAATTTTATAATAATGAAATAAATATGAAAGATAATACAATAAGTATGAAAAATATATGTATCAAGTTTTGAAGCGACGTCTTCATTATTTAGTTTGCAAACCACTTCTCACCCCATTTATAATAACTTGTTAAGTGAGTTCTATCAAAAGTTGAAATCATTAATATTTAGCTTTATTTCGTTTTATTTGTTTTTTTTATTTTCAGTCGATATAACAGCTAATTTTTTACGTACAGAATATTATTTTGGGGATTTGTTTTTTATTGACTGAAAATTTTATTAGTTTATTTAAATGAAGTAATAATTGCCTTTGCATTCATAATCATAGGAATAATTAGGGCATTATTTTATTTTATTTATTTTTATTTATTTAGTTATTTGAAAAAAAACCTAAAATAATTTTTGGTTTCTTTAATTATTAATTCTACATTATCAAAATATTTGTTCCTTTATGCACTGTGCAATATTCATAAAAATTTAGTAATAACAAAGGAAATATTACTGGTTTTCTTGTTCCGAACTATTTAGCTTTTGAATGCCAAGAGCATGAAGAGAATTCCTATAAGTATTCTCCTTCGAAAAATGTCATTTAATAAATTTGAAAATTATTTAGTTTTACTTTTAACCTATCTATAAATACTCTAAGCTATTTACTTGTAATTTAGTTGTTTTTCTTTAATTTCTTTTAACAATCTTAAATAAGTTGTAGACAAATAGTTTTGGTATAATTTAAAACTTTACTTAAATTATATAAAATACTTTTAATACAGCAAAACACATAATATATATGTATGTGAAACATGCAAAAATATAAATATGTATGTGAAACATGCAAACATTATTTTTTAAAAAAATTGAAAACTTACCGATTTGAAAATCTTCTGTATATAGCTGCCAAAATTATACACGATATTGCAAACAATAAAGCACAAAACAATGTTAGACCAGCTAGAAATGGCGATAAAGGAACAGTTAAACCGTTGGAAGCACCTGAAAATTAAAAATGCAGAAATTTAATTATTTTTGTTACCATAACTTAGACATACAATTTTCTAGAATGCTGTAATGTATTAGCTTGCATATCAAAAATTCTCATAGAAAATATTTATTGAATTTCAGAAGTTGTTGCATCAATATTTAAACTTAATTTATAAGTTGTAAGCTTGCCATTGAACTTACTAAATTGTAAAGGCGAAAAGCTCAGATCTTGCAAACATTTTATATTATTGCTTTTTAAAATCCAAATGAATGATATTTATCTGGATATAACTCATTTGCGGCTCAAAAAATAAAAATAAATGTATTATTGAGTTACATCGCAACTAAAAACAAAAATTGAATGAATATACATACTTTGTAAGGAACACTTTCAACTTTAATTGGTTATGTAGACTACTGAGTTTTTGCAATATTGATATTAAAAAGTTTTTCAACAATAAATTTTCATATATATTATTCTAAGAACCGACTGCAAGTTTTTGGATATTTAAAGAGGCAACCACACTACACCACTATTTTCCACTACTTCAAAATATAAATAGAAAATTTATTTCATTAAAAAAGAGATGAGTGGAGAGCTTTGCAGGCAGCTCTTCGGCTATATCTGCTAAAGGTTTTTGTAGTTAAAAAGTCTGTGCGTTGAAGTAAAAAAATATTATGTGTAAATAATGTAAGGAGTCCAAAAAACCAGCACTATAATTTCTACCAAAACTTTTCCTAAGGTTTTACTGATGTTTGCTTCTATGTAGCAGGTTAATCTTCTGTAAGACCAGTTTGAAACAAAAACCATGTTTTGATATATTCTTCACATTTGTAGAAGAGCTTAATCTGCATTTATTTAATGCTAGTCATTTGTATTTTTGACTTAGAAAGTCATAGTGGCTGGAGGGTATAATAAGAACTCTGACGATGAGATCGCGGTTGATTTCGAATATATGATAGTGTTATATTCAACGCTTATACAACTGAAGGGTTTTACTTTTAATTATTACTTTTTTAATTATGACATGCTTTAAAAACTCATTTCTCAATTAAAAATAAATTAATTGAAAAAAATTAATTTAAATGGATTAAAAAAACATATAAAATGTACTAGAATTGTCTCTATAGCTATTACAAGCAGTATTAGCACAATTAATGACGTTTTGCTTTCACATCAATATATACGAGTATAACATGAATTGGTTCATTAATTTTATTCAGGAATAACAACCATAAATGCTCCCAATGTACCGATATGTATAGAGCATTTTGATCTTATAAAATGCTATCTAAGTTTTTAGCTTTGTATAAACTTATCAAAGTCTTGAGACCCGCCACTGCTTAAGACCTCAACCTAGCACAATTACTGAAAGTTACAAAAACCACCACCATTAAAGATGGCAGCAGAACTACAGTAACAAAAATGCGAATTAAAGCACAAAAATTAAAGGATTCGTCGTACCAGACAAACCATGCAGCATACTTAGAACAATAAACAAAAGTCAATTGCATGTGTATTGCAAAACAAAAGAAACTCATTCTTGTAAAAATATAAAATAAGAACAGAAATTTTTTCTAGTTTGCAGACAAACCAGAAAATAATAGCACTGCTGGATTAAAAACAGTGAAACCATTTAACAAAGTAAAAAAAAATATAGTTTGGCTCAGAAAAATCTGCTGGAGTAGAAAGTTCTATTTATACAGAATTGTAGCCAACAATATAAAGCAGCTATAGATGAAACAAACAAATTGTATGAAAATCGGAAAAAATACAAAATGAAACTTTTAACACAACAGCAGAAAGAACAGCAAAAATATTTGTTTAACTTTATTGTTGTCGATTTTTTTTCAAGTTTTTTCCCCTTATATTCTATGCAATTTTAGACAAGTGAGAAAGTGCAATATTTAGTAGCAGACTTTGTAGAAAAGAGCAAAGTGCTAGAAGTCATGTTACATATCTTGTTTTGTTCTTCAGCGCCAAAAGGTAACAATTGAGTTGTAAAGGAAGCAAAACTACAAAACTAAATCAACTTTACATTGCGAATTAGAAGTTGTTTAATGACTATTTTCAGAAATATTTTTAAAGACATTTTTTCTTACTATCAAGTTTAATTTGATTTTTTTAATTCAGATGTATAAGGCAAATGTTGTTTGGCAAGTTTGTTTTTGAAATCTAAAGGAATGATTGTAGGATATTGAAGTGCTACTTGTTGGAGATTGTTGTTTGAAATATTTACAAGAAATTTCAGTTTTGGAAATTATAGGAATATTTATCTGTTGGCACCGAAATTTAATTTTATTTTGTTTGCACAAGGAAAGGTAAATTCTTAGCAATAGTGTTTTTCAATTATAGAATTAAGTTTAATAAACAGTTTTACCAGATATACAATGGAGTGAAACGTATGATTTTTATTTTAAATTTTTAATATTGAATTGCATAAAACTACGGTCACAATTGGCAAATATTTTACGAAATAAGCGTTACCACTAATTTTGCCCAGGGTTAGTGGGATTTAGCTTGGTATTTAAAACATAAAATGAATTATGATGCGGAAAGCTATTTTTATATAATTTTTTTAGTGCGTACCCATATTAAAAAAATATATTAGAGTTAAAGGGAATACATTTTTAGTTTGCCTGTTGGCCACGTTTTTTTTCGTCAAATATCTGCTAAGTTATCATTCTAAGTTACATGAAACAATTATTTTCACGAGTGTTGTGTTTTTCTTCCGACGGGGTTTTTTTGAATTTGGAACGATTTTCCGTCATCCCACGTCAAATTTGGTTTGTAAACAGACCGGTTTCGGCTATGTGCCATCTTCAGTGTTCTATTGAATACTAAATTTAGTATTCAATAGAACACTGAAGATGGCACATAGCCGAAACCGGTCTGTTTACAAACCAAATTTGACGTGGGATGACGGAAAATCGTTCCAAATTATTTTCACAATATATACTGCAGCTATTTCATCGTTACCACACAGATTAGTAACGGACCTACAAACAAATTTGTAAATACAGACAAAAATGTCTCAACAATTTCATTAAAACCCGTTTTTTTCAGTAACCAAATTGTTCAAATCTAAAAACTATTGCTCTAAAAATAAGTTATTGAATCAAACAAAAATATTTACTAGATTTTGTGTAATATTTCAAAAAATATTTTTGTCTGAATTTACAACAAAATATTCGTCTAAGAATACTTACAAATTCTAAACAAAATATTTTACCGAATTAAAGAAAATTGATTTATTGAATTAGTTCACTCAGAAATCTTTAGTAAAAAAACGTGTTATAATCGCATTCCTTTTACTATCATTGTTGTTGTTGTTCTTATTTATTTTTATGTTGTCAGCAGTGTTCATTTTTTACGATACAGAAAACGGGTTTTATTTGTTGTTTTTGGTACTTGCGCCTTCAATAAAAATCATTCCAAAAATTCACTAATTCAGTAAAGAATATTTACTGGAAATTTGATTTTATTTTAGTCAAACTTTTGTTTGAAAATTTTTTGGTAATAAATTCTTCTGTGTGCAATGTAATGTGGTCTAATGAAATCAAAAAATTTGCACCAAGCACTCACTTTTTTTTCGATCAATATGTTCTTTATTAAGACCACATTCATTTGCAGTCGATACGCCAGGTAATCACGCTAAGCATTGCAGAAAAATTCGTTCTTTAGCCTAAGAGTTAATATGTGTTTGTCCTAACACTTGGATGGTTGAAATCCAATGCCCGAAATATTACTTTCTATTTAGTTCCGGCACAATGGGTTATAGAAAAGTTAAATACCGAACTGCTATTCTCTTGCAATAGTCTATATTCTTAACCATGAGATAATATTTTTTACAAGCTACTCAGCTTTATATGTTATATTAAACATATATGATACATTTTATTAAAAAAAATATATAGCTATTCTTTCATACACGTTTTTTTCAATCCTTATATTAAAGTACTATAAAAGTCATTGCTTCTCTTTTAGATGTCATATTATGTTGGAAAAAATTTGAACATTTATAAAAAAATCTATACACAACTACTTGTAAATAAATATGAAAAACACACTACTTTAAACTTATTTTTTATCATGTTAAAGTATGGTATTTTGTGTTGAGCAAAAAAATGTGCATATTTTATAATGTATATGATCATATAAATATATTTTCATGTCATACAAATAAGTTCATATATTGGAAGTTGTTTGGTTCCAGCGGAAGCTATAAAAACCAAATACATTCAAAAATTTGCATAGATACACACACATGCTTATGCATGACATCCATTCAATTTTATACTAATCATATATGTACATATGTACTTATATTTAAGCAAAAACTGTAGAAAATAAAATCAGAAAACAAAAAAAAAACGACAGTCAATATCCTGTTTTGCATAATGCACTTTTTATTGATAGTTTGATTTTAGTCACATCCGCCCTAAGGTATAATATTTTAAAATCTTTATATATGTCTGGGTATAAGAAATAACAAAAAAATTAATACAAAATAATTGTGATGAAATTGCTCGCTTAAAACAGAATTAGGAAGGAACGAGGAAATATTTTTTTTATTAAGTGAAAATTAAATTGCTGCGGAAAATAATTTTGACGCACGAATATTTATATCAAAAATCTATTTTATCACAATTATATTTCAATAAAAACTTTACGAAGTTAAAATCTAAATTTATTTATAAGTACCCTAGAGGGGTATTATTAAAACAACTAATTTCAAGTCTACACGTTACATAATTCTCTATTATATGTCATGAAGACGCTATGTAATGAAATTAAGAACGGTTCACAAAATAATAAATACATTCTACCTTTAAACCAATCAGTTAAGTTTTTCTGCAAAAATTGCGACTACTGCGTACACGGTTTTAAAGAGAACCCCACAAGGTATCAGGACTATGAATGTGAACTACACCACTTACAGCAAAAAAAAAACTTATTTAATCTCCACTTTTGTTTCTGAGTTACAATGCTTGAATGTTTTATCAATTATAACGCGGAAACTGCTTAATGAATTTGGATGACATTTAGTAGACGGTTATCATATGGTCCAGACTAAAACGTAGGGTACTTTTTAAGGCAAAAAACGGGAAAAAATTGGTATTTTAGTACTTTTTTATCTACGACTGTTTAGGCATTTGAGCAGCTTGCTGACGAAGACAAAGCTAGCATTACATATTGTATTACCAATCATAAACAAACATTTATGACAGCTGAGTTACATTAATTGTTTGGTCATGGTCCACGTATGCATTACATGGGACCATGTTGTAGACACAAACATTTAGTACGTACTAGGGATGCTAAACCCGAAATCTAGAATTCCGAAATCCCTGGTAAATCACGAATACCGGGATTTGTAAAAATAAATCTCGGTATTTCTTACTCAGCAATTTTTATATACAAAACTTTCTATGTTATATATTTTATCTATATTAATTTTCATTAATTTTATGGTGTTTTTTATAATATTTAGCCCTAGAATACTAACCTACGTAAATTTTACATGTAGTTCTTTTGTTGTTGTTGCTACACAAACATCCATCGGACTAACGGTAACAAATTCCACAAGTGCTTTTTTTAACAGTTATTGAACAAAGGCAAAAACATAAACAAAGAGTATTTAGTCATTAAACTGCACTTAGAGCATGAATATTAAAAGGCTATACGTAAAATTTACGCACATATGATCATTTACATTATTGCAGCTCATCATCTCAAACATGAATTTTAATTTTGCTTTTAAAATTGTTTTTGTTTACCTTAATATGAATTATAAATTAGTTTTTATGATTTAATAAACAACAACTATTCGAATAAAGAAATTACAGAAATAACTTCATTAACTGCAGCGCTTTAGGAAAATTTCAAAGTGCGTAAAATTTACGTGGCGTTAGTATTAACGTAATATTAAATTGCGTTAGTAGTCTAGGGTTAAAAGTTCCATAAAATTTTGTACGTGTATTTTTAACAATTCAATGATTATGCGAGACAAAGTGTTTATAAATTAACAAGAACAGCAAATAAATTAGCTACTTTCTTACAAAATATAACTGAGAACTTTTTTGAAACAAAAAGCCATATATGAGTTTTGGAAGAAACATAACATTTGGAAAATTCATTATTTTGAAAAATTCATTCACTCTTATTCCATAATGTAACTAACTATATGTCGACGTTTCTTAAGCCCACACAATAAAATGTTCACTTCTGTAGTTATTTTCTGTAACAATTGATTACTATTGACAGCTCCTTACAATTCTTTGAAGTGTAGAAAATTCAAAGACTATTAATAGTAGTCAATTGTTGTTGTCGACGAGTAGACAAGTGCAAACTTTTTGTTGTCGGCTTGACTTGAAGGCGAGAAATATTTACAGAATAAGGAGGACTATTTTGTTAAAAAAAAACTATTTGAGTTTGTATCTGTCTACATTGCAAATCCAAAGTTGGTTCTTTTTATGCGAGTTACAGTGTAGAAGGCCATCACACTAATGTATACTACTTCCCTTAGCGATAACAACTAATGCATGATTTTAAAATTTTTTCCGTACAGCAAAAATACTGTTCAAGGGCCCACCAAAAATGTGTATGTCCCATACATACAAATGTAATAATTTATATAATTAATTGAATTTTATTAGAATTTAGTATAGATTTGTTTTCCGTTTCGACATATTCAGCTTTATTATGGTTGTTTTAGTCGTGACGATCAGCCACAAATCTGAAAAAATCTTTAAGATTTAAATATAACAAAACGATAATATTTTTGTAAATATGAATCTGAAAATTTTCGTACATCAACTTAAGTGCTGGTGTCAAAAGTCCACAGATATATTCGTTTTGGTTTAGATTATAGAAAAAATTGCAATATCCAAAATTACAGAGTGGGCAATCCATCTCAGGAAGGCCTATTTCTAGGTCAATGATTACTCGTCTGTTATTATAAAATGAAAAAAACCATTGAAAACTTATATTGAAAACAAAAATAAATTTTCATATTTAGTTATTGTTTTCAATATAAATTCTGCACCAAATATGATTAATCATTTGAAAATAGATGGGAAAAAGTCATTTGCTTTTTATTTCATATGTAACCATATGCTCGTACTAGAAAATTGGTAGTTTTAAAAACACTTGTATAATGATATATTATCAACATAAAACCTTTTAAAATGCATAAATAAAATAAAAATTTGTTATTAAAGTACTATTTCTTCCAATAAAAATGGATTCTAGCAAAAAACGGGATCACGAAAAATGGCGAAATCCTGAAAGTCCCGAATCGTGGGATATTTAAAAATCAATCCCGACTGGCATGCCCTAATACGTACATCTCCAAAAAATTTTGCAGGGTGATAACTTGCGTATACTTAATATTGATAACATTTTCCAACAATCATACGCCGCATAAGCACATGAGTATTCTTGCGCCGTCTATTGCACATAAATTTATATTATGAAATATTTCATTTTCATTTTTTTCATGATATTTTTTTCTTATTGCAAGTGCGGAAAAGGAAATGGGTTAAACATAATTCACAAAAACTCTCTAACATTTTATTTCATACCACTTTTACCATCCAACTTGTTTCTCTGTCTCTTATACTGGCAAATAAAGAAAGTTTAATGCAACAAATTTCATGAAATATTTCATCACATGAGTTTAAATATTAATAGCTCAAATGCAAAACCACTTAACTAACAAAAAACTCCAAATAATATTTTTAATTAATTATTGCGTATTACAACGAAATGCATGGCCCTATAAATTTTCAAAGCTATGCACATTGTTTGCTTTATTTTTTCTTAATAATTCTTAGTTATCTTTGAAAGTTTGTGCATAAACGTGAAAGTTTTTAAACATAATATATCGAGTCGTAACCGCAAAAAGGTCTAGCCGACATTATTTCCGAACTTCGTTTTTTGACGAAAGACGATTTTTACGATCGCTATTATTCGATTTTCGTCAAAAAACGAATTTCAAAAACTATATCGGTTAAGATTTTTTGCGGTTATCGCTCGATATGGTTAAACGTTTTCTGATGAGCTACCATATGTAGCAAAAAATGAAAAGCACAAAAGACTAGTCACAGATTTATTACAACTTTTTTATTATGCAATTAAAAAAAATTAAGAAAAGTTTCCAGCTTTAGCTTCAAATTTTTTTCAGGCATTAATATGACAGGACGTGAAAACTATCTTAAAACTTGGAATGTCTTCTGATGTTGTGTCAGATAATTTTTCGACATTCTGCAGATATATCAGAAATTTCTTTAACATATAGCTATTCTTCAACAACCACTCATATGAAATTTTCTGACCTACTTCGGGTACGTACTTAGCACTTTGTGCAAACTTTCTGGACGTGTTTGGATACAGTTCGGAACAAAATTTTCGCTGATAATAAACAAAATATGCATGTGTGTATAAATTTTTCTCTTGCAAAGAAAATAACAATGCACAATTTTCTCTGCTTTTAATTAGTGTAGTATTCAACATCAAAATGCATAACTTCTATTATATTAGTCACTACTACTACTACTATAATAGAAGTTATATACAGGGTGTTTTTTTTAGAGGTATAGAACTTCGAATTGAAATGTTTAAATATGATTTCGGGCATGTGGCCGCCGCGGCTGGCTCGAATAAAGCCAATTCTACAGGTCCAATTTTCAACCACTTTTTCGAGCATATGGGGCCGTATGTTGGCAATAACGCCACGAATGTTGGCTTCCAAGTCCCCTAACGTTTCTGGTTTGTTGGCGTAGACGAGCGACTTCACATATCCCCAAAGAAAATAATCCAATGGTGTCAAATCACACGATCTTGGTGGCCAATTGACAGGTCCATTCCGCGAAATTATGCGCTCATCGAATGTTTCCTTCAATAAATCGATTGTGACGTGCGCTGTGTGGCATGTAGCGCCGTCTTGTTGGAACCACAACTCATCCACATTCATGCCATCCAATTCGGGAACAAAATAGTCGGTTATCATGGCTCTATACCGGTCTCCAAAGTTCCAATTGCTGTGCACGGTGGCGAATCGATTCATTCGGGTCCTCTTCAACACTTTGCTCTACAGCGGAAATTGTTTCTTCGGTGCGCACTGTTCGACGTCTCTGCGGATGCGTATTATCACATAGAGTAAACGTAGTGCGAAAACGATCCATGGTTAACCGAATTAATTGCTCTGATGGACGATTATGTCGACCATAAAATGGACGGAGCTTGCGGTATACTTCGCGAACTGAACCATTATTTTCGAAATAAATTTGCACGATTTGCAAGCGTTGTTCTTTTGTCAACCTGTTCATGATGAAATGGCAAACCAAACTAAATATTAATCACTTGACAGCTGACAAAATGGCCGCCAGTTAAAAAAGTGATGCCAACTTAAAGTTCTATACCTCAATAAAAAACACCCAATATATAGACTTTATGTGTCATACTGACGATGCTTGAAGCAATATCAAAATTTTTTGATTTTAATTTGTATTCTATGCGACAAATGAAAACTCCTGGAAAAACACATGCACTGGGCAGTATATGTTATGATGTTTTCTTTTCTGGAAAAATTTTAAAATCTTTTTACTTTTTATTAAAAAAATGGTAATTTAACACTTTTTTAAAGCAAAAATTTACCTTCGTAAGGGATGATACAATAATTTCTAATAAATATACTTCCTCGAAAAATTATTATGTTGCAAATTTTCATTGAAATGTTTGCACATATGTAATATGTATGCAATATTTGTTGTAGAAAATAAAACGGCATTTGATTTTACTACCACAGGGTTGTAAACACCTATCCTCAGTTTGGTGAGTTTCATGAAAAGAATGTGGCATCAGTTTTTGCCAACAGCTGGTTCATACTTGTTGATGCTGCTTAGCTATATTTGGTAATAATATAGCTAAGAGTCAGTTTAACATATTTTTTAACTACTGTTTGCCAAAAAAATTATCTTTTCCCAATAGTTTTTCAAAATTGTAGATACAGTAAAGCTAAACAACTTTTTTGAACATATCAATATAATCTGAACGTGTCTCGGTACCCTAAATAGCTCATAAATATAACTTTGCACCTTAAAACTTTGTAGTAGAATCAAGCATTCACTGTCAATTCCGTGTTTTTTGCACTGTTGCACTAGATTGTTTTCGTGGTTCCTTTGCTACAACAAAATATTGTTACATTGTCTAATATATAGATTTTTTTATTTATAGAATATATTTTTAATATTCTGCAGTATTAAATATACAGTTTCATTGTACCACTTTGGCAAGCATAGTGTTAATTAAGCAATAGTACATATTATACATAATTTTGCAGTACCTACCTGTAAACTTGGCAACACCTTTGAAATTAATATCATCAATAATAATAGGCTCTGAACGTCCTTTAGCATTAACGGCAAATATTATCATACGATATGTAGCACTTGGATCCAAATTATCAATAAAAAAAGTAACAGGACTATTGGTATGCTGAAATAAATACAAGATAAACTTTAACTCATTGTTTGTTTGCGTCTATAAATATTTAAATATAATAAAGTAGTATAAATAACCTTTAATTAAGAGTATATTCTTGCTAAAAATGCCAAAGGACGCAATTTCTTCACTCCTGTCTCAATGTTTTGAACGTGATAAAGTTATTTGAATTTATTTGGTTAGCCTGTGGCTATTAACTATATGATGTGTAATAAGTTAAAAATGTATTCCAAATGTTTGAAAAGGAGATCCAGCATATATTTAGATGCATATATATTCCATAGTTTCAAGATATTGAATCCTAAATCAAGAGGATAGTGGACTTTACGACACTTTTTTCTTACACCAAATATCTAGCCAGCTAAATTTCTATAATGTTTTAATGCGCGTTTAGCCAATCATCACCATCCTAATAAAGTTATAACACATTTTTACTTTTTTTATCCTGTTTAGAAATAAGATGTCCTTAATTTTTTTATTTCTCTGGCTTACATAAGCGGTCAACGGTATTAAATCTTATTAAATTAAATTCTCTTAAACCTCTTAAAATAACTCCAGCTAAAATACTTGTTTTCAATTTTTGTGGTGTTATATTTCTCCCAGAAATGAAAATTGAAAAAACAGGAAACCCATTTTCAAAAGAATGAACTTTTGTTCTTAAAAGAAAGTGCAAAAAAAATATATTAAATTACCTATAAAATAAACCACTTCATAAATAAAAACACATAAACACATAAACAAAAGTAAAAAAATAAACATCCTTGCCATTTTCTGAATTTTCATTTCGTTTAGAAAATAAAAAGTTTAAAGAAAGTTTTTTAATTTCAGCAATTGATATTTTTTTTTGTTTTTGCTAAACCATACACAAGCAATTTTAAGAAAGTTTCTTTTTTATATTACGAAAAATCAAGAGAAACATGAATACTGTTTTGCTGTATTTGAAAAAAAAAGAAAAAGTAAATAAAATCCATACCAGAATACATATAAGAAAACCAAGATACGAGTAGCAATGAAGAAAAGTTTAAAGTTTTCTATATGTATGTTTGTGTGAATAACACTTTTAACCAAACTTGCTCCTCCAAAGCAACTGCAAACATCATTTTTCCCCTTAATGTAATTAACTAACTAGAATTACCTAAATTTTGTATGTATACGATAAATATTCCTTTTAAACTTTTCATTTTAAGATATTTTAATAAAGATAGAGTTCTTATTTGTATGCTGCTATAACTTTATTAGGAAGTATTTTATTTTATTTTTTAGCAGTGGACCATTCTTGGTACGGTGACATAAAAGCAAAGAAATGGTTCTATAATGAACTTACCTGTAAAGTTATATTTCGTGCCAAACGCAAGTTGTTTAATTCAACTAATTCCAACATGAAACTTTGTGGTAGACCACCATCGAAACCTTCAATGCAATCAACTTGTAGAGAATCAGCTGATTGGTTTGTTATTGAACAATTCTGCAGTGGAAATGGTCGTCCTAAAATAAGTTAAGGGTTTTAATTAATTAAACTAAATTTTTGTTTTTTTTTTATTATTTTTACTGTGTGTGTGTGTGTTTTAGAAAAGTAAAAAATTTATATAAAAGTTTGCATTACCTGCTGCAACAATTTGAAAGACACAAGGTGATTTTTGCATACCAATTGAATTGCGAGCCCAACATGAAATTGTGCCGTAATCTAAGTCCGTTGTAGGGGTGTAGTTTAATCGGGACATGCCAGTCTGCAAATAGGAATGTTAAATAATTTTATTAATGGAATATATACACAAGAATTTGTTACTTATACAAATCAAATGAAATACAATTAAAAAGGAACCTAAAAATAGAAGAACAGTAAAAATACTATATTGCACAGTGGGGCAGAATCAATATATTTTTAAAATAAATCAACCGTTTCTAAATAGCTAGTCTCGATCGGAATAAAACCGTACATAGAAATATCCAAGGACACGTTAGAAGATGGGCCTTCCACATTACTTTTTCAGCGTTTGTTATTGTTTTGGATCTCGCACGACTGCAACAAATTTTTGTCGCTCAGCAAATCCTTCATGAAATATTTATTTTTGGGTGAATTTTTTGGTCAGTCAGTTTTTATCTGATCAAAGCAATTTATTCACTATACGAAGCGTACTTTAGTAGCTTTCCAAACAAGTTAAAACTTTTTTTGTTTTTAAAAAGAAGTATTACAATCAGTCAATTAATGCCTACCAGTTACTTAATTAATATGTTACCTTCTTTGGGAAAGGGATTGTGTAGAGAGAACAGGTGGTGAAGTGGAAGAGAGATAGAAACCTTAATTCGTTTATAACCCTGCTATTGCGCGTTTCTTGTAGAGCAGTGATGCAAGCCCCTCTGGTGTCAAGTAGAGGCATTGAGTTGCTTAAGCTGTGTAGTGATTTTGTTGGTTCTTTTACTTCGCCGACGGTTCTACAATACCGACGAAGAAGGGTGCTGTGAAGTGCATTAGTATATGTTAGCATTAATTGCTGCCGGTATTGCCAAAGTCATCAGTGCTATGCCTTTATAACTTTAACAGTCCAACAAAAATCAACACAATTACACACCAATGCACATGAGAAAAATGTGTCATGTTGTTGGCTTGCCTGGAACTATTCTTGAACTCTAACCCTCAGGGTTTATAGTCAAACGCGCTAGCTACTCAGCAAACAGAACCCTCAACTTCTTTTTACCTAAACATCCTTTGACTCTGAATGGCGCTTTAAAGTGTATTATACATAAAAAAATAAATGTACCGTTATCTGGACAATGGACTCTCGTCCAAAATCAAATTTTTTAGCAGAAATTAAAAATATATAAAGAAAATTAAAAAAGTGAAAACATTTTCTTAATGGCAACACTCCAAGCAATCAAAAAATATAAATTAAAAAAATTAGGTAGCCACAATGTATGGCATGCCTTGAAACTTGAAAGTTTAAAATAAAAGGAAATAAAAATGTGAAAATAACAAATTATTAAAACGAAATGTAATGGAAATTTAGTCCCAATTTAAGTAGATAATATATATTTATTACAATTTGTATTTATTTTACCTTTGTCGTTATTATTGAGTTTTGTAATTATGTAATTTTTTGTCTATACAACACATATGTTTCGTGAATAAAAAGTTCAGTTTCTACACGTATTTGCATTAAAGTAAAAACAAGAAAGTGTTCGTCAAAGAGTTTGTTATAAGGAAGTAGTTAGATCCCAGAAGCATTTTGGATCAAATTCCTAAAATTTCCATTTCATTTTAGCACAATATTTGATCCCATACCATGTATTTTTCTTTTTTTATGTGTATTTCTTCAGAACTCATGCATTTATTACCCGATTTCGGATTTTTCTAAATTTGGAAGAGCGTACTTTCACATAGACATGGCTAAAAGTGTGAAGCATAATCCGCACGAAAAAGAAAATATATGTTATTTTTCAACTATTTCTACTTGACCGCTTATTATGAAACTTTGCACATATTTTAAGTATCCGTTACAATACAACATTATTACAGAAATGTCCCATGCAGAGAATATATTCTTTTCAAGCTACTTACACTAAACCGATGTTATAAGATATTATACAGATATACTTTTGGTTATCATAACAATACAACATTATGATTAGAAAAGTCGGCAGTGCCACACCTACAAGTAGTAAATGTTCGTTTTCAACTACTATCATTTTACTAACTCTTACGAAACTTTGCACAGAGATAAATATCCCGGCACCATACATTAGGACTGGAAAATTGGGCAGTGCCACGCCTATTTTTTGTCGGTGTCTTTGCTTTTTTCTTTGCTTAAAATAATAAAAAAAAAATAAATTATTAAATTAAAAACGAAATTATTATATTTTCTTTGCTGTGACGGTTAGGGTTAATTTCAAGTATTTAATGGGAGTGCAGTGTGGGAGGGGTCTGATTGGCTATTTTTGTATTATATGCCATAATATGTAAATGTGCCAAAACTGAAGGCTGTAATAATGGTTTTAGAATTTATGCAAAAAAATTATTTGGAACCACTCACTATATGCCATAATATGTAAATATGCCAAAACTGAAGGCAGTAATAATGTTTTTAGAATTTATGCCAAAAAATTTTTATTGCAACCAGTGTGCAATAGCCGAAAAAAAACTTTTTTATTCTTTTTTCGTATTTATCATATCTTCATTACTCTAGAAAAATGCATTAGAAAATTTTAACTTTCGAAAAATTTAAATATTTTAAGGAATAAGTCGGAAGTTATTATATTCGGCTTAAGTTTAGTAATTAAATCAATGTAAATTCAAATTATTTTTAACAGTGGAATATTAGAATATCTAATCAGACTAACAGAATGGATTAGTACTACTAATAAAAGGAATACGATAACTCATATTATATTTCCTCACAAAATTCGGTTAAATAGCTGATGTTTCATTAATACTAGTATCCACGATCAAACGTGGTAAAAGCGAACAGAGGACGCTGATGATGACAGCGTAGCGGCTGTCGAAATTAGTAGTACTAATCCGTCCAGCTAGTCTGATTAGATATTCTAATATTACACTCTTAAAAATAATTTTAATTTGCATTAATTCAATTATTGAACCTAAGCCGAATAATAATAACTCCCGACTAATACACATTCTCAGTTCGAATAATAATTAAAATATTATTTTAAGGAATGTTATGAATGATTTTAAAGCAGTTTTCTATAATTACTTTAGCCAACATAAGCAGTTAAGAGTAAAACCAAATTAGCTCGAAATAATCACATTATAATAAAATTCATGTAGTTTTTTGGCTCCATTGAATAGAATAACAAAATATGTCTTACATACACATGTGGGTATGATTAGGGTTAATAGTTTTAACAATATAAAATAATCTGAACTGTACAACACAAAAAAATTAATATATTGCAATCAAAAAAATCTCTAAAATTTTATTTTAGGTTTTATTATTTTGCTTTTGTTTTCCATTATATCTGTGGCTTACCGCTTAAGAATAAAACAAAAAAATATGTATAAACTTTAAAAAAATATATACTTATACTGAAATAAACAATCAAACATAACATAATATCATCAAAACTTTTGCCATTAGCACAAATTTTGAAACAAAAAGCTTCTTTATTCCCAGAATACAGCATAAAAAAACCAAACATTGAACAAATAGCGCAAAATAGAATGAAAAAAATTATATCCCCCAAAGATATTCGACGAATTTAAAACCAAAAATAGCAATGAAAATAACATACATACAACAAATTCTAACATGGCAACTAAATGAATTAATAAAACTAAAACCAAATGTTATATGGACATTTTTCTAAAGTATTATTGAAATATGCATTAGAAATAATAAAAAAAGATTTACTGCATAAAAGATTTAACAACCAGTATTTACAAAACAATAGCAGGACCACTGTTTGTCAAAGCATGTTTAGTTTAGTATCACAAATATGTAAATTCGGAATAAGTTGGTACTTTACCATTAAAACTATCGTTTTACTGCGGATTTATTTTAGGTGGGCAAAACAAGTTTTAACAGTTTGAAACCATAATCACAACAACTATTTTCTTTTAACGAGAAACGAAATCATTGCACCTTTTTTTGAAATAAACGTGCTTTATTCCTCTTTATATAAATTTATTACAATATTAGCTAAATTACATAAGGCGTTTTATAAAGTTTTTTTAACCTGCAAAGTTCTTTTTAATCTGATATGTCATTCACCAAAGCAAGATATTAACAACCGTATGCATAACAAAAACTTGGCAGGAATTTAGCAAAATTGACCAAATTGAACTCGGTCTTAATGAGTTTTTATATACAGTTGTACTTTAAAAATAAAATTTCGGCACTATTGTTAAGTTATTCTTCGTTATTCATATGTCTCTACGTGTTGCATTAAAAAATTTAACATTGTATTAAAAAAAAACTATTTGTCTATAAAAAACTAAAAGTTAACAACAAAGTTAAAATGACCCAGATACTGACAAATTTTCAAATTCATAAAAAATCAATATGCCTCCTGTGGCACTGGTTTTTGAATACTAAATGAAAATAAAAAAAAAATGTGATGGACATACCATTAAAAAACTGTCCATAATTTTTTAGCAATTTTTTAGAAACATGTTTAATTTCAAATATAAATTTATTTTATTCTCTTCTTCCTAGTGCTGCTTTTTGCACAAAGAAAAAGACCTTGGATCATCATCTGTTCGTATTGATATTCTCGTTTAATAATTAACGGACATATATTGATGGAAAAATTAATTTCCGTTAGATGAACTTTTTGAATATGTTCTATACATAAAAATAATTCAACAAATACTTGCCTGCTTTTGTAGTCTTGAATAATAGAATAAAATTTTTTTAGTTACCAAATAATCTGTATTTTGAACATACAAAAACTTTAAACAAAGAAAAAGTTTTGTTTGCAACAGCAGGCAGCTAAATGCTCAACGACAATGAAAGAGTATAAATTGCATGATAAAATTTTGTATATAATTCTAATTAAATTTTCTCAATTATTACTTAAGCATCTGAGGACTAAAGAAGGTTACAAAACAAAGGAACAGAAAAGCAAAAAAAAATTATAATAAAATTGCGAATTAAAAAAGTCTTTTATTCTGAGCGTTTTTGTGTTTTTTTTTCGAAGGAATTGCAAAACAAATGTAATTAATTCATGAGAATGGTTGTTAGCACAGTACAAAAACATTGAATTTCCGTTTCCGGTTTTATTATTTTTTTTATTATTTGTGGAGTATATTTTGTCTTATTTAAAGTTTTTCTATATACTTTTTAACCTACTTTTTTGTTTTGCTAGCAAACTTATATTAAAAGAACAAAACAATACAGAAAACAAAAATACCAACCAGGAAATCAAAAAGTAGTAAAAAAACATGCGATTTATTCATTATAAAAAGAGTAAAAAAATTTTTGTTGTCTTGGTACAACTGTGTTCAAAATACTAAGTCCATTTTAGTATTTTTGTACAATTAAGTTTTATGTTTACAAACACAATATGAAATACTGAATACAAACTAGCAGAAACCTTATCAAAAACATAATTAAATTTTAACATGCATTAAGTGCAAATCAGCCAAAGTTACAACAGTAATTAACATCCGCCAAATATATTAAATTCAATAAATAATATTATTTTTCACAAAAAATGGGGAATGAGACAACATTCCAAAGGAACAAGGGAAAAGTTAACTTTAACTAACTAAATTAACCAACACCTCCATCATAAGTATTTATGCTCGTCTGCTCAGAAGGTTCGGTTAAATGTGATATCAAATTTTATTTATAATATTATAATCAAAAAGACTTTCCTAACAAAATCATTCTAGAAAAGTGCACGATACTACGCTTAATCAGAGTATATGGCTGATTCTCATTATAAAGTTTTATTATTTGTTTATCAAGGTAACTAATATATAAATGAGAAATTTTTGTGTCTTGAGCGTTACATTAGCTTGGCTTGCCAATAAAACACAACAAAAATTTAGTATAGGGTCTTAAAGACTATACATCTACTCTCTAAAAAGAAAAAAATTTAATAATCGCAAGACGAAATTAAAAGTTATGACCACTTTTTAAAATTTGACTTCGGTTGACATTGAAAATAAAAAATGTTCATGTTTTAAAATAATTTTCTTCAAACATTTACACATAGCAAAAGTAGGCTAGCTCTGCTCTTAAATAAGATTTATTTAAATAACATCGACAAACAATGTCAAAAGTTATGTGAATTTTAAATAATATTTTTGTAGCAAAATACCACATAATACATTCTTGGAAAATATAACAACCCACAGTGCCAAAGAATAAAATTTTTTCGATCCACTATAACTCAGAAAATTTTTATTCGATCAAAGCCAACAAGACACTGTTCGACGCGTAATTTAGCAATCTTTCAAACAAGATATCAAAAGCTTTTACCAAATCAGCATTTGACTCTGCATGGCTCTTGTACCGTTATCTAGTAAATGTGACGTGCTATGAATCATATCAATATCGTTTCGCTTTACTTTTACGACAGCAAAACAAATACTTACAGTTTGAGAAAACAACTGACAAAAAATATTATTCAGCAGGCCTGTGTTATACAACACTTAGCTTTTTATTTCTCGCCAAATTCTAAAAACTTTTTGTGTTCCTTTATCGTTATAAGGTCTTAAAAACGGTACTTACCTTTTATAGCTAGTGAAAATTAAATTTTTCAATTAAAAATAAAACCTTGGTCCAGTATTTTCAAGATATCTGATCCAAAAAAAAAAAACCACATGTCACAATTGTTTTTTTTTTTTTGTTAGTTAGGGAAACAAATTGTTAATGGTTTAAAAAAATTTTATAAAAGTATTCCTTCCGAGTTAGAACATATACAATTTTTAATTTGAGAAAATATACAATATTTATTGAAAAATTTTAATTTTCGATTTAGTATACCTCACTAACTCGAAAAGATAAGTGCTTAAAAAAATAATTTTTTTAGAACCCTATAACGAATTCAAGGATACAGACAATTTTTGGAATCGGGCGAGAAACAAATAAGTTACTAGCGTTGAAATATTTTATTAGCCCGAAGTGCACCACTTTGGGAGTTGATAGCTCCGCTTCTGAGCAATATGGGAAGTTCATCTTCTTAGGCTGAATTTGAGTTCTCCTCTGCTATGTCCTTGTAAATTTTATACTGATCGGATTATCCGTTTAGAAATGGCTGATTTATTTCCAAAATATTTTTATTCTGTCGCAATGTGTATTGTGATAAAAATAAAAAAGAGAAACACACAACCAAATTGTGGCAACATTTTACGTATGAGTAATATGATGGTACCATCATATTATTAATACGCGTTACATTAAATATATTGGATATCAGCATTTCCCTTCACATACTATATTTTTAATTAACAATTCATAAAAAAATGCATAAACATTTTTTAAACATTGTTTTATTTTTTAATAAATAGTAAAGAAATAAAAATTAAAAAATTAAGTTTCCTACAGTTTTTATGGTAAATGTATTATTTTTAGGCCACATTAAAAGGCAAAATAAATATTTTCTACATGTTATCAGGAATTGTGTTAAAAATCATAAAATATATTTTTATAATTTCTGGATATGCTATTACTGGAGATATTAAAGAAATAGAGAACAGAGTCGGGGCCAAAACCCAAAATTATATATTTCAAAGCCAAATATCTTTGAATATATTAATGATATCTTTATGAAATAAACTGCAGTTTTTATACATTTATAAAATACACATCAAGCTTTAGTTTATCATAATCAGATAATATTTATAAAAGTTATGGGGCCGACAAGGTTTTTCATGCCCTAGGTAGTCAACTTTCATACCCTGTAGCCCAACGTGTGTTTCAATAGGATGGTATCAGTTTCAATATTCTTAAGGCTCATGCTATCATCTCTGATTCTTATGTACATCGTTTTGTGATCGGCTCGCAAATTTCAAAGAAACAGACTTATTAGACTTTTTTACAATTAAAACGACGTGCATGAGCATGTAGCATTGGGTCTTGTGACCATTAAAATCGACCCTATACATACGACGCTATTCAGAGATTGTTATACGATCATGATTAAGTGAATAATTCCTGTTTTGCCTTAAGGCTTCAATCTCTGACTGGTTTGGCTTATTATTATTAATCGAAATTGAGGTTTTAAATTAATCGAAAAATAAAGTAACACTTTTATTTCGTTTGAGTTATTCGAATAAGCTTTACTGCTAAAAATTATTCGAGTTAATCGGAAAATATTTGAATTTACTCGGTTTTACAAATTTTGGCGAAAAAAAAATAAAAAAATAAACTTTTTTCGCGTTTTATATATTTGAATAAGGAAAACAAAATAAAATTAAATTCTTCATAAATTAGATCATGAACTGATCATTTCAAATACATAGTTTTTTTCTATATTCAAATGTTTCGTTTTGAGAAAATTTTGCATCAGGAAATATTTAATAATTTTCAGACCTGTTCTGTATTCAATGCGAAATAAATATAATCATAAGCATTTTTGCTAAAAATATTAAATTGTAACAGCAAAGTCTTACAATTCCTAAAATTTTTTTTTTGTATGAAGAACAGAACAGGATAATTCATTAAATAATCGATAAAAATCAATACATTTAGTTCTAAAAAATATAATGGTTTCACTTTAACATTTCTGACATTACTAAGAATTTGCAGACGCAAGCGAATTTGGGAAAAGTTAATTAGAAAGCATTTCCAATTCATCCGATGGATCAATTCTTTATTTTTTTATTTTTTTTGAGATGCATAACTAATATTTTATATGACAAAGGTAATGTTTTGCTCTTTGGTTTTGTGAATGCTTTTAATTTTTTACTGAATTCCGCCTTTAGATTACTTTCGATACTATAACACGAAAATGTAGTGAACTAGTAGCTCTTGAAAACATATTTATTGCTACTGTATAATTTACTTTATTCTTTGATCATGCGTGGTATTAGTATGAAATAACGTTTAAATTGGATGGCAAATTTTACATAATTTCAAAAATTTTGCCAGTTTTTATTAAGAAATCTACAAAAACTTAATAAAAAAGAAAAATTTACATAAATTATTTTAGTCGAGTTATTCGATTAATCAATCTAAATTACTCGAATAAAGGTTTACTCGAAATTGAATTTTTTTTTTCATCGAATACCATACCTATTACTGAACAAATATGAATGTCAGATGCTGCTGAGAAATTGGGTAGAAGAAATAACGTGCACTTGCGGTATGCCTGAATTAATATTTAGCTTGTTTGATAAGATTCCATCTATAACAACTCGTATCGTGCGATCCCTGAGAAAGCTCGATATAAATATGGAGGAATCATCACCAATACCAGAAGCAAGAAGTTTTGACAAAAATGCAACATGCCGAGATCTATCAAATGCCTTAAAAATATCTGGAGCCACCACCATACTTTCGCCGAAATGGTAAATGGAGTGATTGCATTTTTCCTTTTTCATGGCTAAAAGGTCAGAAAAAAGCATATTTTCCAATGAAATCAAATTTAAATAGTTTTCACACTTTTGTTTTTTTTCTCGATTTCATACGGCCAGCCAATGAAAAATAAGTATTCTTTCAGAAATGACAATACTCTAGAAAAATTATTTTAAAAATTACAAGCTGGGAACTGTTTATCCGTCCGACAAAATCCAGCCTTTAACTATTGCCAAGTTACAAAAAAAGTAGTTTTTTTTTCAAACATTTTTTTTTCTAAAAACTATTTTGTGCGAGTAAAAATTACAGTGCCATATTTTTTTTTATATAAATTTAAGAAAATTTATATGATGAAAACTCGAGAAAAAAAAATCACAGTGTCGTGCTGTGTTTATTCAACCGATTTAAATTCGAAAATTTTCGCAAAATTACAAAAATATAATACCTTACCATATTAATTTTAGATCGCTAATAAGAGCGCTAACTTCAAAAAATGTGTAGCATCATTAAAATCAGCGTACTCAAATTATTTTTACCAGTAGGGGCCAAGATTTTTAAAGAAAAAACGTTTCAAACTCAAGCGCAGTGTTATTTTTTTATCAAATCAAATTTTCAAAAGTTATTCAAGATTAAACTTGAGCTCACTGTACAGTTGCATTATAATTAACTAAATAAAACCTTATTGTTTACTTTTAAAAATATATTCTTTATGACGGTAATAAAATGAATATTTTCTAAAAAATACTAGAAAGAAATGTTATCAATTCGTCAAGTATTTTTTTAATGTGTATTCCCTCAAAACTCCTCCATTTATAAATTGATTTCCTGTTCTTTTTTTATTAAAAAAAATGTACTTCTAGATTGGTCTCGTTGAAAATTGGGCTGGGTCATGCTCATACAAGTATACACCGCTTTTAATTCCTTCTACGCAACTGATTCTTATGAAACTTTGCACACACGTTAAGTTTATGTTTATATACTACAGCATGATAAAAAAAGTGGGCTGTGTAACGCCCACATAAATTAAATATTATTTTTTTAATAACTTCTAATAACCCGATTATTATGAAACTTTGCATATACAGTTAGCAGTCGTTGCATTACAACATTATGGTTAGAAAAGTTGAAATTGCCACGCCAATGAATATTAAATTTTTATTTTAACTACTTTTACTCAACCAATTGTTATGAAACGTCATGCAATAAGTTCTTGGCAAAGTATAAAATAACGTTTAGAAAGTGGGCCCAGACACGTTTCTATTGCAATCGGTTTATTTAGCAGGAGATATTTATACTCGTATAAGGTTGATTACTTCATTTTATATGTAGTTTTTACTTCATTTTATATGTAGTTTACTTCATTTTATATGTATTTTATTTTATATGTAGTAAAACTCGGTATGGCAAGATGTGTACATTTCCATAGAATTTTCCACTTTTTGTCACATAATATCACCAAGCATTTAAGCTTGTATTTCAGAGCCATGTTGTGCGATTTTTCCTAAAATTTTACTAAATGCCAAGCTACTTACGCCCCACACAAATATAAAAAGAATTAAAAAATAACTTTCGTTGTCTTTGAAAAAAATAAGCTTAACTGCATGGCAACGGACGTGGCTAAAATGAATTTTTTTGTGGAAATGACCATATATAACTCTTACTAAATTGTCTCTTTAATTTAATCCACAATTGCTACACTATAGCTTAAATTGCTCTGCTACTATACAGAATTAAAAGTAGAATGAGAAAGAAAATGAACAAAAATCAAATGGTACTGCATGGATTTTAGCTATTGGGACTTTAGTTGTTTTACTTACTTCACTTGAATGCAAACGTGCTGGTAATTCAGTTTGTTCACCAGATGAGTTAAATGTCCAATGAAATGAATCCGCAGGCGGTGATGCGTCCACTTCACATTTTAACGCTAAAGTTTCATGCTTCAGGGCTCCCAACAGTTCATCGTGATCTGTTGAACAAATGGGTGCATCTGTAAAAAAAGAAAACGAAAAGCAAACAACAATTACCAAAAATACAAGAAACTTCAGAACATGTACATACATATACTGTGTATGTATATGCCCATGAATGATAAAAAATTGGAGAAATGAGGTTTTCTAAAAATGCTTCCGTGTATTATACACCAAAAAATTTTTCTGGAAAGCTCAAAAAATTTTTTTGATACCTTCTTAAATCTATATAGCAAGGTCACACTTGAATAATATTTTGGACAGTTTTGTCCTCGGCCCATTACGCGAGAATTGAGCGACAACGATATCAACAATCATAGTAGTAACAACCTTAGAAATTATATTCCTGTTTAGTGCTGGCTCGACTTAAATAATAAAACAATATTGATTTCGATACAGGAAATCTCTGACTCGAAATAGGCTGATTTTTTCTGCTTGCTCTAGCAGTGCAAACGAAAGGTCTCATGATAATTATCAATATATTTGTATACATATTTTAATAAATATGTACATTATCGATGCAGTTTTTTATCCACCATAAATAGGGTGCTCAGATATTGTAATTATTATGTAAGGGCAATAAGTACCGCGAACCAAAGGATTTTTTGTGCAGCTTCACTTGAATTCATTATTAAATCACCAAGGAACTTCATTTTGCACACCTTTAGCGCCAGGCAGTCACAGAGAATATGCATCTCTTCTTGCATTTCACAGAGTCTACATAGATTGGTCTCATAGTTACCAAAGATAAATTGGTGTCGTTTGAGACTACAGTGCCCCTTAAGCCACCCCGTTAGTAACCTAAGGTAATTTTTTCCATTAGAAGTAATTTTTGGAATTTGTTTTGGGATAACGTAATGAATCATTTAGCTTGTTTTAGATGGTGAAGGGTTTCCCAATGGCGAGCAAATTCAATACGAGCCAAGAAATTATTCTTTTTTTTTTGACATAGCATCGTGAGATGCCAATAGGGGTTCCGGTGTTATAAACCTATGGCTTTCGGGGCCAGACATCCAGCATAACGTCAGTTTATTTCAAGCGCCCAAGCTCATTTAAAGATATAACATAATCGAAGACAACACCAAACCTTATCTCATAAGAGATTAAGGCCTTGAGCGCTGCTTGACTATCTTACATCAAGTATATACGAATACTTTTACACTGTCTCCTTTGGCATTCTCTAGCACAAATGAGGATATTTGCCAATGGAAATGCAGCTTTGGAAGTTAGGATCGTATATTGCTGTCCCCGTGTGTCCATTTTCCTTTCTTTGAGCCGTCAGTGATCCAGAGCATCCATTGGCCTCTTTCATAAATTAGAATTTTAAAGTTTTTTCAATCCTAATGTTGGTTGTATTTGATTATCCTAATATATGGACTTATCCTTATATATGGGTCGTTTACAAACCACCCTAATATAACCATATGACTAAGCAGATCTCCAGTTTTTACAGTGGAGATGTCTGGAAGCCAAAATGCGCTCCTGCAGGTCTCCTCCTTCACTGTAATATGCAAAAACGAATGTGCAGAGTGGCACCCAGGGCATATGTAGGACAGGTTTTAACAGGTGATCAAAATACATACTAGACGGAATAACTTGGCGAATAGTGCCCTAGTAGTGACTTGTTCAGTTTTTGACCACCAAAATAGGGCAACACATGTTAGTATTGTTTTATTATGATGGTATATGATCAATATATCAATTTGGTTTGAATCCAAATAGCCAAATAGTCTTTGCATGATAGTTTTAAAGGACTACGACATCGTTTGTGGTTGTCCAGCTTCAATTATAGCATCAACGATCAACGCCGAATAAAAATTTCTAAAATGGAAAACTTTACAGTGGTTTCTTTAATTCAGAACAATCTCCATCTGGTGGCTTATTAGCGTGGCTAGGCCCTTCCCGGGGGGTGCTAAGCCACCCGCAGATTCATTATAGCCCACCTATAAATTGCAATTATTAGAGCAGCTTTAATAATACAGGCAAACTAGAGGAACTAATGTGGTCCCCTCCCCCTAACCCAAGAAAAATTTCTAGCTACGCCAATGTGGTTGGTAGAAGAATTACCTGCACACTGAAGACATGAATTCATGTTGCCGATTTAAAATTAAGCTGAAATTTTAATAATATTTAATAATAATTTACATAAATTCTGTAGGCATAATGAAATGCTAAACATTAAAATTGGAATAACTCTTGCTACTAGCTAGCTAGTCACCCTATACTTTGCACACATTTTTATTCGAACTGATTTATAAAGAAAAACATTTAAATTTTAACAATTTATTGCCCCGCAATAAGTTGGAGTTCTTATATATTTATTTCAATTTTTTCTTTTCTTTGTGGCTTATTCATGTATTTTTGCGAAAACTTTTTTTTTATTTCTTTTTAGTTTTGTTTTTGCAGTGCACTTTCATTTATTCTACCAGTTGTGAGCAGAATAACAAAAGTTTTTAATTTTCAAGTGTAATTAGCCAGAGAGATGATACAGATTAAGTTTGGTTTTGTTAACTTATACTTAAACTACAATTAAATTAGGAGATTTTAAGCAAAAAAAAAAATTTTTTTTGTCTGAAAATGAAATAACTTCCCATGACTCGGTTTTGAACTTTAACAAGTGAATATTTAGTTTGGAATTTCTAGTCCGGAAAGATGTTTTGTACAAAAGTTATGAAACTAATTAACAGAAAACAGATATGGGAATCATACATAAACAAAGAAAAATATGTAATATTAAAGCAAAAACTCAAATTATCTGCATTCATGATATACAACTTTTTATTTAGCTTCATAACTACATGAGTAGGCACATTTACTACTATTGTTATGCAAGTATTTAAAAAACAGTAATTAAAAACAATTGAATAACCGCTAGCACTAAGCAAATCAAAATAATGAAAGAACATACTTTATTTGTTCAATAGTGCCGACCAAAAAAAAAAACGTTCTCAACCAGTTCCCAACAAACAGAAATGTTTGTCTCAAACTGATTTGAAAACAAACTCTACCGTATTAAGCAAAATATAAGTCTTTATTAACATTTTAATTTAAGAATTCCATTTGGCTTACAAAAGGTATTGAGAAAAACGTTTGATATCAAACTATTCACCTTTTGTTTATTAGTATTTCGGAAAAATGCAGTATGCAGTTTCTGGATATTCTACCAGGAGTCAGGGACTAACTCCTCCTACTCATGCAATGCATAGTGACGCATCTAAAAAATTGGTTATAGGAAGGAGGATAGAAGGAGAAATTTTTGTCTGTCTTTAGAGATTTTATTTAAACTTTCCAACACTGAAGGAGAAGCGAAAGATCTATGTGAATTTTTTTGTTTACGAAAGGTCTTTTGTCATTTTTTTAGCAAAGGCCTTTTATTACGAATATCGGTAGGCCATATGATAATAAGTCATTTGATTATGAAAGGACCCATGTTTGGTTATTAAATTCTGTTAAATACTATTTTTAATGTTTTATTTCAGCATTTTTGTTTTGTATATTTTTCGGCTTGTGACTTCAATAAAAAGAAATTTTAAATATTTTAAGTTTAATCAAAATAGATTTTTTAATGTCAATGAGACATATTGTGATATTCAGTGCCATGTTCTGAATTTGCTCACCAATGAGAATCGAATTATACGATAGTACACAGAACCGACAAAATTCGATGGGCTACAAATTCGGTTACCACAATGAATCTCTTTCTCTGTGTGTTCAAATACACACGACATTACTCTTGAACAAAAACTTTGACGTTTTAATAACAGAAAGGAGCCAATGGCTGAACCATACTCAATGGTATGAAGGTGGCGACCAAATCTGGTTCACTGATGACTTCAAATAGGAAAATTGAGATAAGGTGGAAGGATATGGCCCTACCTTTAAAATACTATTCCCATAACTAAATACCCTAAGATTTTCCAGGCGGAAGTCTATGCCATCCGTATTTGTGCTATTGAGGAGAAAATATACGGGCATTCGTATTTACTTGATGTGACTATCTGACAACAAGTAAATACGCGCTCAAGGCAATAATCTCTTATGAAATATGGTCGGGTGTTTTCATGGATTGTGTTAAATCTCTAAATGAACTTCGCGCTGGAAATAAACTGACGTTATGATGGCTGCTTGGCCACGAAGGCCATGCAGGAAACGAATAAGCTGACTGTCTGTCCCACAAAAGGATCCTAATGCTTTATAGGACCCGAACAATTCTTTGGATTCTCATGAGAATATTTTAAAGAACAGAATAATTGCTTGGCTCGTGTGGAATTTGCTTGCCATTGCAAAACGATTCATTTCGTTATCCCAAAACAAATCCCAAAAGTTACTGCTATTGGACAAAAATTACCTTAGATTATTAACGGGGTGGTTTACCGGACCCTGTAGGCTCAGACGATACCAGTGCAACTCTGTGACCAATCCATGTAGACTCTGCGAAACAGAAGAAGGTACACCGGAGCATGTTCTCAATAACTGTGCGGTGGCTGTGGCGCGCAATATGACGCTACTTGGAGGTGTCATAATAACTAAAAGTGAAGTATACAATCTCTCTTGTTGTCTAGAAATTCTTGCATTTCAATGCTCTTTTGATAAACACTATCTGAAATACTTACGATTTGACATAAATCACTCACTGTTTAAAGTTCTGAAGCATGATGAACTTGTTAAAAACAGAAGTGGGTCAAACATTATTTGAATAATTTTTACAGTAGTTAGGTTCCCTATATACCTTTTTTTTAAGGAATCCGATTTATGCACAAACAATAGAGAAGTCAATGAATTTATATTGAATCATTTCACAAATATACAGGGCAGCGAATTTTTTGGAAAACAAATGCTTAAATTTTTTTTCATTTAACAATAACCCCTTAATTTTGCAGATGTTATTGACATTTAAAAATTTATTAAATTTATATCATTTTCACAATGTATGATTAAAAGATAACGTGGACTTTAACGGCAACCTTTGTATGCCGAACTTGCCATACAATGTGAAAAGGGCTGTTAAAAGTATTGAAAGAGATAAAAATGAAAATATATTTTTCCAATAATCCCTTATTTATTTTTTCTTGAAAAATGGACTTACACATAAACACATGTTGATTTGTGAATGTCAATAATGTCCCCACGTACATATATACCAATATATATGTGTATGTATTTATGTAAGTATATATATAGATATATATGCATTTTAATTATATTTGACATGTTTGTTTCATTTATCATACAATATTTGTTTTATTACTTTTCGTTAAGAAACAAAACTTAGTGCAAATAAATAGAAAATAAAAGAAATGAACAAAGAAAGGCTCTTACAAAACAATAGAAAATCCCCATCATTTATCCTTTTATGAGTTTATCATCACAATGTATTTTATATTTTTAATAGAAATATAGCAATGGGAGATTTTGTTTCATTTACTATTTTTCTTTGTTGGTATACATGTGTCTTTTGTTTTATGATGAGTTGTTATACTTTTTTCAGTTTTTTTTCATTTTTTTTGCTTTTAAGCAAATGCCATCTTAAGACTGCAGAAGTATGAAACTCGAAGCAAACAAAAAATGAAAATCCTCTTGTTTAAAATGGAAATCCTTTTAAGCCAAAAATACTATTGTCTATTTTTTCAATCATTTAAAGATATAGATTAAAATTGCAAAGGAAACTTTTAATATAATAAATGTATGATTATTGTTACAAGACTCCCGTCCGATGCTTGGAAGGACCATATCTTAGGATTCGGCTTATGATATAAATTTTATAATGTACTGTTACGAAGATCTAAAGTTAAATTTTTAATTGTTTGTAGTAATTTTTGTAACATATATTAATCCGTTACTGCCTCACTCATGAATTCGTTATTCAATTTTGATGAAATTTGACACAGACTGTATTTAGGGTATTTATATTACCCTAGATTTAACATTATTGTTATCTGTGATACCGGCACCTGTGGCCTCTGGGTATTTTTCTACTCACTTCGCCGTAAATGGGTTCTAAATATACTTTGTTTTTATCATTAAAATAATCAAGAAAAGTAGAAAAAAACTTATTTCTTGTATCCTGGCGGCGAATGTAGTTCGTAGGGAACTTTTTCCCCTCCATTGGAACCGCACCTAATCAAACTATATGAAATGAGTAACAAAATTTTTTACATACGATTTGTTTAAAAATATTGGGTTTTAGGTACAGCGACAATATATTATTATTTTTTATTCCATATGATGGTGCTTTTTTACTGTAACAGATACCGCTCGACACAGTCGGATTAATTTCAAAGTGCTGGCAGATCGCATATTGATGAAAAAGAAACTTCGACTTTGCGATAAAAACAACAATTTGATCGCCGTTCGTTGGAACGATAACCAAGTAAATATATAATACATTGTACACTAGTTCAATATTTATTGCAATTGTTATAGATGGCCACTGCAATGTTTAATTTCTTTGACCGGGAGACCAACCATAAATAGTCCATGCATACAATAAGCGAATGGCGAAGTTGATTTGGTTAAAGAATTCGAGTTCGTGGAAAAATGGTATTGGCCGTTACTTACAAATAACGTGGTTGCAGCCATGGTGAATCCCTGGAAGCTACACTGCATGTGACATACATCAGCAATTTATACTGTGGGGTATGTGATGCTGAATCATTGGTATCAGTTCCAGAAAGCCGACGTGACGATGCTTCGTGCTTCTGGCAAAGTTGTCACAAGTCCACACCAATATGCAAAGCGCATCGATGAATTCAATCATTAATGAGACTAGAAAATGCGGCCAACGAACTGTCTTGTACAGTTTGATGACGGTGTTCCAATATATATATATATATATATATATATATATATATATATATATATATATATATATATATATATATATATATATATATATATATATATATATATATATATATATATATATATATATATATATATATATATATATATATATAATATAAATATCTTAATAACTAAACAACAATTATGAAACATTAATTTCTAGAAAAGTACAAAAAGCTCTTTATTTGAGAACCCTTTAATGCCGAAGTGGGTATTTAAATACCCATACCGTTAATTTTTACATATATTTCAAATAAGTGGGGCAATTAAAGTAAGTATTTGTGTCATAATAGAGGATATATAGGGTCTATGCGGTCCCAAGAGTATTTAAGGGATTTTCCTTTTCCCCCCTTTTACAGAGCCGTTTCTATTAAAAAAAATTTTTTATTAAAATTTTTCTAAAAATTTAGGAAAATAATTTTCCCAAAAACATACCGTTATAAAATCCCGTTGAATTGTTGGTGTGGTCAGATTTCCTATATATCTGTCTTTAAAATCAGATTTGCGAAACACCTCACCTAACTTTAACTAGAATTTTTTTTAAAATAGTTCCGGCCTAAATGGGTTAAAGAGTAAAGAAGAAAGTTGAGCCAGTATTCACGCGAATAATTAAAAGGACGTACAGTTTTTTTTAACAATTCACGTGAGGGCAGACATATGGGGCTTTCTCGCCATAAATCAGAAATCAAAAATGGGATTTAAAAAAATATTTGAAGGAGGACACATTTTCACATAACATTTGTTGAAAAGTTTTTTTTCATATATCGTTCTGTAATCCCAGGTTAGAGTCCAAAATCAAATAAAAATGTAATTTTAAAAATGTTAAAATTTTTTTTTGATATATAAAAGTTTGACATGAATAAAATAATGTTTATCAAAAAATCAAAAAACTGAACTGCGTAAAAAACTAAAAGAAAAGAAAACAAGTCCAGTGTGCGGACTTTTACATCCGGGAACCATTATTGTACACTAGACTTGTTTTTTATTTAATTTTTTTTACGCAGTCAGATTTTTTGATTTCATATATTTAAATTTTATTTGTTTTGTTTTTAGTTTTTGTACATGTTTTGGTCTTAGATTCTTTGTTTAAAATTAACTTTTTACACAATTGGGTGTATTGGTTGTTAACTAATTTTAAACTGCTAAAGGTTCCAAATGGTCATTCGAAATGAAAAATGATAAGAGAAACTTTAAGACTATTTTCAAATACCTGTTCAATGATACCCATTTTAAAATAGTTCGCCGATTTTTTCATTTTTTTTTTTCGTTTTCACAAAATGGCGTCTGTCTGTGGGCCGCCATATTGAATTTGACTACTATCATATCTTTAGTGACACTCGAAGGAGTAAAGCAAATCGATATTTGTGTACAGCTTTTTTCACAAATGAAGAGGAGTGCGCAGTGAACCAGACTAACCGAAGAACATTTAACGTCGATATTAAAAATTACATCAAACAAAAATTTAACTCCAGACTTTGATGAATTGACAAATGGCAAGCAGTGCATTATATCCAGCAAGAAATAATTTATACTATTTTTATTAATAAATATATTTCTATACATTTTTTGTTTGTTTTCTTTGTGAATTATTTATATTCAATTTCCACTCAAAATTTAAAGTTTAAATAAAAAAGTAACTACGGCCCGCAAGAGGATTTGGACTATAATTTTCGAAGAATTTGGCTCTCGCACTGAAATGGGTTTGGCATGCCTGATGTAGCGTAAAGTGTCTTTCATCAGGCTAGTCAAGAGTTAAATGTTCTTAAAGCTTCTGTCTTCCTCAATGATTTTGACATACATCATTTTACAATCGGATTGCAAGTTTCAAAGATATAGATTTAATACTATTTTTTTGCAATAGGAACTACTGTGCGTTGTGTTAAATAAGCCAGTTGCTATATCATTTATTAAATTTTATATATAATAAACCCTAATTTGCTTTATTACTTTCTTAGAATTTATACCTATTTTAATTTTCCTAAGCAAGTTACTTTATAATTTCTTTAAACAATAATTTGCATAAAGTACGTTTTAATCTATAACCAAAATTGATTTTTTTAAGACCTTAATATCTGCATTAAATACTTCTGCGTCTTTATGCCTTTCACTTGACTTAATATATTCCAATTCAACTTGCAGACGCTAAATGAGGTTACATCAAACAAAGGTACAAGTATTTACTTAACAAAAACTTGGCGAATTTTTTAAGTTTATTTTATAAAAAAAGGGGGAAAAATAACAAATAACATAAGGATTACGAAAACGTCAGATGGAAAGAAAATCCTTTTTACTGGTTAGAAGAAAGAAGGTTGTTAAAACTGTAAGAATAATGCGGTAATGAAATAATCGCAGACAGTTGAAAAATTGTTTGTTCATATAATTGTGGTTACAAGATTTTTTATTTGAAAAGAAAAAAAATGTAAGCAATTAAAGTCTTAAATCCAAAACGGTCTACTTAATATTCATAATTTAAAAAAATTAAAAAAGCCTATTAATAAACGTTTGAAAAATAAGTCTAAATCATCATCTTTGAAAACTTTTCAAACATGATAGTCAAAACTAATTGTCTTTTTTAGCTACTGCCATTTTTTTAAACTGGGGAAAATTTATCAAGGATTTAAAATAGTCCCAGTATAAATTTCTTCCCCGACTAGGGCTTTGAATCTCATATATGTTGTAAATATATCGATATTATCAAAAAATTTGGCTAAAAGAAATGTAATTGTTTCTTATTTTCATGTGAATTCAAATTGGTTATTAGGATAAGGTTCGTAGCATTATATTCAGAAATAATCAGGCATGATTAATAATCCAATGAACAAGGGAAAAATTAGCATCAATTTAATTTTTCAATATACGCAGTAGAACATAGCTACGCTTCTATCATCAGTGCTCATGTGTATTATGCTTATAATTTTGATTATTATTATTTTGATTTCAATTCTTATACAGTCCTAGTCATATATATTTACGCATTTAAAAATTTAAGAAAGCTTGCAAATAAAACAATATTTGCTTACTTCATGAGTAAGCTTGCAAATGAAAACCTTATCTATTGCAAACCTTAATCTGTATAGACTATGTTGGCAAAAATTGTCTTAACATAAATTTGCTAGTTCTCGATTAAAAGCCCCAAGGAATGTTGCATCTAAGTCTTCAAATTAATTTACACAAGTTTATATCCTAAACAGTCGCTAAGGAGAAGACAACATTTTAAAATAGGATCAATTGTTTTCTTAAAAACAAATTTATATTGCCAAGAACAAAATATCATTCCATAAATATATTACAAACAATTTGATTATGTATAATAAAGGGACTTATGATACTTTTAAAATAAACGGTTCTTAGTTGCAAATCTGTGAAATTTTTTCTTTCAATTTCAACTACTATTGTTCACGTTGCTGTTTTTCAACTCATGTTCTAAAAATTACTGATTATCAGCACAATTTTCATGAACTCGTTTTGCGTTGCTCAACAAATTTTCCAATTTTATTTTTACTAATTTTCTTGTGTTTTACAAACTTTACTAATTGAAATCCTTTCGCACGGAATCAATAATTAGTAAAAGAAAAACCAAAAACTAAATGAAATGGTTGTACTTATATTATGTTCTTAGTTCTTTGAACAGTTTCAATAATTATTTTTCAATTATATTCTTTTTTCCCCCTGGAACTTTCTGTGTAATTGATTTAGTCAGCGAGAAAAAAGTTTTTATTTTTCACAACAAGAAAATTAATTACAACATTTCATCCAAGAAATACATATGCCAAGATAAGCTCTAAAAAAACAAAATAATTAACATGTCAATCATGTCATGGATATTTCAAAAATACAAAAAGTGATTTGAGCTTGAAATTTACATTGAATTTATAATGTTATCTATTTTTTGAGCAAATAGGTAAGAACAGCTTAACATGAAATTATAATTGGAAATGCATTATATAGATAGCGGTAAAAGAAGCTTTAAAAAAATAATACTGGCAAATATTATTCTAGCTAAAATTTAGCTAAAAATAATTTTCCCAAGCACAAGACTCTACAGAACTGATTAAATGATAAAACAGATCAAAGATGTTACTCAAGTTTGCCTTTAAATGGTAACTTTAAAAAGGTCTATATTAGGTGTTTTGAAATGGAATTAATTTTATTTCTTGAACTTATGTTATTGTGGTATTATTTTATAGCTCTCAGCCGTAACATATTTGCATAAAATAAAAGCAAAAACTGTATCAAAGTAGCGGAAAAATTATCGTTAAGGTCAGAGTTTGTTTCTTCTGCATCGATAATCGACTGTAGTTACAGCCGTATTATGTTCCAGCAGTTGGAGTTACTGTATCCATCATATTATAAAATGTGGTTTTAAATAATTCCTCGTGCTTTCATCGAAACGAATTTGAATTTTTGGCTGGTTTAGAATCCATCACATTTTATGTTTTTTATTTGAAACCTAAGCCTCCAATAATTGCTATACATTTATCTTAACATTGTAAAAATATTCCCTTCTCTAAGGAAAAAGCAACAACTCAATTTTAATGGCGACACATCCCTGGCACAAAAAAAATTAAATATATTTTCTTACTTTTAGGATTTATGTTCAATTTTTATGTTTTAGAAAACTGTAATCATTTTACTAGAAGTAAAAGGAGAAAGAAACTAAAAAAACGTGCGTTAAATCTGTACTTACAGCGTATACGTAATGTCACCGGATTACTAGTGCCTTTTCCTTCAGAATTTACAGCTAGACAAGTGTAATCACCGGCAGATGCTCGTGAAACACTTTGCAAGACAAGTGATTGATCCGATAGTATAATACCAGCTGATACATTGTGATGTAATTCTTTGCCCTTAAAAGAACGTGAGATAAAATATATTAAAATGTGTAGGAATATACTAGAACATGAAAAATAACATGAAATAATAATTAGAGTTTGAAAATATCAGTGTAAATTTTGATATATAAAAGATTATAGCAAAATAAATTGAAAAATACATTCTCCTGAAATCGTGTAATATTATGATATGAAATGAAATTGAAAATTATAAAAAAGGATATAGAGCACAAAAAAGAAGAAGTAAGTAAAAACAAAAGGGATCAACCTATATAAAATGCAATGAAAACAATTGAAATGAAAAAATATGTATCGTAAAAATACTGTATCCTGTATACGTTGATGAATATGATGATGACCTTGTTGACACTACCAGACTACAATGTGTCAACGTCAAGTAATTGTTTTTCATATTGTTTTCCTTCAATGAAACGTTGTAAGGTAAAAAATAACAAATCTGATTTTTTTTGTTTTGTTGTATTTATGAAATACAATTGCTACATGCTCTGGCTTATAGTATACTCGAGAAGAAAAAGGTGTAAAATAAATTCTTGTTATAACATAAAAACTCAAACATAAATATAAAAATTAATAATTCTGCAACAAAAACTACATTGTCTTTTTATTCTTGTTAGCATTTTTGTGTGTATTTTTTTCATAATGGCATACACAAGGATCTATATGGCGACTCATCAACCCTAAATTATCGTAAGCGACAAAATTTCAATTTCTTAGGATAAGAGTTCAGAAACATAATTTCAGAACCAATAAATAATGTTTCAGTTTGACAATTTTAAGTTATCGGTGGATCGGTAAAATAATTCTTTAATTAACGAAACAAGTTATACACAAATGTCGCTTATGATAATTTGGCGGTAAGCGGTCGATAATATGCAAACTATGCCTTAAAAGAGACACAACTAAAACAGTAGTCAATATATATGCCTATGTATGAAATGCAGCTAATTTGGAGCTTTGATCTCAATGTTTTGAGAAAAGTATTGAGAATGGTTTAAGATATTGTTGAATTGTTGCCAATTGGTGGTGTCTGTTAAAGTTTCACCTAACTAATTATTTTTTTAAAATCTAGATTTTTCGCATGTTTCGATGGATTAGAGAAAAAGATCGATTTGGAAAAAATAATGAGTAACGATATGCATGTGGGTAAAATTCATTAGCTATCGTACAAAGAGAAAAAATTTTAATATGAACTTTGCTATTTTAAAAAAATTTCAAGTTTCTAAACGAATGAGCAATTTTATGTAAATTGTGAAAATAAGAAACTTTCATTAAAAAACCTGTATTTTGTGTTATTTTTTTTGTTTGTTTGTTTTATCATAGCAACGAATTACATATTTGTCATTGATTACCTCACTTCAAGAACATTTGATTTTGATAACATTTCACGTCGTTATAGTTTCCTAGAATTTCCTTTAAATCAGCCCCAAATAATTAATAAATAAAATAGTTGCTTTAAGAGCAAAATCCTTTACATTTCCTTTGCTTTTTGCTTATATTTTGCATGCCATTTTTTGTAAAGCTTTAATTTTTCTCTGTACTGTTTTTTTAATATCTGCTCTGCTTAATTTTGTTTTCTTCTCCTTTAAAATCCAAAACAAAAAAAAAACCACTGAATTAGAAACTACCACAGCAAAATCCATACAAGACAAGTCACGAATTAAAAATTTTTACATATTTAATTTTTTCACAATCAAATCATAAGCAACGAGTCAAATAAAATTTAACTATTTACGACTCATACTATCACGATTGAAACCCATTTGTTGTTTTCGCAAAGTTTTCACTTTTATGCATCACTCGCCTGAATTTCTGGCATAAATATTAAAATAAAGAAAACTTTAATTTCACATGTTTTTAATAACCTCATTTTCATTGCAATTATTACTAATAGATTTTTAATTAATTTATACTTCCCGCCATTTTATTAATTTCTTTAATAATAATATTTATGATAAAAAAAAATCACGAATGACAAAAAACTTGTAGACATAGTTTTAAAATTAAAATTGAAGCGTTTTATTTTGAGTTTGCTCTATGCTATGGAAACGAAAAGCGAAACTGATATGTTTAGTTTTATTTACGATTATATATTTTTGTAATTAACTTTTGTTTTTGTAAATAACGCACGTAGGGAAAGGATATGGTTGTGGCATGATTGCGTCAACGATATCATGATTCGAAATTTATTACACTCTTGCGGCAAATAAGTCAGTATTGTTGTGATTGTGAACCTTATTTAGTTTACGGCAACCACATGTTTACATTTAATCATGACATTATTAGCGTTGAAAAAATTATAGCACGATTGCATTCAACAATAAATATTGGAAAAAATCCGGACTACAATCATAGCGCAATTAAAATTGCTAGAATAATATAATTCTTCAAAAATAAAAAAATACAAGAATCATACTATTTTAAAGCAATTTATTTGCAATAAACCTATGGTTATAAAACAGCCATGGCTGTCTGCTGCCAAAAAAGTTTAGGTACTCACCCTTAGCTTTTATGTCAGTTTTGTGTTTTACTTGCCAACTGTTTGCTAAAATTATTTGTATGCGGCACTTATTGTACCAAATAAACGCTTAGAAAAAATAACTAAGATTCGCATAAAAATAGAAATGTGAAAATACGGCCAAGTTCCTATCCAGAAATTTCAGCCGTAAAAAGTACTCAGATCAAAATAAGGACCCAGTTCTTGATATGTACAATACCATCTCATTTCTAGGTAACCTGTTAGCTTGGCAATACTTTTTTTTGCCTTTCTAATATGGAAAAGAATTATGATCTCAATACTTTTTACGGCCGAAAATTTTGGATAGGAACTTGGCCTTATTTTCACATTTATGTTTTTGTGCGGATTTTAAGTTACTGCAAACAATGCCTTCTTTCTATACAAACAAATTTTCAGAAACATATCGTAATTTATATAGAAGATATGATCACTAAAAAGCTAATAGCGTTCACATGTGTTCCTGCTAACATTCTTAAAACTTTAAAAGCGTTTTGCCAAGTTTCATTTTTTTGAGCTATGATTACGTTGCAATAAAGAAGCGATGTTATTCTCTTTTTAAAGGTC